>VWYO01020512.1:242557-302864 GCA_013400275.1 Rhadina sibilatrix | reverse complement strand
TTTTTTTTTTTTAAGTCTTAGTGCAGTTCCAACCATGCTTTAAGTACAATTAGTTTTTTTTGGCTCAAACAAAATTTTAAACATTTTTTCCGAGGTATTTTTTCCCCTCACTTGATAGCTTGTTTTGTCCCTCGGTAAAGGGTTCATATGTCTGTCTAGCAATGTCAGCTGTAAAATGTCCATCCTGCCTATGCTGCAGAGAGTACTCCTTGCTCCTGCTGCTGTTTGTAAATGTGAGATTTTTAAAAACTGTACTTCCTGATGAACATATTGAATCTTTCTACATGTTTTCAGTGAAAACTTCAGTGCCAGCTGAAGATGGCTCTCTCAGGAACCTCATTAACAAAATAGAAAAATTTCCTATGTTTATTTAAGTATTTGTCTGTCACTCAACTCATTATTTAGACCTTTTCATTAGCATAGAGAGGTTCCATAATAAGCCTGTCTTTTAGTGCAATGAGTCTGTGGTTGGAGTAATGACTGGTCTGGGTTTGTTCTGATGCACTGGTTCTGGCAGTGTGGTACAAAAATACACAACCTTGAGTACCAAATATCTGATAAAGCTGAATGATTTTATGAAGGAAGTAATTTCAGAACCAGACACTACATGCAGAAGTTTCCGTCACCCCTGTCTTGCAGTACTCCGCCTCCTTAGGTTTAAAAATAAATATATATTCTAGCAGAACAAGTGGAGGTTTGTGCTGAAATACTGACTTTAAAAATAGCAATATGTTCTGATAATGCCAGATATTTTTAATGAAATAAACCCAAGAGAAGCATGTATTACAAGGTGACTGGAAGAGATGCTTTGTGGTGCACTTACTCTCCAGCTGGGCTGGGGAAATGTATGAATTTCTCCTCTGAACTCAAGTTTCTAGTGAACACCAACTACTACAGTGGGGAACCTGGTAAATCAAGAATATATTTGCATAAATTCAAACTTTTATGGTCATTTGGAAAAGGACAGCATTTTACTTCAAATGAAATCTCTGCACATGAGAAAAGTTCATTCAGGCTTTATAGCCCAGAGGCCTGTGCTTTTTCACTAAAATTCATTGATAAAAATGGAATTAATTTAGATCATATGCTTTCTGCTTAGCTACACAGACTTGAAATGTTCTGTAAAAGGTAATGTTAATCAATATATAAAAAGCAGTGTGCCATGAATAAATTAGGCAGTATAATAGAAGCTTTTATTTCTTAGGTAACATTAAAAAAAGACTAAAAGGTCTTAAATTTTTAAAAAGAACACTTTAAAATTTTATTTCTGTTTTATAGACAAGCAGTGGACACTTGCAGCTAAGAAACATACTTCTTCAGGAAACCATGCAAGCTGAGGCAAAGCAATTAATGCTTATGAAGACTATAATGTTGAAAAATGCTAATTGCCAATTCATTTGATTTTCGGTCAGTTGCAGATAAAGTATTAGACTGATGACCTTGGGCTCACGTTAGCTTCTCTATTGTTGTTAGATTTGGGTTGCAATACCCAAATTCATCATTATTTATTCTCATGAACACTGGCACTTGCTTTAATTTCTGGGCGTTCTTTGGCTGTAAGGAATTAACCTGCATCGGAGAAAGAGAAAAAGCAGCATTCTTTTCCTTCAGGAATATTTTCCCTTTTCCAGTGGTACTTTTGTGTTCTCCATATAGTGTTAAATAAGAGTAGTCTTATCTTTTATTCCCTTAGTGAATTTCTCCCTGCCTGGTTTGTACATACATGCATGACCTAATGAGTTCATTGTGGAACCACAAAGCAAATTGCCTCCGTACCTATTTCAGGCCTACTCTTTACTATTTTGAACCCATAACTGTGTTTTTTCTACTAAGGCAGTCAAAAAACCAGATAATTGTGGGTAGTTAGTAGTTCAATCTTTTCTCTGTAGTGTGGACCATATGAGAAACCTCCCATGGGCCTGGATCAAATCGCACTGTAGTGTGAGTCAAGTTGCTCAGTTTGTGAATGACTCTGAGTTTTGCTCACAGGGCTGAAGCCTAGGCAGCTTTGTAACCAGTGTGCCTAAAAGGAGCCAAGGGAGAACGATGGGATTATCACAAAACAGCACAGGTCTTGTATCACTTGGATTGAACCCTGAGCCAAATTCAGGCAAAACCAAATGCCAAGAGGCATGGAAATTCCTGTGTGCTGTTCTCAATTGCAGTGATTTTATTCATACCCATCAAATGTTTCGTTTCCAACTGGTTCTAATACCAGATCACAGTGAGATTGTTTCGTATTCAAAGACTTTTCATTGTGAATTTTTTTCTCAGGTCTTCAAATAGCCATCATTTGAACATTCTACTTCAACTTGTGTGAGCTTAGTGTTTACATTTAAGGAAAACATGCAACAAAATTAATGTAAAAAGAGAATTATCAATTTAAAGCATTATCAAGTGCATTTGGAGTTTTGTTATCACATGATATATAAAAGTTTTGTGGTTTTGTCTGTAGTTGTCTTCCAGTGTGACCTTTTGGTAGGAACCAGTCCGATCACTAAGGACAAAGTAGATATTTACAGATGAGCCTGATGCCTGGGCTTTCTGTACCAGCAGTGATATAGGCACTTGTTAAGTGTGATCAATTTCAGAGAATGTAAAACTTTTGTAAAGAAAAGGATAAGGTAAATTGTGCCCCCACTGCTCTCCATAGCCTGTAACAGATGTATTGAGAGATTGGTTCAAATGCAATTGCCCACATTGTGCCTATCTAGTATTAGGTAAAATTACTTCTCCCTTTCTTCTCCTCAGAGGTTTAAAAATTTATTCAGGCATGTATAATTTTGTTAAGAATTGAAATAAATAAATGCATTCACTTGAGAATTAAAGTGTGGGCAATTTGGAGATATTTATAACAGTCAGGTGTTTAGATATGTAGGCTGAAATCCTCATCTCGTTAAAATCAGTGGGATCTCTCCAAATGTCAGTGCAGGCACAACATTGTTCCTATTTAATGTGGTCCAAATGCAAGCAGAAAATAGAGACCTTGTTTGTGTTAAACCTCAGCTCAAGTCAAACGTTGGAAAAGGAATGTTGGATGTTCAGCTGGTTTCCTAACATAATATGTTGTGCTCTTTTTGCTTGAGAAATCAGTTACCTTTTCATAAAAATAAATTAGTGTTAGACATGATCTTGAAGGAGATTTAGATATGTAGTTAGGCCCTCCCAAAGTGAATTCCATTGGAGAAATAATCAGTCTAACATCCAAATGAATTGAATGTGCTTGTGCTGCATTGGCTGAAGGGTATACTTAAATTCAGGCACCCTGATTACTCCATTGTCATAAACGAGACCTCTCCAGAAGTGAGAGTGTAAGTGGTTATTGCACTTCTGTAGGCTGAGCAGAATAATAAAGCTGAACAGAATAATGCAAGAAAACAGAAAATACAGTGTGTTATGGATCAGGTCTGTTTCAGGGTGTCACACAACACGAAGGTAAATATGAGTTACTGTTCAGAATCTGAACACCAAGCTAAGTTTAGTTCCCCTGATTTGGCTGTTGCTCTGCTGGCATCATCAATTCCCTGGCTTATAGTATAGTGCAGCCAGGTGTTCAAATTCACTGAAGGCTGAGATTTGCTAACTTAAAGAACATTGAAAATAAAACCTAGGTGATGTAACTGCTATTCAAAAGTAAATACACTGTGTGACAGGTATAAAACTGCTGAAGTAAATGGTATTTCTCACTGTTTTTTAAATTTTTTTTTATTTTTTTTTCAGAAGTACCTCAGCTGTAGGGCAAAATACAAGGACGTAAGCTACTGACCTCCTTTTAGGATCAGGAGCAGACATACTACCCTACTCCTCACCATCAATGAAGAGCAATTGAAAAACCGCCTCAGAACAGCTGATCAACCCATTCCATCAGAGGACATCTTTTGTAAAACACGTTTTATGTACTTCTGCTGAGATCTTTTCTTCTACCTACCCACCCACCTACCGCATGGTTCTATATTACTTATTGGGCACTGATGGTAGCCCCCAGAAAGTGCAGTTTCAAATGGTCAGCCTCATCCTTTAGCAAGAAGAAAACCTGGGTACTGGATAGCAACAACGTCTTCAGAGAAAATGGTATACGAAGGCAAACGATTGGTTTCCTGCCATTGTTTCTTCCTGTTAACAGCCAAATTCTACTGGATACTCACTCTGATGCAAAGAACTCATGGCCAGGAATATGCCCACTCCATTCGACTGGATGGGGACATCATCTTGGGAGGACTGTTCCCTGTTCATGCAAAAGGGGATAGAGGGGTGCCTTGTGGGGAGCTCAAGAAGGAGAAGGGGATCCACAGACTAGAGGCAATGCTGTATGCAGTTGACCAGATTAATAAAGACCCTGATCTTCTTGCCAATATCACCTTAGGTGTCCGTATCCTTGATACGTGTTCCAGGGACACTTATGCATTGGAGCAGTCCTTAACATTTGTGCAAGCATTGATAGAAAAAGATGGTTCAGATGTGAAGTGTGCAAATGGTGACCCACCAATTTTCACTAAGCCAGACAAAATATCAGGTGTGATAGGTGCTGCAGCAAGTTCTGTGTCCATTATGGTTGCAAATATTTTAAGACTCTTTAAGGTAAGTAATGTTTTCTATCTTTTTTTTTTTTTTTTTAATTTCAAGAACAATGAAGTGAAGTGGTTGTGTTGTCATACTTTCTAAAAAGAAAGGATACTTTTCATGTTCAAAAATGTGAAATCTGAAAGGGCTGGTTTGCCCTTTCAAAGCAAAGGGGGGAAGAATACCTAAAAGCAGTGTTTGCAGACCCTATTTTAAGGTGCCAAGCGCTTCTCTTAAAGTTCTGAGCAATCTGTGCACATTTTAACTCTTTAGGGATTTGTGTCCTCACTTTTATACTACTCAAATTTGCTCCATGTTGAGCATTTATGCTCATCAAGACTGGGTTGGGCTTGATTTCCTAAATTCCCAGGGGAATGAAAAATAAGATTTTAACATAGATACATTTTTTTGGAGGACCAGGTAATTTCCTTACATAGAAAGATATACCAGTAACAATCTATACTACTGATGTGCATGTCTAGCCAAATGAAATGTACCATAATATCTTTGATTTTCTTGAAATCTTACCTCCTCCATATTTTCTGCCAGGTGATATTTTTTTCAGACTTTTTCTCACTTTGTGAGAGATTAGTTTTAGGCAACAGTTCTAGTGGCATTTGTTTCCTAATACTTTATGAAGCTCAGACATTCTAGATAATGGAAAAGTGAACCTGCCCCTTTTAAATTTGCAAAGTTAGATAGGAAGATGAACACATTCTAGTCAATCAACTTGGATGGAAATGATCAGGCAGAAGATATTTAATTTTTAATCCTTTGCAACAGCAAACAGATGATGGTAAATTGAGCATTTTTTTCTATGTGCAGGGACAACTTCTATCTGAATCTGTTGCTGTCCTACCATCCACTGTTCTTTTCATCCATTCAGAAATCTTGTCTTATTTCATACAACTTTACAATCACCAAAACCCACTGAAAGACCATTTCTTTGACTTTGGTGTGGAAGATTCTGGTAATGTTTAATATTGCTGTTACGTATTTTGAAAGGCGTTGTACTTGTTTTCTAATTGTTGTATCTGAGTACTGTAATTAGTAGTAGAGAAAGATTGGCCTTTTTTATGATTTCTCAGCAAAGTGCATTTCAGTCATTTGAATGGAGATTTTAGTCCTTCCCTTTGGTTCTGCCTCGAAGGAAATAATGATGGATTTACAGTTCATTGGAGGAGCAAAGTGATTTCTGGGTTGTGGTCAGGTGCTCCTTTCAGTCTCAAAACTGATGCTCAGCTGCAGTTACAGCACAGGTTTGAGAGTAGTGGACTGGTTCTAGCCATATGTTTTACTTGTGAAAAGCATGTACACAAGATTGAGCTAAGACTTAAAAAATGTTCTATATTGAGAGCACCTCTGGAGTTGTGCCTGGTGGGGAGATTTATCTGTCTTGGTAACCATCAGGCATGTTGCAGGAGGTGTCTATTTTTCAGTTCACATCCTTTTTTGAAGTTGTGTTATCCTATTAAATAATACGTATTTCTGAAATAATGGTGGATGGAATGGTCACATTAATACCCATTGTGATGCAGGGCCATGTAGACTACAAGTTACACCCAAGTTGAGTTGAATAGGGTTCTATAGACAGATTTAAGAAACTAAGGCTGGTAAGACATGCATTAACTGTGAATTAAGAGCAGCAAGAAGGAAAGAGGCCTATGAATTGTCTAAGATAGCAGCAATTTGTCTTCTGAAACCTTGACAGCTACCTCCTGATTTACATTATGCAATAAGATTGCAAATAACATTCTACTGCAGTCTTAATCAATAGAGGGTCATGTGATATCCCCTCTGGGGAAAGATCTTATTTACCCATTTAATTGATGTAACACAGCTGCTGGCAAAAGGAGGCGACATCTCTTTTAGTTTTAAATATAGATCTTGTATAAATATTCTTAATAATGTAAAAAAGATGATAAATTATACCCTTTAATGTCTGATGGTGGACCAGCATGTGAAATCTGTTTTTACACTTTCCTCTCAGAAGTGAATCTCTTCATGAGTAAAGGCTTCTGGATGTGGCTCTGGGTTAGAAGCACTGTAGAAACCATTCACAATGGTTGTAGTCAAGAGGATTAGGAAATTGAGGGTAATTTTCCAGAAACATAGATGTACAATCCAGTTTGGGTTGTACTCAGACCAAAGACATTCTGAAGGCTGAAATTCTTAGCTGATGCATCCCCACAGCTTTATAGCTGAGGACCTCGACCTTGGCCTGTGCTCATAGAGACTCCAAGCATGAAAATGTGTTTACTGGATCTTGGTATATGTCAAGGTGGGACACTCAGCTGGGGTAAATGTCTGTACTTTCATTGAAGTCAGCAATCACCATCATGCAAATGCCTGTTTCCCTTTTACCCAGGATGAGTGTGATTCATCCATATTTCTGTTTAACAGTGCTATTTGGAAAGTTGAACCTGTAATTTGAAGTTCAGTGTTGCTTTAATACCTGCTCCGAAGTTCCTAAATGTCAGGACTACATATTTTTGAGAACATTATTTTCTGGCAAAATTTTAATTTGTAATGGAATTGTGAGAAGTATATTATATCTCTCAATGTGAATACACAAAGATAGCCTAAGTAGTGCTACTCTCAGCAGCCTGAAATTTTATGCTGCTATTTTTCTTTTTCTTGCATTTTTTTTTTTCTTTCTTTTGTTGATTCTACAACAGAAAACATACAGGTCACTAGTTTTATCTGATGATCTGGTCGATAGCATAAACTGATAGTAAAGATATTCTTTTATCTGAGTGTTTCCATGCGAAGAGGAGAGACAGGCCACCACAGAAAATGACCTCTATCTATAGCCTTTCATTATCAAATGGCTTGCCTTGAATTCTTCTCTCTCCTTTCTCCTTCTGTGAATTTTGAGGGCCTTGCTGCTTAACAGGTGATTTTCCATTGATCTTACCCTTAGTAGGTCCAAAACATTAAGGTACAAATTTGGACAGACTAAATCTCACTGGTTGATGGTTTTAGACTTTCCAGAGGCACTTTACATACAGGAAATACTGGAGCATGGAATTAATTGTGTGAAAGTGGACCTGTTGTTCCTTGGTTATCATCAGGTTGTTGATTTTTGCCATAATTTTAAGCTGTTTTTTTTTCAGGAAACATCAAGGTTAGGCTGCTTCACAAAGAGAATTGAGACAAGGGACCATAGACTGGTAGAATCTATTGAGGGACTGGCTGTCTCTCAATATCACAAAGCTCTCACTATCACAAAGAAAACCTTTATATTGACTCAGTCTGTCAAAATATAACTCTTACATCCTTCCTTATATTTGTTTTACAGAAATTCTGTTTTCCTATGGGGTGCTTAGGCATGACTAGATGGGAACTTCTCTCTGTTTTGTGTGACACTCATGAGCATCTGGGTGGTTTCCCAGGCCCCCCAGACTTGGCCTGGAGGAAACAAGAGACTATATAACTTAGCTCACTTCATGTCTTGTGTTCCCTCTGTTCAAAGCTTCTACTTGTTTAATGTCTGAATAACTCATGTCAATGATTAAAATCTGCAGGAAAAAGAGGGGCGTTTGTTTATGCTTGTGTCCTCACATCTAAACCCCACATACTATTTCTGAACTCCTTGGTACACTCCATCTGTCACCTTCACACATCTTCTAGCTGGTGTCACACTAGGAGCAGCCTAGGGATGATGGTTTGCATGCAAATTGAGATGGGTGGACAGTATGCTTGGTGAATTGTGATCTCAAGCTTTTATGTATATATTTATGTACATGTGTATAAGGCCAAATATTCATCAACAGCTTTATTCCTTCCTTGCCTTACTTTGCCTTGCCTGGCCTTTCCTCGCCTTTCCTTCTGTTTTCACCAGTTTCCCAAGGCTAAATTACTTATTTCCTCTTTTTGGTCAAATATGCTTTTTGCTGCAGAGCTGTAATCCACTGTAATAGGTGCTGTCTGAAGGGACTGATATTCACTTCATGCACATTTGCCTTATACATTTCATACACGTTTACCTCTAGAGAAGTACAAGTACAAATGACATTACAGAGTAACACTTTCAACTTTATGGCAACCATCCAAAATGCAAGGGATAGTTTCTTTCAGTAAATCTAGAAGTGAATATATTAGTTCCACTAGCATTTTGCTTATTCACTTTGATTGTTTCGTTGTCTCATTTTGGATTTTATTGTACATCTTTGCCTGGTAGCTTTGCATAGCTACTGGGGCTATACTTGGATGATGCTATTTTTATGCTTAGTTGCAGGTCTTTTTATGTTTGGCTGCCATTTGGCACTTTTGCTGCCTTGTGTTCTAGACCTGCACAGAGCAGCAGACAGGCCTCCCAGAAATGAGGGCATTGCCACAGTACAGAGGCTTGTCTCACTGAACTTCATAAATGCTGGGCTTTGAATTTAAATTGTGGCAATGGAGTGAGTGCATCTCATGGAAGGAATATGATGTAAATAAAATGTGATAACATTTTGCCACCTAATTTCGGAGAGCACAAACGTATTTTTGTGAGGCAACCTGAGGCATACACAGATCCTGATCTAGACTCTGTATCTACAGAAATATTTGCACCTAATGAGCATTATAGACTTCAAAGGCTCTAGGAAGATGCAGAAGTCAGACTGTTCCACGTGTGATTGTATGCCCTTTCCATAATGGAAAAGCTGTATTATATACTTTAAAGAAGTAAAGAAGAGGCTCAAGAATTTTATCCAACATATTGGTACTCATAATAAAAAAATATATGCTGCACTAATTAAAATATATCCATTTTCTGTTCACTGTGTCCTTCTACATGTGTCAATATTTATCACTGCATACCATTTGAGATGTGTAATAGGATGATTTTTTTCCTAGTGGTTAAAACATATGGGTAAAATTTTGTGTGAATTGTGCAGAAAAATTGTTGTATGTAGGGAGAAGATGACTAAAACATTTTGAAATGGGTCTTAAGATGAACATATTTATTTTACTTTTGTTCTAGATAATATTTGCGCTTTCTGAATTATTTTTCATTATTAAAGAAACCCAAACATCCCATTTAATTTTACAGTGCTTTTTTGTAGCTTAGTACATGCATTTATCTGTTTGGTACCTAAGCATCTAGTCTTGTTATTGGCTGGAAAATACCTTTATTATAATTATACATTTCTTTTTCTTAATTGAACTTCTTTTACATAGAAGAAACATTCATCTCTCTTTATGTTTCTGTGGCAGTAGACACTTGATTATGCAGAAAACCCCTTTTAACTCAACCATGATGCTTCTGTCAGGACTAGGTTAAATGTGTGTGGTCAAGAGAGGCAAATACCGGGTCAACACCAAGATAAAATTATAGGTACAAGAGGTATTTTGCTAGCATCAATAATGAAACAGTTGCCAATTTTTTTAGTTGCAGCCAGAGGAAATAATAGGTTTTCAGATTCTGTGAAAACTGCTAGCACTGATTAGCATCAAATTTTATTTGTGCTAAGCTGCTTGAGGCAAAAGAGTACAAAACCAACTCGATGCATTCATTCATTATTTTACAGTATATTAGTATATTTTATAGTATATTAGTTCCTTAAATATTCCTCTAAAAGTTTAAGAATTTTGGTTTCCCACATTCCTAGATGGAACTATAACCTGTGGTTAGAGTAAAAGGGTAATCTGCTTTTCCATGTTACTTTCTTTTGTTTGTCATTGGTTTGCTACCAGGCTTGAGGAACGTCTTCTGACCTTTTTGTTCTTTTTTGTCATTTTGATTTGTTTGTGTTTAAGCATTTTACAGGAACCATCAGAAGCTTGATTAACATTAGTTAAATGTTTGAGATGTCTCCCCTACTTTTGTAGGCATGCTGAAAATGTCTAAAATGTTGAGGGTTTTATGTCATTCCATAAGTACAGTACATGAGCACCTTACAAAAAGAGTGGAGCTGTTAAAGACCAACAATCTGATTTTCTTTCTACTTCCCTGAGGGCAGGGAATATATATCTATATATATATACACTGCTCCCTCACATGAAGGAAACCGCATATGCAGAGAAAATGATTTCACCCTTTCGTGGCTGAGGCCAGGTGACACAGGCAATCCATGCTCATATCACAGACTATTTTATTCCCCCAAATCATGGGTCGGCATGCAAATTACCAGGAGGGAATGATTCCTGACCCATGATGACTTCTGAAGCCTGTCAGAAAATTGGGAGACTTGGCTGGCACAGGTCATGGCCGAGTTATAGACTGTCCTGACAGTCTGACAGTGGAGGCAGCTGAGCTGTTCCTGAGAGATGTGCTCTGAAATAATGTGATTTACCAGCATAGACATTGCTGATGATTTCTCAGGACAGAGCTCCTCTGCTCCTACGTCACACTGAAGGGAAGCCAAGACACTGCAAGGATCATTGACGCTTTTTCAGTGCTCTACTACAGCAATGTTAGTTTTATTAGCTGCAATGAGAACCAAATTAAGATGACTTTTCCCCCCTGGTGTTTAATTGTTTCAGTACAGTAGCAGTTAGGCAATATGAATAGTCTTGCATTCTGACCGTCATCAGAAACCAGGCACGATTGTGTTACAGCCAAGTGGTAGATTTTGTGTGTTTGCTTATTTCCATTCTCATTATTTTCCCTAAAGCATATTGTGCTTTTAGGATTAAACT
Source organism: Rhadina sibilatrix (assembly GCA_013400275.1). Classification (NCBI taxonomy): domain Eukaryota; kingdom Metazoa; phylum Chordata; class Aves; order Passeriformes; family Phylloscopidae; genus Rhadina; species Rhadina sibilatrix. The sequence goes on along the minus strand of VWYO01020512.1, from coordinate 291,677 downwards.
GGTTTAGAGCGCTTAAATGTATATCCTTGTGCTTCCTAGCATTTATCAGAGAAAAGTAGTCATCAGAACAAAAGTCTTACTGGAGGACACTAATTCCACAGGAATGAATTAAATAGCCAAGAGCAAAACACTCCTCTGGGCTGGAATCTATATGTAATCCCAGCAAGATATTATGTCCCCTATCTGTCTGACAGGACAATTAAGCATTTAAGTGAGGCCTTAAATTAGGAGGCTGCTGGCCCTTGGCTGTCTGTGTCCTCAATAGAAAGAATAAAATGCTTTCAGAAGAGGGCTGGATCAGGTCTATGAGTGGGGATACATCTTGTTTACAGAAAGATTCTGGGTTGATACATGCTTGCACTTGCATCAGATAGAATCTCTTTCCACTGGAAGGCTTTGGAAATCTTTGATGGAAGTGATAGAAGATTTTATAAGAAGATTTCAAACAACTGCAAGGGTGGTGCCAGTTTCTTAAATCCTTCCTTGCTTTCCTTTGGAAGGAATTATACTCATCTCCTTTTCTCTTTCTTTTCCCACACATTTATTTCTTTCTCTAGTTTAATTAAGAAGAGCTACTTTTTGACTGCTGTTACCAGTATTTTTCAAGTTACTATTTCATTCCATAGTCTTCAAAGAAATTTTTTTTCAGACGTGCTGAATAAGCAAGACTCTGACTGAGTCTCGGTTTCTGCAGGTTGTGAGGATGAGTGTGTCAGCAGGAGGAAGAACTGTAAATTAGGAAACTTATGAGAGGGACCTATCTGTGGGGATAACAGGAAAAAAGGGAAATGCTTGTTGAAAGACTGAACTCTAAAGTGACAAGGTTCTCTGTAATTTTTTATCTCCCTGTAGGATTTCTTGTCTGACACTTCAGATAGATACTGGGCTCTTCTCTGAAGTAAACTATTTCTGGTAGCAATACTGAGATATTCCATGGTATTGAGAGATCTCTCTTCCTATTGTATTTCTTTTACAGCTTGGGACTGTGGGACATGAGCAAAAGTGATTTCTCTGAGCTGGAATAATTCATCTTTTGAGTTTTGGCTTATGTTTTTCCACAAAAGGTGCCTCCAGTTATGTAGCAACGATATTTGTAGAGGCAGAATCTCTATTCCTTCTTCACTGCATTTTGGACATGGCTCTTCTAGAAATTGGAAAGTAGCAAAAGTATGGTAGCTCATTTTGGGTATCATTCTGTGAAAAGTGCCTAACAATTTCCATAAGATTTTTACTTTGAGAGTGGCTCTGTTACATTTAAAAGGCCATCACAATTGTCTTCCAGGTGGGGCGTAATTTTATTAAGCCACTCCATTGCATTACAGGAGCACTGATCCCCTGAAGTGATGGTTACTCTTATTCGGATAAAATTTATTTGTTTTTTGCTTGCAAAGTGCTGTGAAATATTAAAGTCTTAGTGAAAACTTATGACAACTGTTTTACTTAGGTAATTCATTGGAGAATCTATTGATCCTACAATGGTTCTTTAGGCCTGATTTTTGGAAACAAAACCTGGGAAATGAACTGAAGAAAGGGCTGGTTTTCTTGTCATCCTGGTTTCTTCTTGGGGTACCATACGTGTGCTTTGGTTTTATGAGTAGTGCTGAAACACAGAAAGTGTCCTAGAGGAGCTGAATTCCTTGAGGGCTGCCATCTAGACAAGAACATTCCAGTCTAGAAGGTGTGCAGTATAAATGTAGGTGAGGTTGTAGGAGGTCTCCAGACTGACCTGCCTGTTTGGATGATATGTAAATGGACTGTTAAATGAAGTGGGGCATTGAGTTGAAATTCAGTGCTATATTAATACAATACCTATTGGCTAATAATAGTAAGGAGGGAGTATATAGCATATATATGTGTGCTTTTGTAAAGGATGTTTGCTGTGTTGTTATATTACTGTAAATTCATTGGCTGTGGACCACGTAGTCCAAACAACCTTTCAAGACAGTGCTGTGGGAGAAGAGAATATATCTTGGCAATCTGAGACAGGAACAAATTTATCATTAGGAGCAGCATCAAAAAACCTGGGGAATTCAGACTTTGCTCACTGCTATGGTGTCTGGGACCAAACCAAAACCACAGAAAGAGATAAATAGGCTGTCAGGGCTGGTATCACACACTGAATGGAAAGTGCAAAGGCCTTCGAATCCCAAGACTGTGGATGTCTTGCTGCAGAGACATGACTTGTTTTAGGATCCAAATTTCTGGCTTCTGTGTCCGTGAGATGAAGGTAAGTAGTGTAAGTAGCAATGTTTTCCTATAGCTGGATGGATAGGAGCTACTAGTTGAATTTTGCTTAGTCAAAAGGGAAACAGAATCTGATTTTTGTGTGACTTCTGGTCTTGCTTACATGAGGAGAGTCCCTGAGAGAACAATGAATTCCAGGGAAGCCAGTGAATGATACCACTCTTAAGCTCAATTTATCCAGAGGCAAATAATGTCCTATGTCCATTAAAATATTGTGTCACCACCTTTAGTAGGCTTTGTATTTGAGTAGGGTTTGTCCAGCAGGCACATAGAAAAAAATGAACATGGATCCTCTACTGCTTTATGTAATTTTCAGATATGATCATGTTGATGTACTGTTGGTAGCAGTCTGAAAATAGATAGGGAATATGTTCAATTAAAAGAGATTTTTCTTTTTTTAATGTGGGACAATAATGATCTTGGGGGAGCTGGCAATTTGATCTCCACAGAGATCAAATGCCTCTCCAAATAATAATTTTATAATATGGATAAACTACAAAACTAAACCTCCAGATTCTACTCTTACAGAGGAGTAGTAGAGCACAGACATATATAGCTAGAGCTGGGATATTGTTTCAGGAATGAAAATATGAGCTGATTATTAGAAAAAAAATATTGCCAAGAAATACTCTCTTACACGTTGTCTAAAGTTTAATCCAGTTGTGTATGATGAGAAAAGTGTCAAGTTTTCTAATTCCTAGCTTTCTGAAAATTAGGCTGGATAGAAGTATAAAAATATACATTTTTATACCAGTAGGAAAAATATCTAGGTAAAATAGTCAGTGTTTTCCACTCCTAAATTTGATGGTTCTGCTTGCCATCTTTTGCACAACAAAGCACAGGATTTAGAAGTTACCAGCTGCTATATTTGCTTTCCAAAGTGTGAAGAAAACATGTATTGTCCTGAGGATTAAAGGGCTGATTCTCTTTGTGCTCAGTTCAAGCAGAACTGAAATGTTTGTAATGAAAGTAAAAGCTATTAAAAAGCATGAAACATGAGAGAAAAATAACGTTTATGTCTTCTTTGTTGGATAGGATTTGATGATACCCTTAGAAAGTTTTAAGTGTAAACATTTGTCTTATTAACTAGCATTTCTTTTGTGCATGTTGCAAACGCTTCCACTTGCAAATTCTAAGTGCAGTCAGAGCTGTTGTTTCAACCCACTGGGAACTGTTTAGCCAAATATCATCTGAACAAAAAAAAAAAATTATCATCTGTGAGCTAGCTCACATCTCCAGTACTAACTAAACAACATTTTGGAAACTGGATGTGTAGAATATTAGACACCGCAAAGAAAAAAATAATGTTTCTAGTGCTAGTTTTGGTGACTGGAGTAAGACAGGAGGGTAGCTGTGCTGTATCTGGGAGCATGAAAAGCTTGCAGTTGGAACAGATGCTGAGAGTGCCCTGTGACTCAAGGTATGATTTCCTGCCATTCCTGCCAAGTTTCAAAGCTTGTGTTTGTTTTTTATTTTTTTCTCTCCTTATTTCTATTTTTGGGCTGAATAGCAAAGAACTTGTGCTTTGGCAATGACAATTCACCATTCTAGTTATACTTATTTCGTTGTGTCTTTGCATACACGTCAAATAATTATTCTGCCTGCAGGAAAGAATGAGAGTAAAGATGTAAGAAGTTGATGGGAACGCAGGGTATTTTTGGTATGGATCACACAATCACTTGGCTCAATGGCAAGCTGCAAAGCTTTGTGTGAGTGTGACAGGCTTCCCTTGCTGTGTGGTAGTGCTCGGTGAAGCCTCACGTCCTTTGTCTTGCCTCAGTACAGTTTTTCTCTGTGACCTTGGGCAGGGCACACAGCAGCGAATCCTCAGCCTGACGGATGATGCCTGTGGAGCTGAGTGCCCAGGAGCTCTGGAGGACTGATGTCCAGGGCTCACTGCCCCTGCTTCCCTGGTTAGAGCACTTCTGTGGCTGAAGGGATTTGTGAATAAAAAGGCTCCTTGATAATCAGATATAAGAGTAAGGGGTGGGGGCATATAAGTACTTCAGATAGCTAGTCCTTAACGGGGGATTCCTTGTATCCTCTTACACAGTTCTCTCCCCTGGGTTTTGCTATGAAAGGAGATTATCCAACTCGGAGTGTGATTTAAATATGCAAGTCATCAGTCTCAGGAGCAAGTGGTGAAGCCTGCCTGACCTGTAATCAGAGGCTGTACATCCCCCTTAGGAAACCATGACAGTCAAAGAAAGAGAGCTCCAGAGCCAGGAAAAGGTATTTGGATTATTGCCCAATAATACTAAAATTGTTAAAATTCATATCTGCAACCTATACTGCAGTGATTGGGGAAAAAAAAGGAATGTCTATCATTCTTATGACAAAGCATGAAATTAAATCGTGTGGGATTAAAGAAAATTAAGATAGGTGTGTGTGCAAACGTATGTTCTACTAAGCTCAGAGGACTTCTTGTGTTCTTAAATGTTTGAGAAGAGAAGCAATCAAAACAGTTTTATAAAAGACATGTTAGCTGAACATCATGTCAGTATGTTTCTTGGTGTCACAGGAACCCTTTTTTTTTTTTTTTTTCCCTTCATTTTTCATGATGATTTCATTAGAAGTTTGTTTGCTTTTCTCTAAATTGAGTAAAAATCCCTAAGCATAGGTAACTTCTGTCAGATCTGTGGAGAATAACTCTCATCTATTTAGCTAGGAGGAGATTTCACACCTTTTAGAAAAAGTGATTCCTAATTTTAAACTTCCTCCCTTTCAGTTGTTTTTAATCTACCCAAAGCATGAGTGCAATATTGTGAGCAAGGCTCTACAAATAATTAGTTAGCTTGACAGCTGAACTGAAAATAAACATTCATTTTATTCTGAACCAAAATGATCATGTTTTAGTGAAACTTGGGGGCTTGTTTTTTGGGTTGGGTTTTCATTTCTTTTTTTGTTTGTTTTCTTTCTGTTTTGGAGATTCTATAATGTAAAATAAAAGTGATAGGTTTGAAATGTCAGTCTTTGGTACCATTCATTAAGTACTGGTGCCCCTCTTACCCCACCGTTTACTCATGACTTAAGCAAGGTTCTTGGGCAAAATTTTTGGATTCAGAGAAGAAAATAAAATATAACTGGGAGATGGGATAGCTCAACTCCAGTCCCCACAGACACAGACAAGAATGCTTTATGGTAAAATTATCAGTTGTGGACACAGAAGGTGAGAACTCTGCAGAAAAAGGGCTGCCTGGGTATGCTGTATGCAATGAACTTCCACCCTGTGACTTTTCTTTCTGCAAGAACAGGTCTTATCTCAGCAGTCTGCTGTGTGTAGGACCTTCCCTGGAGAGCTCTAATCTCAGAGCTGTTTGTTAAAACAGGTCTCTAATGGTGCATCTTCTTGAAAACTCTTGCCTGCTCTTCTACCTCTAGACAGCTGGATGCATGTGAATGTTGCTGTTGCCAGATGCTGTCTATTCACTGATGATAAGCTTTCACAATGGGAAAATTTTACTTCATCCATGCTAAAATTCATTAAATGTTCATTAGAGTAATGATTTGAACTTAGCTATTCGCATTCCTCACTGAATACTGGACTATACAGTGAATTACTCTCAGGCGGGTCCAATGGAAGTTTAATTGTTTGTGAAAACATGAACAGCTTCAGCAGCAGAGACTTTCACGTCCAAAACCCCTATAACTCAACAGTTAGTTGTTCCCAGCTGAGTACTTTAACCACCAGGCTATTAACTATAATTCAGGCAGCTACTGCAGCCTCATTTTTCCTTTTGGTACATACTATTGCATTGAGAGGATAAAGTATAAAAAAAATGACAGATACATGATGACAGAGACCAGAACCAAAGGAAAACCTTTTAAGAAGTCCTGATAAATGCCATGGGGAGACCTAAGAGTAAAGCACATTTGAATATGAAACATTCCTTTATATGCTTTAGCCATGGATTGCCAAGATTTCTCTTAAAGATTAAGCTTGAAAGTCTTGGCCAAAGCAGTAACAGAAAAATTCATCTTGCCCCTATTTTCAGCTGCATAGTTGAACATAGATGTCAAGGACTCTTGTGTTCATGTGAATGACTGAATTGTCCCACATGAGTGAAGTGGACTTCTGGAAGTGTCTACACTTATGTTTGCTAGTCATAGGTGAAGATGCAGTGGTTTTCAAAGACTGGGGGTTTCTAACCACCTCCTGCTACACAGCACTGACCATCTCAGTTCTGAACTGTCTAAATGCCAAGCACTCCTTCAGTATTTAGGGCTGATATATCTGCAGTGCAAAAACTTTGCCATGAACTGTCTTATTTTCTCACACTCATAAAATGTAGATGTTTTTTATTCTTGAAATATAGGCTTGCAATTAGTTTTGATTTGTTTTACTTATAGGACTTTAGAGAAGGAATATAGAATTTTTTGTTTTGAATAGAAAACAGTGGAGGACACTCCCACAGCAGCTATTGACATTGATATTTGTCATTCTTTCATTCTTCAGACTGTTGTGAATATTGTAGTTACTACAGTTATTTAGGCAGACTGATTTATAACAATAAATAATGTATTTAATTTCACAGTTACTATTTGCAGCAGTGCTCCAGATTCCTCCCTATAATATACTACAGACCATTAAAATATTAAAACACACAGAAAATGAATCATAAAAATAATGCAAAAATGGAAAAATAAGACAAATAACTGGACTATGATGGAAGCTTTTTTTTTCAAATCTATCATACTAGTCTTTCTAAACAGTGATTGGCATTTCTTAACTGAAGTCTCAGGATGTGGAGAGGTCAGGAGGAGGCAAAGGCAGCATGCAGCCAATATTTCTGCAAGTCCTAATTAAATAATACAGCAGTAGAATTTATTTGGGACATTTTTCAGATCCACTAACTTAAAAATAATGAAGTTATGGAGTTGGATATCTACATAAATCTTTCTGTTTTTATTAAAAGATTCTGTTCTAAACACAAAGGGGGGAAAAAAGTAAAAAAAAAATTATACACATACTTTTCCCCACTTTTTAAGAGCTGAATTCTGCTCTACCTGTACCATGTCACATGCCAAGAAGAACAGAACATGATGGCAGAAGCCTGAGAACTGAGAGCAGGCAGTACTCTGCAGTGCCAGCTGCCATCCCTGGGCACTGCACCAGGGTACCTGAGGATATGAGAAATGCAATATCACTAGATCCAAGTTGCTAAACATTTGGACAAGTAGAGCTGCCCTATGCCTCAAACCACCTTATGCACATGCTAATATTAACATCAAAGTTTACCTGGCAATGCATCAAATAGGGTCCTTGCTTTGGTTTACAAAAATCAGCCATGTGTGATCTTTGATGTGCTGCAGGAGCCCACCCTTAGCCAATGAGTTAAAAATCATCCTCCCTGCCTACAGTGGCAGCTTGTCCTTTGTGCCAGGAAAGGCTGTGGCAGCTGAGAGCTGGCTTTGCAGGATGCACATCTCAGTACCCCGGGCCAAGGGTTCTCTTGTGGGTATGGGCTCGATTTCCATCCACTGCTCAATTTCCATTCCAATGGGAATGTCTGAAGCTGCTGTAAGGGGCATTAAGTGACTCACTGAAATTTAGTGCAAAATGATATGTGAAGTTTCCTCTTCCTTTGGTTACTGCTGGAAAGCATTACAGAACAGTGTAAATTTAGAAGCATTTGTTGTTACCTTAGGGAAAAGGTGAAAGGAATACTTAGGTCTTTTCATCACACGGGCCAGTGTAGAACTTTGGTGTGCATGGTGATCACACGAATGACTTAAAATTCTCTCTAACAAACTTTGATAGTAATACTGCAAAATGCAAAGCGCAGCTACAGACCTGTCTAAGAAAATCTTAAGAATATTTAATATATTCTTAAGCAAAGGATTATCAAGTAAGCACCAGCAGAAAAGCAAATTTAATAAAATTCTGCTGCTGACAAAACGGAAAGTAACATTACTTCTATGTATCCTTGATCATTTTACAGTGCTACATGTGGTGGTTTTTTGAAAATCATTTAACTTGCCGCAAATGATGTCTGAACTGGCCATCTATCACTGCACAGTTTGTCTGCAGTGCTTAGGAATTTAACACACAGAATGACAAGTGTAATTACATGCTTGTGAAACATATGCCATAATTTATGGATATTAAGCAAGTATAAACAAGAGATCAAATCCTAGTGCAAGCAGTCATCCAAGAAATCATCTTGACATTTATTTCATTAAAATCTTTCTTTCAGTACGACAGTCAGAACGTACCTGAGTTGCACTCACAGCACATCTGCAGATACTTGCCAATTATTGCATGTTTGCTAAGCAAAGGATCAGATGCGTGTATGCAGCTAACATTTAATTTGCAGTTACATTTTGCACACAGTTATTTATCATGCTTATTATTATCCCTTATTATTATCACCATCATCACTATTATTTCTATTATTATTAATCTCCCACGGGTGATTAATATACAGGATTTAAATAGCAACAGCCCTTTTCACCTGCTTACACTGTGTGTTAACATTCACTATAATTTAAATTAGAAAACTGAGTGAAAAAGGCTCAAACCCAAGAGAGCTGGTGGTTTGTTCACTTGAGATCCTGCTAGGAAGAGAAGCAGAAAAAAGAGGAGTGAGATGTGCTGTGTGAGATGCTCCCAGAAGATTTGTGCTGTATATGTTAGGCATACTCACAGGTGTGAGCATGGGAACAAGCTGGGCACTCAGACTCCCAGCTGGGGTCTTCAACACCCTGTGGCTTATTGCAGTGCTTAGAAGATAGTGGGGCTGCTAATATTGTGTAGATTATAAAATTGATTTTTATTTCCTGTTGTCAGGAAATGTCTTTGTCTGCCTTATCCCTCCTGCTAAGGCATGCTTTATTCCATGAGCTATTCCAGGGAGCTAGAATAAGCCAATATTTTGAAAAGGAGGGAAAAAGAAGGCGAATCTGGCAACTAGTCCCTGCCAGAGGCAGAATAACATAACTGATATAAACCAGAATTAATGTACAATGAAGTATCTCGAATACCAGCCCACATGGTGAGATGGAAAATAGGTCTTGCCAAATAAACTTCAGTGTCTTTTTAGCAAGACTTTGAGTTGTAAAGGTAGCAACATTGATTTGTATAAATCTCAGAATCACATGTCGTTCTGTGAGGTACCTTAAGCACACTTTATTTAATTAGACCATCATAATTATATATATCTATATATATTTTCAATTTTATTTCTTTACATTGATAGTAAATTAGGTAGCTTGGGCTTTATCTGGATAAGCTTATGCTCAGGGATGGGAAGGAAGGTACATGGGGAAAAGTCCTTCTCTGCTACCTACTGCTGATATTGTTCTTATGCCTGTTTCTCTTAAGGAAATATTTTCTTGCCAGGTTGCCTGTGCTCCTCTACAGCCACTCTGGGCACTCCTTTCCTGATTATGAGCCAGAAACTGAAGGGTTGTTGCAGCCAGTTTTCCTTGAACCTTTTTACTTATCCAGCTTGTTTCTAAGGTTTTCAAGGAATATTTGTGAGACATAAACAGAGCATGCTGGTGGGAGCTGAAATCTCTGTATCAGGCAGAAGGTCTCTGATGGCCTTCAAGTGAGATGAGCGAATGGGAGGAAGGAGAGAATGTGTGAAAGGCAAGAAAATGAGACTGTGTCAGGGAGGAAACCTGCAGAGAAAATTACAGCAAATATACCTGGTCTCTGTTGGTTGTGCTATCTTACATTCCTGCCATCAGCTTAGCAAGATGATACCAGTTGTATCATTTGAATGTATTGTTTTCCTGTTAGTTCAGTCACCCAAGCTATTTCAAGGTATGCACACTGAGACAAAAGAAATAGAATTTGTGGGTCAAGATTATTCATGATATGTATCCTGCAATATAAAATTCTGTCTCTATAACTAAAAGCAAAAGTGATTTAGCAAATGCTGACTCGATCCAGAAGTTGTTGCTAAAATTGTCCTGTAGTGGGTCTTATCAAAATCATGATTTATCATGAGATTAGGAGAACAGCTACTGCTTAGTTTGTGCTTTAATCCTAATGATTGGTAGTATGTGCATAGTCGTAAAAGAGTAGTCTGGAAGAATATTTGAAAACTAGTCGTAAGTCTAGTAGTTGTAATATATTCTAAGTCACAGAATATATTCTTGAAATTCAATGGATAGAAGGCAAAATCGTCAGGGCACGGTACTGTCAGGGCACCGCTATTGCAGCAGGAGGCTGAGGACAGAAGACACATCTGTTTCAGCCTGCAACCACCATGTGAGCAGTACTAACTCACTACTGCAGTATTGTGGCCTGCAGGGTCCCGAGCCAGAGGACTATTTAAAAGATTAATTGGCTGGAAAGCATTCGGCACCTGAAATCTATCTCTGCTGCTTGACTTCCGGATAGATAAAGTCTCAAGCTTCTTTGCACTTGAAATGCCTTTTCAGGCTGGAAGCCCTCCATATCCCCAAAGAGACAGAAAGTATGCTTGTTTATAAGGAAATATAATCTTATAAAGGATGTCATGGAATAGCAAGATACAAACTCCCATGCCGAACGTTTTCTTCACCGCACCTACCATCTTGAACAGATGTACTAGGTATAAGAAAGTTATTTGCTGTGAAATTTTCTACATTTATTAGATGTTTCCAAGAATACATTTATTCCTGAAAAGGGTATTAACATCTCATTTGATTATTCATTTCACCTGGGAGGTTTATGGTACATGCAGGGTGATGGGAAGATAGGAGATTGTTTGCAAAAATCATAGTCCCTCTGCAACTTTCTTTTGCAAGGGAACGAGTACTATTAATGTGCCTGTCTTAGTCCATTCCCTGTAAGATAATGATATCAGCCCTTTTCCAGTACCATGAACCTTATTGGAACAAACAAAATTTGCCTTGGGAATCCCTAGCTTTAACAGGGCCTACTCATTATTCTTTAGCTGCTCTCCTAAAAGCTGTTGGGCTTTAAAGCACTTTGCACCACTCTGGAATTGGCTGCAGAGCAATCAAGCATGGTGTAATTTGCCACTAGGCTCATTACTTTTCCGGCTCTTCGAGATCTTTCTCAGCTACACCTGTGCTTTCTCAGCTACACCTCAGTTTTAATTTTAAGAAGTCCATGACGTGAGTCCTGGATTCATCTTGAACTGTAAGCCCCAGTTTGGGTCTCACTGCGACCAAGAGCATGACAATGATCCAGTGACTGTGTTCAGAACATCATCCTGTATTTCAGAAGGCTCAGAGGCACTGGTGTGTGATAGGCTTTTAGATCTCTTTTGTTCAGCTAAAACAATGTTTAAACTTCATGGTAGTAAACATTGAGGCTGTTAAGTAAAGAGGAGATTGGTCACAGACAAGCATTCCTGTGTGCAGGGGGACCTGCTTTTGCTCTTGTGCAAATCTTGGCAGTCAAAAATTTCCAGACTCGCTGTTTCAGACATGCAGTTCATTTTTTTTTTTTTCCCTTTTCAGTTCAAAAGAATTAAAGAAGCTAGGAATTAGATTTGAATAAAAAAAAAAAATAAAAAACATACTGTAGTATCCATTCAAATTCACTCTTGCACTGTTTACTAAGAAAGCACAAAAAACTGTTCTGTTTAACTTTTATCATAAGCCAAGGAACACATAAGTCTTTATTACCTCTGTACCACCCTTTCCAATCTCTGATCTTCTGTATGGCTTTTAATGTTTACTTGCTTCATAGGACCCATTTGAATAGCTTGAGTAGCAGAACCTCACATGTGATTTTTATTTTTAAAGTTTTTAAAATGAACCAAAAAAAAAAATACTGTCTGTTTAGTTTGCTCATGGAAACTTATACGTGAATTGGAAAAGAGAAATTTCAATGTACGTGACTAATAAATTAGCAGTCTGTGGTCCAGAGAGAAATGGAAAATTGCAGCATTAAATCAATTTTATGTGATAACATAACAAAACAACAGATTGTTTGGGGTACTTGAGGTAACCACCTTTCCCTGATAATATATGATTTTCAATAGCACTGAGCAACACATTCTTCATCAAGTTTATAGTGAAAATTTCTGACAGTGGCAGGTGAGGAATTAGTTTTGAGGATGATGTCCTTCTGGTGGCTCATGCTGAGAATGATATTATTTATATTAACTGGCAAAATAGCCTGGCAGCACACAGGCAATTACCTCAATTTTATGTTTAGTGCTCTTCTCATAAATCTGTGTAATGATGGCATCTCTGTTATGAGCTTACATTAACTTACTGGTTACAGTAATTCTATTGAAACAAGCAAATGTCCACTCTGTGATGAAGGTACTACAATTATGGTATTCCAAATAAATAATTGCTTGAGCTATATATATAAGAAGAACAGATCAGGACTTTATGAAAGGAAACATTTATTGCACAATTAGGTAGAGCTTTAGTAGTGATTTTTCTTGCATATGTGTGAATTTTGTTCCCTGTAAGGACTTTTTTTCTCAAGAAGGCAAAGTGTTAATTGTTAATTTCTTTTTTTAGGCTGCATCCTGTTCTCCAAAGTGGTGTTTAAAGTCATTAATGGAGGTGAATCAAAAAGCAGTATGTCCCCTTGGTATTACCATAATTATTCCCCATGCTAGCTTACTCTGAGATGTTCTGTTGAGATACAAAGACAGAAGATGTGCTGATTATCTTGCTCTTTCATGAGGTATTTGTTACTGACCACTGCCAAAGAAAGACAGTTTGTCCCAGTATGTTACCATAAGAAGAACTGCAGATGTTTTGTGTGTGATTTGTGTTTGGTATGAAGCTGGAATTGATGAGAGTTGGTATCCAAAGTGTTAGACCAAGTAGTTACTGGAGTCACACTCCAAGTAAAGTTAATTGTACTTTGTCAGCTAATACCTGTGTTCTTTTCTTATGATATATTGAAGTAGTTCCTTGGGCATCATCGGAAGATGGAAAATGGGTATCCTTGAATCCTTTCAATTATTCCTGTATTAGTTAATAGAGAGGAACTTTAGCTTCAGTTGTCTTAGGGGAAAAGTTAAGTTCCAAAAATATTTTCTTCTTCCATGAACATGAGAAATTCATCTTAATGTGCTGACCTTGGCTGTGCACACTTAAAGTAGATCCATTAAGGTAAAATTAGCTCATGAATTACCCAATGTGATAGAATACCTGACCTGCTAAGTATCTGCAAAAAATTCATTTAGGTATTTTTTGTCCAGAGTGCTATATTAACTGGTGGTGAGTGCGCCACTATCTGATGATAACTGCTTGGGCTGAGCTGTCAAAAAATTTTAACAGAAAACATTAGAAAAATTCAAAAATCAACAGTTGCAGGCATTTGACCTACAATTCAAATTTGGCCAAAACCATTGCAAAATGAAGCAATGAAGTCAGATTTGCCACAGGCAGGGGGTGAGACAGACTACTTGAAGACCCGCTGCCTAGGCCAAAAAAGAGTGGTGGTCATTTACTTGTGAGTACTTCTGAACTGATGGTTTCTGTGCTCTTGAGACAAATTTCTAAGTGTGGCATTTGAGCAATACTGCAGTTCATGCATTACTATCAATGGGAAAGGTTTGGAGTTGAACACTTTTCATAAGCAAACCTATTTTTCCTTCCAGTATCCTCAGGTACCTTTCTGATTTCACTGCTCAGTAACAGCCCTATTAGGATGAACTTTTGCCTTGATGCAGTAAGGGCATCTGGTGTGGCTGGGAATGCTCTGTCATCACCAAGGGTTATGTTAAAGGGGTTAGCAGCTCTGGAAATAGTGTGGGAGCCTCAAGTATTCAAACATGTGAAAGGAATTTGAAAGTTTTTTCTCTCAGCCTTATAGTTCCCATGATGGCTTTGGAAGAAGTACAAACCAAAGATGGTGCCCTCTATTACAGAAATGAGTATTCTTAGGGATTTTGGCTGTCACATGTGTCCAGGACTGAAATTCTAGCTGTTAACATTCACTTGCTGTGTAGCAGCTGGCAGAGGAGTGAATATCATAGGACCATGCTAAAGGATATGGTCTGTATTTTCTGGGTGAGGTAGCTTCAAGTGCAGAGAGGGGTGAGAGAAGATAAAAATGGTGACATTGGTGCAGCAGTAAAGAAGAGGGAACAAATTTAAATCCACACATCTTAGAAAACAGGATAATTTTTTTGTTTACTCCTGTCTGATGATGATGATGATGGTAACAATAATAATAATATTATGGCTGCAATTTCAATGGGAGAAGTGTCACTGTGTCAAATGGCGTAGCTTAGAAATTAAAGTTACTGATGTCTTTGACATGAGTCAAGTTTTACCTTAAAGGATACTCTTTTGAAAATAGATTTATCTCTGCAAAAGCAGAAAATCAGATTTAATATCCTACAGCATTCAGAGATACTGTGAGGTTATTACAGTAACTTGTTTATCATTTCATTGAGAAATGTTATTCACTGAACTGTCTGGGCCTCTTCTTGTCAAAGGAATTTGTCTCTGAAATAGAAGAACAATGGGACACTGCAAGCTCTGCTTTATGCAATGTCTGGTTCTTCTCTGGTTTTATTTCTGTTATGCTTTTCTCCCTAATCAAATGAAAAATCTTACCCTAAGAGACCCTAAAAGATAAACCTTAAGCCTTCCATATTAGTCAAATGACTGATTTGCACCTGCATTGCTGCATGTGATTTGAAAAGTTACTCCATTTTCTACTGTTTATGTGCCTGGAGTCTACCAGTCTCACAAATGAAGGTGTTTTTAATCTTTTTTTGCTTTTTTTGACAATCATGTTTTCTGGGAAACACCAATACAAAGACAAAATTAAGGGGAAGGTAGATTGTAGGCAAGTGTTCTTTGACTTAAGATCTTGTACAAGTAAGACATGTTACTAGATTCCTTTACATCCCTGACATCTCTTTTGGAGCTATATTAAATTGCATTAGCATCATTCTTACCTTCACCCTTGCCAACATGTCTGTGATTGCTGCAGCACAAAAGCCCAGACTGGAGACAGACAGTACTAAGAAACAATAAGTAAAAGGTGAAATAAAAAGAGGGTATTGTCTGGAGTAGTGGTTGCCAAGCTGGAGAAGGGAATGCTTTTGAGCTGAGGATGGCATTGAAAGATAAGCAGGTGAACCTTCACACATGAAAAGTAGAGCAAGAAATGTGTTCCTTCCAAATAGCATAATTGCTTCCAATTTTCAAATCTGTGAGATCCTAAAAAATGATCTGAAGTGGAAAAAGTAGAGAATTGGAAGGGGTAGCTATGCAGTTTGACTCTCAGAAATGACTCAGAGTTATACAAGGCTTTCCAGAAGAAACTAAGATAACTTGTGAAATAGATTTGAGACAAAGGGAGCTAAAAAATAAATAAAACACATATAAAATTAAATGTGACCTAAAAAGACTCAGGGGATTGAAGAACTTTCTTAATATTGCCTTTAGCAAGAAATGGAAAGAAAAGGAAGGCTTGGAAATTAGAAGACATTTGAGATCATGTAACAACAGCTATTGATAAAAAAAAGCCAGATTTGGGAATACTTGGAAAATTCAAACAGAGACAAATCAATCATTATAGATGAAGCTGAATCACTGAGACTCTCTAAATGTCTGACCACTTACAAAGACCACTAGCAACAGGGATGGCACCAGAGACTCAGGAAAAGTCATTGCCCAGTACCAGGACAGGAAAGAAAAAGGGATCAGGGACAATAGCAACTACTTTCCAGTATGGACAGCAAATAGATAAAGTGTGTTATATGATAAAGCTGTAGAAAAGTGCAGGGTGATTTCATTGTGCTCTCATGAGAGGATCACAACACGGAGGATAGAGACAGCAGTTTATGTCAAAATTTTGTATGATCTTTCACCTGTGTTTTTCTTACTATGTGAACAAACACAAATTTAAAGAGCCAAAGTAGTAAGGCAGTTATATAGTGACTGAGAGAAGAAAATGAAGCAAAAAATGACTACTTGGAAAAATTTGAACACTGAGATGAAAGAAGAACAGAGATGTTGCCTTATAGGAGCTTATAAGGTCATAGAACATTACCATGGGTCTTTGTCCTGGCTGAGAAACAGATAAGGAAATTCCATAAATCTCATCCATCCCTACTTTCAGTAGGCCAGATATGTCAACATTTAGTTCAGCTTAACCAGCAAATAATATCATAGACCTCTGGAAATCAGGATTAAGCATAAATCCTGATGGTGAATGAAACTGGATGATCATGTTCCTTGTAAAATATGTACAAAATTGGTTTGGACTATTTTGTCTCTGTTTTTCAGCCTTTATGTTTTTATTTTTGTCCTCTGTACCAGTAGCTCACACCTATACAGCAAAGTATGGTGCCCTGGATAGCCAGTAGCTGGCCCAGGTTATTCCCAAGTTAAGACTGAACACAGCTGGTAGCTGTTGAATGAAGCCAAAATTGTGCCATGGGACTCACTGTGGTTGCTACCATGCAGATGATTGTATGCCAGGACCAATCTATCCTTAGCCTTGTTTATCCCAAAGGCTGCCAAAAGACTATTAAGTAAGAGGAACTGGCACAATAACATCCAGACTTTGGGTGGTGCTTGAGCACCCTTTGTGTCACATTAACTGCTTGACTCTTGGGGAACAAAAGGATGGATGTGGGTGTCTCTGAGTGAAAGATAAGAAATTATGTGTGTGATTAGGTCAAATAGATCCACATATGGATGGGGTTCATGTTCCCAGGTTTTAGAAAGCTGCTGGGAAATGCATATGCACTCCCAAAAAGGAGACACTTTTTATCTCATTCCTACTGAGTCTCTCAGTGAAGACTGTTGTATCTCTACTGTGCAACGGATCTGCAATTTCCAGCTTAAATGCCTAAAAAACTATTTAATGGTCTGTAAAGTTTAAGAGATTTTGTAATGACAGCTTCACAAAGGCAATTGTTGATCTTGGCACAACTACAGCCTGATACAATGAAGCTGGGCATTAGTAAGCTTTTTTACGTCTCGTGAAATCCTGATTTTCATGCTAATTTGAATAGTTTTTTGACATGAGTAATAAATATATGTAAATAATAATAACAGCAACAATATAATAAATGATAATAAATATACAAAATAATTATAAATAAAAATGTATTTGAAAACTAATAAAATATATAAATATTATACATATATTTTTTATAAATATAGATAATAAATTAGGAGTAATTGTCTAGCAGAAGGCCAGAGATATTGCAAAAATGAGAGTGAAAATGAGGAAAATTAGGCTTCTTTCCTTAGTTTTCAAAATGTAATGGACTCCAGTTCAGGGAAATATACTGGTATTCTTTGTGATGCAAAGCAAAAGAATTACAAGATTAAATACCCTGGAAGACGCAAGGATGGAACAGAAAGCAAATCTGATGAGAGACTGCAGTGTTGGAAAAGAGCAAAAGCAGTGTGTACAACATGAGACTGAGCAGCATCAAATAACTCAGGAGAGTGTGATGTCTCCTTGTCTGGTCCTGTTTCAGCAGTGTGGCTGGCAGCCTTTCCAGGCATGTTGTCTTCACAAGAGACTTGCACACACAGAAACCCCAGCTAGGAAACAGGAGAAATCATAGAAACAGAAGGCTGATCAACTTGAAATTAAATTTTACAATAATTTATAGGCTTGAATAGTGTGTGTCAAAAAAGCCAGTCATTGCAGGCTATGTTGAAATTGGTTGGATGCAGCAGTAATTCCAAGAAGGCCTGTGACTGAATCCATGTCATGGGATGAGATTTGGCCCTTTTTCTTTATCAATACGGTAGATAAGGTTCCAAGAACTATATATTTGCAGAAAAATGATTCTGAATGATTTAGGGTAGTCTTAAAGTTTATAACAAGTAATTAAATAAAATAAAGTAAATAATCATTGACTTTGACTATCTTTTTTTATGTCTGCAATATTTTCTGAGACCAATTGGCCTTCTGAGAAAGGAGTATGTCATATGTCATGTGACATCTAACCTGGACTGAGCAAAGTGGCAGAAAATGCCCTTTAAAAGATAATCCTGTCCTGACAGATGGATGGACTAGATAGATAGTCATAGTAATACTTTTATTGATATATGATCTGCTTAAAACAGATAATAGCTCTTTTTGTTTTTAAATTATCCAAGTCTTACAGTTCAATATAATACAGCTCTTGAAGTAGAAGAGGATTGCCCAGGCAATCCTGAGGACAGAATTAGGCCCTCCTCTTCTATCCTACTTCTTTTGTTCAGTTTAGGCACCTGTCTCAGTGCTTACAGTGCTTACAGTGTTAAATTCAATCATATTCAGGCATGCACTTCTCAACCTGGACATAAGAATTTGTCTGAAAGGACTAGATCCAGAATCAATCATTTTTGGATCAATTTTAAGGGATAAAAATTCATTCAAAAATTTGACAGTGGGCTAAAATATCAATGTTTCAAAGAACCCCAAATTTCTCTTAAAATGTTTCAGTATCTGAAAACAGTATGACATAGGCTAATTTATTTGTAATTTTTAAGACTTTAAACTGCAACAGATATTTGCTCACTGTCAGTCTCTCAGAAGAGTTATGTCTGCTTCTCACAGAAGATATGTACATGTCAGTAGTAGATCAGAGAAAACAATTGTGAGTCATGATGTGGGGGAAAGGAACTGTTGGCTCTGCACTTCTTTTGGTTTAACGATCCAGCAAACAGAGATGTGGTTGAAACATGAAGTCTAGAAGACTCTTAGAGCTTATCAGCTTTGCTCTGAGGTTGCTCACCTTGCTAATAAAGCTTTTATTGCAAATAAATGTGTACTATATAGTTGAGATTAAAGAAAGAAATTAGAAAGTACAGTTCTGAGTATTTGCAGATGTGTAATTACATTAATTGCATTAATTTTTTCTTTTTTTTTTAATCAAATGCATTTGCTTGAATTGTTGGATGAATGTCACAGCAGAAAGGATCTAAATTTATATGGTCTTAAGAAGTTAAATCTTAAGAAGTTAATTCTTAAGCAGCTAATGTCTAAGCTTTTTAAGTTTCCTAATCAGAGTGGCTGTAGACTCTGTATATAATGAAAAAAAAAGCTGAAGGAAAATGTGAATAGAAACATTTCTATTGATCACAACAAATTCCAGTAAAAGAGAGAAGAAATCCGAACTCTCAATTATTTGAGGAGTCTTATGCAGCTGTTTACATAGCTTTTGGCTCATAAGCAGTAATACTTTTAAGAGAAATATTCATATGACATTTGAGCCTTGGATTCCAAGGTCTTACTCCATCAACCCCTCAGAGCATTCTCTTCATAAACTTTTCAAATTGAATGTTGTGCCTTGTGTTTCTATGGTGTTGCCATTGTAGACAAACCATCTGCATGCAGCTGGATTGTCTTCAACTGAGACTTCATCTGTGCAGCTGAATAAGGTGGCTCATTTTGAGGTGCCTGTGAGGGAGCTTGGAAATTCAAAGAGAAGCGATGCCATCTCTAAGTAGATAACCTAAACCAGGGACCTCAGCTAACCTCTTGTACGCTAAGTAACGTAACAGCTACTTGTGAGAGTGTATGGGTGATCTACAGATCAGAGTGTCTACATCCACGTGATGTGGAATGGGCTCAGCACCACTGCAAGAGGAGTGTGGCCAGTTAAAAAGTGCCAGGCTGCTCTGAAAATTGGCTCATCTTTCAAAGTTTTAAAACAATCTTTTGAGAACTCCTTTGGAGTCCTTATGAGTTATATTTAGAACAAAACAAAATATCTTTGGGCGTAACAGCATCTGTTTGTGATGTACAGTATTTAAGGAAATCCATTTAAACTGAGGGGCAAACCGTCTGGCCTGCTGAACCTGCTAAACCCTGCCTTTGCTGCAATATGTTCAGAAAGAGAGTGTTACCTGAGATAAACTCAGCCAGCCGGTGCTGCAGCAGCTGCGAGGGCTTTGGATGTGCCACCCCACACCCCACAGCCCACAGCCCCTGCCCATCCCAGCACACCAGCACACAGCCCCTCACTGCAGCCCCACCTTGCCTTTGCTGTTCCAGATGAAATTCTTGTTTCCCTGGGAGATTTTCCTGATGAAATGCTCGGGGTCCTGCTGATGTGTGCAGTTCTGTTCTGCTGAGTCTTCCCTAGCGCAAGCATCTCACACAGCTTTAAAGCAGAAGGCACTCTTTTTTTTTTTTTTTTTTTTTTTTTTTTNTTCTTTTTTTTTTTTTTTTTTTTTTTTTTTTTTTTTTTTTTTTTTTTTTTTACCATAAGGCAAAGATTTAACACTACTTTGCAAAGATATTCCCAGAGCAAAACTTACATGATGTGGATAAGATCACAGTCATAATTTTAGAGGTATTTTAAGCTCTTGTTATTTACTATAAGAAACAAAACCCATACAGGATCAGACCACAAAAAAAAAAAAAAAAAGGCAATTACTTATAAGCTTGCAGAAAATATTTCAAAAATAATTGTATTAATATGTAAATTAACTGTATTTGGGAACAAAGGTAAAAGATAATGTTTCCAAAAATGATCTCTATGTGTATCTGCTGTGGGTAACATTTTAAAAAAGAGGCACTGCTCCCATTTTTGGAAGATACATGATTATGTTTTAGCATGATCCCCATAAATTTGAAATAGTTGTTCATTCACTTCCTAATTTCAGGACAATTAGGGGAAATTATTACAATTTTAAAAACTGAATTGATGTTTATTAAAATGCTAGTGGTTTCACAACCATTCCATAACATCTACTCCAATGTCAATATTCCAGAAACCCCAGATACTGGATCACATCCTAAAGTGCTTGATTACTATTTTTATGCACTGCAATCAATAGGAATGTTGCTTGCTCTTAGGCCTTTGTTGGCATAACCAGAATAAAGCATATTTGATAGCTGAGAATGACAGAAGAAAACCATCTAAGTTGTTTAGCTGTAAAATTAAAAAGTGCTTTCCAAAGTGCAATAAGCTTATCATTCTCTAATGAAATGAATAGCACTAGGAGATGACAATTGTTGTATTTCAGGATATACTTGGAAAAAAGATTATTCGTTTGTTGGAGGCAATATAATATTCATAATTTTTATCTGATTCTGCCATTTTGAGTTTGTTGTTAGCCTTTGTAATTGTTCTTTCAAAAGATAATTACATTCACAGAAATTGAGATTCATTTTAAGTATGTCACATTTTAGAACACTTGGACAAAAACAAAACCACAGGCCAGTACTTCACATGTCTAATTGGTGCAGTATATGAAGTCTAATGCTTTGATGCTTGGGCTTAGATAAAATGGACAGGTTTTGGTACAAGAATGGTTTAGTTTATAAAACCATATTTAAATAGGTAGGAAGAACAGCTTAAGCTTACAAGTGGTATGAACACAGAAGTCAGTTGTGCAACACAAAAAGCACCTTCTGCACAAAATAAGTAACTGCTTATGTGAGTAAGCATTAAGACTGGAGGATAAAGCTCTTACTCTTCCTTTAAGGAAGGAGTTCTCCATCCTGTTTCTATCTCCTTTAAGAACTCAATAAAGCCACCTGATGGATTGGAAAGACCATAACCTTTACTCTGCCTTGCTTAATTTGACTTCTTTCTAACACAGGCAGCTTCCTAGATGATCCATTTTCTCTATTTGCTCTGTTTTGGCTAGGATTCTCATTTTTTTTCTTTTATCTCCCTTTCTTGTAAAATGCTTTTGTTCAGCTGCCATTTCTATTCTTTGCCTAAAATAGTGATAAAAATCTGCAATTACAGTGATGGAATGAAGTTAAAAGAAAAAGTAATGAAATGAAAGTATTAATTGCCAAGAAAATTGGT
This sequence comes from Rhadina sibilatrix, assembly GCA_013400275.1. Lineage (NCBI taxonomy): Eukaryota > Metazoa > Chordata > Aves > Passeriformes > Phylloscopidae > Rhadina > Rhadina sibilatrix. The sequence goes on along the minus strand of VWYO01020512.1, from coordinate 269,757 downwards.
GGGCTAAACCACCCTCTAAGCAGGAGCCTTTAAATTTCCTGCGGATAAAATGAATGTATGTTGCTAAACTCACTCTTGGATGCAGATTTCCTGGGAGTTTTCTGGGTGCTGGAGTAGTGCTTAGAACAACTGGGGACATAAAAGGATGGTTAGGAGCCCCACTTTCTGCACTGAGCCCTAGAGATGCACTCAGCTGCAGTGGGACCTGTTCAGGTTGGCTGTGAGAAGTGAGAGGTCCTTTGCTGCGTCCATAGAACAGTGGTGACTTTTAACAAGGAGCAAACCTAAGGGGTCTGTCTTGTTAAAGTGTCAAATGATGAGCAACCACAATGTCAACAGATGCTTGGGGAAGATCACAGAGCTCCCATTAAAGATTGGTTGAAGCTGTCTGGTGTTTGAGATGGTGGTCAGCAGCATGCTGTGCTGCGTGTCTGTTGTACCAGTCTTTGCTAACACAGAGGCAGAGCATGCCTGTGGGCAGTCTGTGCGACAGAAGGCACTGTCCTTTCTGAACCCACTCACATGGCACATGGACAGAGTGTGCATGTGCCCTCAGCAGAGTGAAGGAGTTATCTTTCTCTGTTCCTGTAGCACAACAAATCCCTCTTCTCACCCCAGCCTCCCAGGCACCAGCAGAGTAACTGGTCCTTGCCTGTGGGTGGACAGCAGGAAGCCTGCGTGGCTGTTCCCCGTACAAGAACCACTGTTAGATTGGCTGTCTTGCTTGAGTTTGTACTTCAGATCCATCTGTAGGGCTGTCTAGAAAAAGCAGCACTCTCAGATACAGATATAATAATGCATTACTATGGTTAAATGCTATGCTTAAACTACTGTTGATAGAGGTGATTAGGTGCTGAAACTGAGCTTTGCTCCTGACACTGAATTAAGGTAGGTAGTACATTTCGTGGGTGTATGTTCATACAAGTTGAATTTGAACTGGAGAAAACTTTGGTAAAGGGAGAAAAGCTGCATCTAGATTAAGGATTTGATAAGAGCTTCTATCCTGAAACTATGAAAGACAGGACCATGCCATTCTTCATTTATATCAATATCAATAAAATTAGCATCCTTTAAGATTTTTCATTGTATGTATGGGATAGTGGATTATTGTCCCTATATACCCTGCTTAAATTTTGATGCTTTAAAAATGCCATTTTGGCCACCAGAGGGCAATGATTTCTTCCATTCCTCAATACCAGAAGCAATCTATTTCGACTGAGAGTCAGATGCGACTGTAACTCCCAGATATTTTTGAGCTTTGTAGTATGGGCACTTTCACCTCCAAGTTCAAAACTGGCTGCTGTTTGTAGTGACTCGGAATTCTTCACTTGTGATAGTTAATTAGTGTATGTGAAGTAACTATAGTCTTTTCAGTTTTTAGATGTCCACAACACAAAAGTGATAGTTGGCCCCTGTTCTGGCAACGTCATTTAAGATCAAATGAAAACATTGATGGGAAATTTGGCAAAATATAACATTAAAAATAGCCTCTCAACACTCAAGGATTAAAAGTATGTGTATGTTCCTTGGATCTCCTTTATCCCCAGGATTTACATTTATTTATCTGTCTGTCTACATACAAACATCTAATCTCTTTGTCTTTAGACTAAATAGTTATCATTTTTACTAGAAATGTAGTAAAATTATTTAAATTTGTGATGTCTTAATGTGAATTCGTTTGAATAAGATTTATCCCTATTATGCTGCCCATTGATTTATTTTTTCTAACTGGCTTTTGACACATTATCATAGCTTAAGATTAAAATTTCAGCAGAGTAAGTTAGAAGTTTTTCAGAAAAAAAGCTATTGAAGGATGTTATCTCTGTCTTGTAAACCTGCCAAAATGAAGATTTAGTAGACAAGCTGCCAGAAGGCTTCTGAATTTTTTGCCACAAAGCTCACAGAGATACCACTGAATAACTGGGGTCAACAGACTGGCAGCTTTTTCAGGTTTTTAAATTATTTTGGGTGAAGACCAAGGCATGCACAACTGATGGATTCATTGTGAACAGTTTTTATTCTTCTCGGCCTGTTTTACAGAGTTTCTGAGCGGTCAGCTGTCCCATTGTGGTGACCAGGCTTCCCCAAATCAGACCACTTGTATGAAGTGGAACACATATATGGATGTCCTTTGATACAGATCCTTAGTATTTTGATGGAATGATGAACTTGAGATATGTGGAATAGATATCAATAGGATGAGTATGCCCCTGCTGTTTCTATTTGCACCATCTACTAGGACCTCTAGACAGAGGAGTGTGTCTAGCATTAGAAAGCTTTAGCATCTGTTTCAGAGCAGATGCTCAGCATCATGTGCTATCCAAATTAGCTGGCCACCAGCCTCAACCTTGCTGGAGTCGGGTCCTGTCCTAATATATGAAAGAACAATCCTTTGCAGTAGAAACTCTTGCTGAGTGACCTGTGGATTTATTAATTACAAATCAAGCTGAGCTGTCACATGAACCTTCTGTTCCTGAGTTCAAAGCCATAAAAGTTTTCACTTAGGAAGTACTGATTGCAGCTAACATACTTTGTGAAATACTTGATAGGTATTATTCCTAAAAAAAAAAAAAATCAGTGATACCAAGAGAGGTTTGGAAGAGTACTTGTTTTATAGAAGCACAACACTTTGCTAAAAAAAAGGAAGAGATTAAGCATTTAGACTATTACTGGTTTTGAGACTTACCAAACAGAGTAGTTTGTAGCTGACATGTCAGGTTTGTAGTCTTTAGACTTCTTTGTTAGCTCTTTTGTTACCCTGAGACTCAAGTTTGTATAAGACTGATTGGGTCATCCCCAGTCAGACTGTGTGCCCAGTCTCAGGGCACATTGATTTAATTTTATGCAGTGGGTTTCATAAATTTTCCCCCTAGCAGTAGCCTTGCTCTTGCAGCAGAAACCTAACAAAGGAGTAATGAACACTTTGCAAGTATTTTGAAGGGAAATCCCCAAATGCTGGGAAATCTCTTCCAGGAATGTAGCTGTTTTCATATCCATCCCATGATCCTGGGAGTACTAAACACCAGTGCCCTGGTAAGAGTCTGCTGCAAAGGAGGCAGGCAGAGAACAGAGAGGTCTGTAGGCAGCAGAGATTAGGACAAATTAACTTCTGAAATATCCCGGTTTGTTTCACTCTTTCCTAGGTGACCTGGTGGGATTACAAGCATGAAAAATGGGGCACCACAAGTCTGTCTTAATCTGGTCAGAACTGTCCACACATTTTCTTCATCTTTGGTGGTTGCCAGACCTCTGGCATGGTTGTCAAGCATTGGAACAGGCTGCCCAGGGAAGTGGTGGAGTCACCACCCCTGGAGTTATTTACAAGATGTGTAGATGTTGTGCTTAGGGATATGGTTTTAGTTCTGGACTTGGAAGTGCTGGGTTAACAATTGGTGATCTTATCTTTTCCAACATAGATAATTCCATGATTCTGTGGGGCAAAGCCATTTCAACACATTAGGGTGTGGTCCTTTGGGCAATGGGGAGGTGCCAGTTTCATGAGGCAAAAGGAGCCACTGCAAAGGCAGCTTGATTCTAACTGGGGGGACTTAGATGATGCTGCATTTATTTTTATGTATTTTTTCACCAATGGTAATGTCAAGCAAAAAGAATATAGATTTCCAGGAGCAAGAGCTACCTTCCTGAGCTGCATCCTACTAGACAGCATACTGACTCCACCTCTCTTCTTTGCCAGTGCCCTGGGGCTGGGTGGCAAGGGCACTCACCTTAATGTACAAGGTGTGTTTAAACCTAGTCACGCTGGTTACACTTGGCTTCAGCAGGTACTAGAAATGTATGTACACCAGTGCCTAAATTAGTCATTCTGGGGGTGGGCTTACATTCTGTAACAAAAAAGGAGCAGATTAAAATAAATCAGTGTAAAGAAGTAGATTCAGAATATTAACTATGCATTAGTATTCTAGATGCTTAATTTTAAAAGCTTAAAGCTTTTCTCTAAAAAGAAAAACACAGAAACCCTCATGCATTTCTGGAATTTTTCCTATCATTAAAATGATGGGAAAAATGAACTAAAATCTGAACTAATATCTGTTTTCAGGAATTAGTGATGCCAAAAAACCATGGCATATTAATGTTGTCCCCACTATTTTTTTGGTGTATTGGCATGAGAATTGTAACTTTTTCAGTCTTGTGGGAAAAAGCTTTACTATGTCTATGAGTTAGCCTTCGTCAAGGATAAAATAATAGTTCTTATTTCTTTTGAATGTAAGAAATGAATGAAAGAGCAATTCCATAAGTGATTTTTTGAATGTTTTTCCAGTACTATATAAAACCTCACAATTTCCTAATAGGATATTATGCAGTAAGTTTATACAATACATATGGAATAGACCCTTTTAATAAATTACTTTTGGTCTCAAGATTACTATGGCCTAATATTCGAAGTGGGAAAAAGGTTTCTCAAGTGAGGTAATTCCTATTGCTTTTTGAAAGAATTGAAAGGGGATATCTCATTAGTTTATGAGTCATAACGTAGACTACATCTAATTAGATATCTGGTTTGAGTGAGCACCACAGTCTGAAATTGACTGCAATTTTATTTTGAGTGACAAATGATTCACTTGTTACAAAATAATAAGAAAAAACTCCACAGAGATAAAATGGGATGAGTACTACATCAACATTTGGATACTAGCAACTACTCCTTGCCTGGAATTTTGTGATGAACATTTCCTTTTTCCTTTGAAAATTATAACTAGTTGAATAAAACTTTTTAATGCAAGTGTATAGTTCTACTAAACTCTAATCTGGAAAGTTTTCCAGATTTATTAAGCAGTTTCTGTGCTTATGAAAACATATAAAAACTCACGTATATAACTCCCAGACATATATAACATATATGTTATATATATTATATATAATATACATATATAGCATTTATAACATATATAACATATATCACATATATAACTCCCAGATAGCCCCTAATCCCAGCTGAGCACTTTTTGGTTCCTAGATAGACATTTACGTGTTGATTTTACACCTTTTAGAAACATGTCCTATGTTAAAATATAGATTTGTTTTTTTTTTATTTTTGGTGGAAAAACTGGGTATGTTGTGTTTCCATCCTCATGCAGAACAGAAAATATTTTGAAATCTTGAAATTATTGTTGGAGTAGAGAAACCTTTTTCCACCCAGCTCCGATAGCACCTAGTTCTAAACTATTTGAATAAGCACATATCTGAAAATGCTGTATTCATCCTCTTTAGTAGTGCAAAGCACCTTCCTTAGGGGTTTTTTTATAATTAGCTTCAAGTGTCATCAACGATACTTCTAGTTGCAAAGATCTCTGTGCATATAATTTCTTCTTTTTTTATGCACTAACAACAGAAAAGAATGGCACAATATATACAGGGAAGCAAATAGACAATGACCATGTAAGAATAACATACTTTGGAGTGGCTTTAGGAAATATGAGTGCTGTAAAAGCTGATGTTACGAATCAAAGTTCCCTGCATTATGAGAATAAATGCTGCTTTCCCAAACAATGTCATTAGAGATAATAACAAACTATTTCCTGATAGATATGTTCTTATGGAAGACATACCTCTAATGCCAAAGAAAATTTTAGACAAGCAGAAAAATACTTAAAAGATTGTGTGTGCAGGTTGGAAAGCTGGATTGCTGTTTGAAATATAAGGGGAATTTGTACACTTGCACTTCTTGCAGGATTTGGGAAACAGGATCTGGCCTCAGGTCTAAACTATGATGTGACCAGATAGTCCAGGCTGTCAGCATATATTAACATTTTCAATATTATGTGCAGAAAATTCCATGTTATCAAATATATTCAAATTGATCATTAAACAGATATACAAGCACTTTAGGTAGAAAAGTTGTGAAAAAGCCTAATCTTTTGTAAATTTGTACTCCTTTCCCCACCTTGTCTTTTACTGCAATGCTAAAAACCTAGTGTTGCAATGCTCTTTATATCATAGTGACCATTGTGAAGAGAGAAGGAATCTGAAGCAGAGGAAATTGATCCTATAGCTAGAAAGTTGTCAGTTTCTTAGCCCTGAAGGGTTTAATACAAAAAGCAGAGCTACTAATTTTAGTTATGGCAGAATATGCCTTGGAATATGATCAATCTATTTAAAAAAATACATTTTTTGAATATCTGTACAACATGTTTATCTGTCTGTGTGCTCTGATCTCCTTATTCTACGCTCTAGTAAATACAGTCACTTCCTACTTTTTGCTTTTTCACTCTGAGATAGCACTCAAAGGGACTAAAAAGGCTGTCCTCAAGAGATGTAGCTGCAGAAAGAGGATAGTGAGAGATTAAATAGATTAGTGAGGAAGAGAGGAACTACAGTAGTCTTGTTTGTTGTGAGTATATGATTTCAGATTTCTGTGGCACAAGAATTTCTTAACATATATACTTGTACCAGATAACACAATGAATGTGAAAAACAAGACCAAATTTCAGTACTAGTGTAATGCCAGGATTTTTCAGATAACTATATACTCCTCAGAAGAAGCTGTGTCTCAGGCAGGCAGAGCTCAGAGTTACATGTGTATCACTCCACATTTGTAATCACATATGCAAATCCTTACAGTAAGATTGGTTGATGAGGAGTAATTTGCATAACTCCAGCATGATTATTTCTCAGTAACTTTATCACACATAAATCCCTTAGTTCTGACAGTTATTTGTCACTATTACCTAATCAGAGTATAAATATTTGTAATAACTGTGATTATGGAAATCTCGGGCTTTATAATCATTGGAATACCGGCAGTAATTTGTTCCAGTTTTTATTTTTATTGGTTAGAAACAGTGAGCTCTTCCCACTGCTGGGCTGTACCTTGCTGTGATGAAAGCCTGGCTTTGGGCACTCTGAGAGAGAGAGCACAGGTTTTGTCAAGAGAGTCATCACCTTTCAGAAGCATTTTACCAAAAGCGTTTTGCCAGAGGCATTCTGCTTAGCAGGAGATTTGTCTAGGGAGGCATTCCCTGGAAACATTTCCCTTGCAGGGACTTGTCTGTAGAACTGTTCCCCTGAGGCTTTTTCCCAAGCAGAAAGAGTTATTTATGTCATAATTCAAATGTTTTAACAATTATTTTTGTATTTTTTTATATATATATATATATTTATATATGTCAATAGAAAACAGACCAGCGATATATAGTCTGATAGCTATATATAGATATAACTGATGGATGTAATATATGTCACAAACAGGTTTCTCCAACTACCTTTTCAATAGGGACATGGTGGCTACAAAAATGGCCACTTCAGTTTCCCACATCTTTCATTTAGAGCAAATTTACTGCTACCTTCTCACACTCCAGACAGCATATACAGAGCCAGACTTGTTCTACCCCAATTCCCATACACAGCACTCATTTCTGCTGATGGGAGTCACACATAGAGTCCAAGAAGGAAGACACCATACTACATTTAGTTCTTTTAGGCAAAATAATAAAAAAAATAAATAAATTCATGGTATCATTTTGGTCTCCTGATTTTTCTTGAAAATGATCTGGTGAAATGTTCACTTGCATTTTGCAGTTTCTAGAAACTCATCTGTCACCTTTTAGTGAATATGAAACATCTTTACTGTGTTTTTACCATTTGATGCTTTGCAAAATGTGTATACATGTGATGACAATTGTTAAGCAAAGCCTGGAAGTGAAATGTGCACCTGCTATATTTCCTTGCTGACTGCCTTTACAGAGCCTTAATCCACTGATTCCTACAGACTCTTTACTTACCCCATTACAAATGAAGAATTACAGAATGCTTTCAGAGCAGGAAATAGACCACTTCTTTTATGGCTTCTGGATCACCTGAAATAGCTCAGAGGGGTAAAAGTTTCCTGTACTGAAATATGTGAAGTCTGGGAGAGGACCCATGTGCTTAGAGTCAGGTAACTCCTGCAAGTGCCTACTCTTCCCTGGACTGGACTCCTAAGAGTTTTTGACTCCAGTCCTTGAAGCAGTTAACTGTAGATAATGCTCTAATTTGGGAGACAAAGTACAGCCAAAAGTAAGGTAATTCTCTTTTCAGTGTGCTGTAAGAGAGTTATGTTTTAGACAGCTGCATCTTTTCATTGCTGCACAGTATTTACCACTTTCCCAAGATGCTCTTGCCCTATTTTCCAAAGTTTTCCTTGAAGTACTACTGATTTTCTTTGGCCTTTAATATTATGCATTATAAATATGATTTGCTTAGAAGTTTGTAATGCCTTTTTATCAGTGGTTGGTATGACTTGTGCAGCTGTTCTGCAATTACATACTATGGAGCTGAGCAGAAACTTTAAGACATGAAGCATTTCTACGGAAGTTTGGTAATTGAAAAAGCCTGGCTTAAAAGTGAAACCTCAAATACTGGAAAATGGAAATAGACTTGTCTCTGAAAATGTTATGATGATTTTGAATGTCACTGCATTTGAAGGAATATCCACAAGGAAAGTGCTAGGCTCAGCACCGATTTAAATCATGTTCTCTCCAGTACAGAAAATTAGTTTTAAATGTCATCTGTTTAATTGTTTGTTATGCCTAATTAAAAATGGTAATTTGTTTGATTTATTTGTAGCATAGTTAGTATGATGCTTTATTAAAGAAATTACAGAAGTTTGATTTCTAGTGCTACAAATATTGAGGATTTATTGAAGTATGTATTTTGAAATATTTTCCTTTGGAAAAAAATTGAGATAATTTTGTTAATACAGAATTCTATCATTCTTGAAAAATGCTTAATGGGCAAAGGGAACATTATATCCTAATGAGATTATTCTTGCTTTATAGAGGGTAAGCATGATAACAAGTAAATGCTCTTTCTTACCTGCAGAAATATTTAGCAATCAGACCCCTGACTTATTATCACAATGGCTTAGCCAAAGACCTTTTGTTATGGTCTAGGACACACAGCACAAGGGAAAGCTCATCATGCTGAGGAGGCTAGAGCTGAAGTGGCACTTGTGCTGGAATGGTGGCTGTATATGATTACATTGGAAAGCAAAATAAATCTGACACTATGTATTCTGGAGGAAGAGGCAAATGCTCATGAAAATTAATAAATTTTTTTCAAGAGCTTTTTAATGTAGCAGTATTTTTAAAAAAGAAATTGATTATATGAGATGGATGTTTTTACAAAAAGCATCTTCAAAATGATGAGGAAAGGGCAGAAATACAGGATGGTTTTTCTTCCCTTTGCTGCAGTGAAATTGACCTTTTTAGCTAGTTGGTGGAATTTTTTTTTTTTTTTTTTCCCAAATAAATAAAGAGCACGTTGCTAAAATATACTGAGTTTTCTGTATGGTGGAGACTGTCATTCTCAGTAAGACACTGCTTCTCTGTATGAAATAGAGAAGGAAGATGTGGAAGTCATCTTTCACATTCCTAGTGGTCTTTAGGGCTAGTGGTGCCCCTCACTCATGGGAGAACACCGTGTACCTCTGGAACTGGACCTTAGCAGAGAGAGGTGCAAACATGCCTAATATTATTTTACTGCCCATGTTATAGTATCAAAATCAGGATGCATGAGGAGCCAAGAAGTTCCTTGGCATTTTGCTAGTGAGGAATGCTGCTGGGGCTGCTGCAGAGACAGTTTCCTTTCTTACCAACAGGAAGTGGACCTCACTTTTTGCTCTGGTCTATTCCTTCGCTGTGTCCACATGCATATATGCACGGAACTTTATTTCTTGGTCTAATGCAAATTTCCCTTTTTGCGCTGTCACAGCATGCTATTGTTGCCTATACCATTGGAAGCCTCCTTATTTACTAGGAAATCTTCCATGTGTCTTTGATTTTTAAGGTTCAGCAATATTTTATAAATCTCCTTTACAATTTTCATGATTTAGTACGTGAAGTTTTAGATACTTTCTTTCCTGCACAGGAAGTCCAAGAGAAATTAACCCCAAAATCTGACTGTGCAGCTGCAATTCCTAAGGTAGCAACAAAATCTGCATAGGTTTAGGATCTTGCATTTTTTCAGTGACTGTGTTATATTTACTTTCCTCTGTCAGGACATATCAAAGGGCTAAAATTAGGTCAGATGATGCTTACTTCCATTTCACTTCTATATTTAAATGAGAACCAAGGCAAATATTTGCTGCTTCTTTGGTACACAGAAATATATCTGAATATTATTGAGGCTGTGATTTTAATCTAATCTCTGAAGTTACTGGAGACCTATTTGTCTCCAAGTAGGAGGTTGATTAGTCCATTTAGATGTGAGTTGCACAACGGAGGTTCTAGTCTCTCTTCATGAACAATGGAGAGCACTTAACTCAAAGCTCAGTCCAGTCACCAGTAAGGTAGGATAACCCAGGTTCCTGCTCAAAGCACGGTCAGCTGTGAGATCAGACCACTTGCTCAGGTCTTTATCTGGCTGGGTTTTCAAAACCCTCAAGAATGGAGAGATACTCCCCAGGCAGTGTGTCACTGTCTGACTGTCTTACGGTGTAAAAGCTTCTCCTAATGCTAGTCTGAACCTTTATTGTTTCAGCTTTTTGTCTGACATCTTTCACACTGCTGCCTCATGACTGGGAAGTCTGGCTGTATCTTCTCATGCTGAAGGGCTGGTGTTTATTTCCTCTTGAGCCAGCTCTGCTTCAAGCTGAATAATCCCAGCTCCCTCAGCCTCTCCTCAGAGGACAAGGACTTCAGCTCCCAAACATTTTGGAGGCCTTTTGCTGAACTTGGTCTGGTTTATCCATTTCTGTCTTGTACCTGGGGACCCAACACTTGGCACAGGATTCCAGTGTGCATCATCATCCACCGTGATAATCCCTTCTGCTGCTGTTACTACAGCCCAGGATATTTCTTGTGCTCCTTGCTGCCAGGGTGCTGCTGTCTCATGCTGCTGTCTTCAGAGTTCTTTTCTGCAGAGCCTCTCCCCATGCATCAGTTTCCAGCCTGTATTGTTGCAAGGACCATTTCCTTCCTAAATGCAGGGATCTGCTATTCTCCTCATAAAACATCATAAGGATCCTTTTGGCCTGTTCCTCAAACCTGTGTAGGTCCTTTCATATGACAGCCCTGTCCTGCAGTGTATCCACTGTTTCCCTCAGTTTATTGTGGAAGTTTTTTCTCCACTGTCTCAGAAACCTGAAGAGCACTGGTGAAGATGTTAAGCAGGATGAGTTCCAGAATAGATTCCTGTGGTAATCAACTTTTTAACCAGCCTCCAGATGGGAGTATGGTCCCTTAGTCATGACCCTTCCCAGATAGTCTGACTGGGATTTTTATCTGCCCATTTGCTCACCATCAGATTGTAGAGTTGTAACTTGGACACAAGAATACTGTGTGAGAGAGTGTCAAAAGCGAAAGCCAATGTAAAGGATATCTCCTGCTCCATCCTTAACTACAGATCCCATCACTATACTCTAGAGAGATAGCAGGGTGCTCTGGCATGATTTGGCTTTGAACTCCTGTTCCTGCCCCCTCCATCCTACTGCTCCTGTATATTGCCTTTTAATCTTTCTATGCCATAACTTCTCTCTTCAGTCACGCAGATTTTCTGATAAATTTGATGATCCTCCTGAATATTCTTGAGGACTGCTCTTGCACTTGTAGGAGGCTGTCTGAGAAACTGGTCAACTTCCTTAATCTCTTTTACTTTTCAGACCTGCTATAAGATCACACCTGACAGTTTCCTGACTAAGTTAAAGTCTGCTGACCTGAAGTCTGGACTCTGTACTCTGCTGTTTTACACTAGATATCAAGGACAGTCCAGCAAAGTTTTGCAGTTGTTACGTTCAACATCAAATATCTTTATCTTATTTATAGTCCTAATGTTTTTTCTTTCCTCATTTTAGCTATTGGATCATGTAATGATTTTATTTTTATTTATTTATAAGGAAATAAGTTTTCTGTCCAGTGGAAGAAACTGATATATTAGACTCTCAAATCACCTCTTGATCTTTAGTTGTTGAATTCACTCTTATCTCAGCTGCAAGGCACTATCATTAAGAAGCAGCTGAACTAACAGGTGACTCATACAAGCAGGTGCAAATTATCTCAGATGTAGGAATCTTTCCCTCAAGCAGATATAATGAAGTATTAAAGCAGGGCTGGTTTTAGAAAGCTGCTGTGGCTGTAGTCAGTCGGGGAGGAAGATTAGGTTTCTATTTTGTTATTGTTTGAGTTAACAGTAAAAATCAAAACTCAGGGAGTCAGTAAATTTGGACTCCATAGAACATCTGTTGATCAATCAAAGCAGGTATTGCAGGCTCTACCTTCCAACTGTTCTTTAGATTTAATATTTGCAGTCAATAAAAAGGAGAATATATTTTTTTCACATTCTAAGAGAGAGTTCAGTATTTAACAAGCTGCTTTTTGCAGTCTAAATGGATAAAACAAATTAATCTGTTCTGGCTATACATCAAGAATTTATTATTAAGTTTGAACATGTTAATTTTTTTCCTTAGATTTCATTTCTACAGCAGGTATGAGCTAAAGTAAGCTAAGATGTGGAAATCGATGTAATGTGAGAAGAATCTCAAGTGCTTCCTATTTCTCTACAGTATGTAGATGTGACTATAGAAATTTTTTTTTTGGAAAAAGATATGTGAGAAGATCATATTTCTGATTATTTGTTTTATTTCGATTTTTTAACTGCTGCTTTCAGGTGAAGTTTCACATGTATGAAAAACTTCCTTGACCTTAATAAACACTTAAATAGTGAAATTAAGTATTTTGAGACTTGAGCATCTTATTCTCTGTACAATACAGGAAAATTGCATTATTTTGTTTTATATCTTCAAAAACCATATTAAAGAGAGGTTAATGCTTACATCATATGAGAGCCTGATTCTTAATTATCTTTCTGGAAGTTTATTCTGTACAGCTGAGACTTCCACAGTCTATGATGAAATGGTAGCACGAGGACAACCCAGTGATTCCCATGCAGAAAGGATTCTTCTGCTTTTTTTATAATGCGACCCAGATGCATACGAACTGAAACAGAGGTCTGAAGAGGGCTTTTCTGTTTGTTTCTTTTCTTTAAGGAAAAGATGTGAAAATAACACTAATTATAGTAATAATCTGTGGTTTGAAGTGAGCAGTCCTCTTGTGGGAAGGGGGAAATAAAAATCACTCTGTGGAAAAGTGATGGTATATAATACGGTTGGTCTAGCTCCTGTGCAGAGATTCAAATAATCTCCTGTCCAGCCAGCAGAGCTTTTTTGGGCCCCTGTAACTTACTCTATAAGCCTTAAGGTGATGATGCTACCTGTGCATTTGGTGACTCATTCTCCCTGATACATCCCTGACAGAAGAACGTGTCCCAGAAGTGCTGTCTTCTTTCTGTTGCTGCAGGTACGAGGTGCTCCGTGTCCCACAGCGCACATCTCCTCTGTGTGCAGCTCCTGGCTGCAGTCCCACAGGGCTGGACGGAGGGGCAGCAGCGCCAGCACCCTCCCCGGAGTGCAGCAGCCCAGGGGGAGGTTTCATTCTCAGGGTACTGAGAGAAATCCAAAGCCTTTGCCTGCACTCTAGTGGGGTGAGCACTGCCCTGGCACTGCGGCTGTGCTCTGCCTCCAGCTGGGATGTGGGGCCGTGTGCTGCTCCCACCTGTGCTTCTCCAGTTGTTTGCTAGCAGGGACAGGGCACCAGGGCCTGGGTTTCTGCAGGTGGCTGGCTGGCTGAGAATCAGGTTTTGCTCTTGTCCTGGTTTAGGGCAAAATTGAGAGGGAACCTCCGAAGGGGTTCCTCTGAAAAGCAAGCCCAAACGGCCCCTCCCCCCAGCTGGNAGAACAAGTTTTAAAGGTACAGAACTGAATATACAGCACAAACAGAGCAGACGATTGGGGATACGAGCAGCATAAAGTCACCCTACCACAGCTCTGCAGCTGGCTGCAGAACAGAGCAGCCTCTGGAGACTCCAGCACTGAGCCTTGTGTCCACCAGGCTGTGCAGAGGATCAGGTCTGAAGGTGCCCCTTGCTTTGACACTAAGGTGGTAAAGGGCATCTGGAGCTATTGGCTTCCAGCACAACCACTGGAAGTATCTTTTTTTTGCTCTTGCATATTTTGCAAAAAACTCTCCTCTGTGCATCAGAAGTTCATTTGAAACAATTCACTCTTTGTCAGAGTCTGATTGTTGTGACACCTGTGTATATAAGGCTAAAGTTTTTCTCTCTCAAGTGAGATTTTGTTAATTACTGGCTCAGCTGTCTCAAGTGAGTGGAAAGGATATCTGCTATAAAATGGAACAAATGGAAAAGGAAAAATGCTCAGAGATAAGAAACTGATTGATGTACAAACATATAGAAAATAACTTATTCCCCTTGTAGAGGAATTCTGTCAGACAGAAATTCTCTTATTCTTCTAGGGAGTGAAATTGCCGTTCTTTAGAAATCTGACAAAAAATATTTGCAGGTTCATTTTGAAACTGCATAATACAACTGTATCCCTTAATTGTTTTCATAGATCTGAAGAGTTATATTTGGACTATCAAGCCCAGATAGAAAAAGTAAGACCTCCCAGAACCCTCTTACATGCCTAAAGGAGGACTTGGGCATCTCAGTCTCTGATCTGTAAAGATGTTGGATCTGTGAAACTTCTGCTGTCTGATTTTGGCCAGTGAAATGCTCTTATTCCCTGGTTGTATTTCCCCTGGGGGCTGTCACCTTGTTAGTTACCTTATTTCCTACATGTCTGGCAAATATTTTATTCAATTTCAAGCGTACTTCAAGAAGTCCAGGCCAGATCCTGGCATCTGCACCAGGTCAGATATCCTATAGAGCTCTGCAGTTCTTACACTTGTCTTCCAGCTTTATGTAACCAATCCATGCAGGGCCTTGCTACCATGGGAAGGTGAGGGAGTCCTTCCTGTCTCAGTCTGGCCAGTGAAGTATCGTTAGAGCAATCCTTTGGGAGATCTGGTTCTGGCTGTATGCATGCAAAAGGTGACATAAGAGCCTTGTTTCACACTTTGGCTTTTGCTAAAACTCTGTCTGTATTGGTTTCTAATCCAGAGGAAAGGGACTTGGTGATTTCCCATTAGCCCTACACAGAAGAAATGCAAGTGAAGATGCAAGTGTATAAATGTGGACTTAGTGGCAACCAACACTTCTTTAGAATTGTCAACTTTATCCTCATCTCCAGACTTCTTTTCAGAAAAGATATCTGGTCCACTCTGATGTGTTGAAGGTAATTTTGGGCTACAAAAGGAATATGATCTTGGACAAATCTCTTGCTTAGTATTTTGATTGGCTAGCTCAGTAAATATCATATGAATCCCAAGGTAATGAACTTCTGCTATGTAGGCAACCCACATGTTGACAGAACCCACAAATTCTGTTTCAATAAACCTCAGTGCTTTGTAGTCTTTGTGATTAAAAAAGTAAGATCTACAAACTGTGAAAGAGAAGACAGACCAAAAACATCAAAAACAGATGCTTCAAAGTTGCGTGGGTTGTNTTTTTTTGTTTTTTTTTTTTTTTTGTTTTTTTTTTTGTTTTTTTTTTTTTTTTTTTTTTTTTTCCCATTTTAAAAGTGATTTAGATGAAATTGATATTCCATGGAAAAAAAAAAAAAATGAGTTGATATCTTTCAGTTGGCAATTTTAAACCAATTCTTCCAGTGCCTGGAACTGGATAGGTGACACTGATATGCAGAAACATATTTGTGAAGCAATTTCAGTATGTAGATAGATATGGAATTGTATCAGGCTCAGCACAGGCTGGCATTCCCACACCACTAGTTGTCAGGAGCATCCACTCAGGCTTTTGATGTCTCCAATGTTTATTCACTGCACTTGACACTTTTAAATCTAGTTTAGTGTGATTTTGCTTTTGATGGGGTCTTTTAACATATGCAGCAACAGACTGAGGGAGGACAATTTCAAAATAAAAGATGTTCACTCCTCAAAAGCTGCTGTAGTATTCAGAAGTGGCACAGTGGCACTCTAGTCCCTAATACAAATAATTTGTGCACAGTATACAAGAGATTTCCAAAAACTACACTGATGCACTGCATACAGGAGCTGCAGACTGAAGCATTGTCAGGAAACCATGGGGTTTTCTTCAGATCTGTACTAAAGCTGGGTTTAAATAAAGGTGTTTTGCATCAGTCAAAAATCTTCAACAGCTGATGAGTATTAAGGTTCCCAATATTTGGGCAGAACAGAACCAATTGGTTTCTTATTTTGCCAAAGAAGACACAATTCTATGAAATTGTGGGCTGATGTGGGTATTTCAGCTCTTTTAGGTGGGGGGGGGGGAAAAAAAGCTTACGTGCAGTCTCAGGGTGCAGGTTTACTTGGCTGCCAACTGAAACACTGCCTGGCCATGCAGAATGGCAAAGGTGACCTGGTGCCTGCAGGTGGGAAGGCAGGCAGGAGAGCTGCTGCTCAGGGCACTGCAAAGTGTTTATCAGCAAGCTCTGACTACTGACAGGCTGTCAGAAATGTGAGTTGTTACTGGGATTGCTGAAATGGGAAAAAAATTTGAGTGTGGGAGCTTTTGAACTTATTGAAAGCTCCTCAGGCCCTCTTCTTTCATCATCCTGCTGAGCTGCTGAAGTAGGATGTTGATGGTGTGGCCAGACTTACAGGATCAAGCTAACTGAGGAGGACTTTTAAGAACCTTCAAAACGACTTATATATCATTCTGTATTTGGACTTAGAGATATTGGAGAGTCACAGCTAGAGGGGAAATCTCCATTGCACTAGCCAGGAAGGCTAAGGCTAACACACTCAAACAAAGCTGCATGGTGGTGATAACAGTATACTGATTTGTAGTTAAATTGCAATGAATAAGAATAGGGAAAAGGAGAATTTGCAAAAATTGTGAAATGCTCATCGAATATAGGCTATTTTGTTACATCAAATACTGTTTCTGCTGACTTTGTGGACATGATCCCAATGCAGTTGGAGAGCAGAAATATCTATAGTGGAAAAGGAAGCCTTACTCAGTAGATGAGAGTGAGGAGTGACCCTGTCCAGCCAGATTTTATAGAAGATGAGTTTCCCTTTGCCCTTTCCACTGAGTGTCTCTGAACATGAGCTGCCAAAGAAAAGAAGTGGAGCTCCGACTGAGTATCCTAAATTACTCTTTAGGAACCTGCTACTGTTTAATTTTCCTTCTGAGTTCAGTCAAGTTGTGGTTGAGGAAGAGAGAGTGAGAAGAGGTGGGGAAAACAGGTGTGAGGAAAAAGGGATATCTGGGAAGAAGGTGTTCATGTAGAAAAAAGAGAGAGGGCATCGTGAAGGGAGCAGGAGGGAACCAGAGGCTGTTGAAATGTCTTGAGAAAAAAAGTAATAAGATATAAGGAAAAAGGAGAAAGTGTCAGGTATATATACCTATATATAGAAATAGGTTCAATAAGAAATAGCACTATTAAAAAATATTTTCCTTTGTATTCTAATTATCTCCTTTAAATGGAGAAAATAATGCTGTACAGGTAAGAAATCTCTGCAAGATTTCTGTTTCTTCAAGTGATCTTATTCCCCTTAGGCTGTGCTTTTCTTAAAGCTCATCTTGTTCAATTTGAGTCAATAATAATATCAGCTTAGAAATAAAATTTGGGTAGCCTCCTCAGTGGGGAAGTATAAACCACTAATTACTCTAAAAGAAAGGAAAGAAAAAGGGCCCAACATATGGAATATGTGTGAGTATATGCATATTACACCTACATAAATTACCTTTATATAAAAATAGAAAAAATTCTTCCGAATTTCTGACTTTTATGACTTCATTCCTTTTTGGAAACTTTACTCATGGCTATTGACAGGGTTAAAATATGTGGTGGATAAATTCAGACTTCAAAGGTACCTCTGGCCATGGGCACAGCCTCCTTGTGTTGTGATCTGTTTGTGTGCATTGAGTAAAATTTGTAAAGCTGCACCTATCCTATCAGAATGGCAAAATTTATGAAATACAACTATTTGTGAAATTTGATTATTTTGCTAGTCTTAGCACTGTTTGTGCTGCTGTGCCTCTTTGGCTTTGGAGCAGTGTCCAGAGAGCCATGTCCATCACCTAGACCCCAAAGTCTGTCTGCAGGGTACCTTGGTGGAAATGGTGGGTGCTAAGTGGCTGCATGTACTTGGAACATGCAGGTTTCAATATAGCTTTTTGGTGGGGGTAGAGGACAAGGCATGTTTTTGTACTTTGTACAATGTACTTCTGAGCCCGAATTACAAGGCTTCTTTTTTCTAGTCTAAGATTGGATAGCTATTCTGTTAACAATCCCCAGATGGTGGATAGTGCAGTTACATTTGCTTTTCTATGTTGCAAGCCTAGGATTTTCAAAAGGGACAAGTAAGATTAGCCCCTTGACAGCCAGGTTGTACTTTGGAAGAGTTAAGACACTGACACTGTTAGGTACAAGGAAAGAGAGCACTAGGTTATTCCTTCTGAATCATTTTTATCACATAATTAAAGTAATCAGTATTTTTGCTTTGTTTCCCTCCCCCTCCACCTCATTCTCCTCCATAAATGTTTTGCTTCCCTTCTTCAACTTTTCTACTGGTAGCAACTGGACTTAGCAATTCACTGTGGTAATACAGGAAATATCGAACTTTTCGGAAATCACTTGGTGCTGGCTGATGTTTTATAACTTTTAGGGTTAAAAACTCAAGGTAAAATTGTTTATCAGCCAAGTCCAATTGTTTTAGGAATGAAAAAAAAAATCATCTGGACACAAACAGAGATATTTTTGCTTTTCCTTCTTCTGTGTTATATGGGTTTAAGATGATGCTTTATAGTCCCATATGAATTGTGTGTGCTGTGAAAGGTATCCATAGCTATGATGACTCATAGGGATTTCCTTAATGCATTCTGATATGTGCAAGTCCTTAGCATGGGACAGAGGTTACTGGAAAGCTGGGCTTTCTGAGCTATAGCTGAAGTGTAGGCTATGTACTGCAGAACATGTGCATGCACCCACTAAAGCACTGCACATGTCTGTCTGGCTAGCTGAGCCCTGTTTACACATCCTCACATTGTCCACAACAGTGGAGAGAGCTGTCCAGAATACAAAATATACTTTTCCTCCTCATGATATTTTTGATCACTTTTATCTCATGATGTTAAGGTGGCAGCATGGGTAGCAAAAGGGTAGCACTACTGCTCAGGCAGTGGTGTAAGCTGGAGTGGCCTTGCAGCAGTAAAAAGTGAAAGCAAAGATCAGAATTGTTCCTTTAGCAGAGCATCCCATGTTGCATCCTGCTGAGAGCATCCTCTCTTTCACAGGATCATTAAGGTTGGAAAAGACCTCCCGAGGTCATTGAGTCCAACCTTTGATCACCACCCTTCAACCAGAGCATAGCACTAAGTGCCATGTTATTGTGTGTTGAACACCCCAGGGATGGTGACTCCAATGCTTTTTCCTTTCTTCTTGTATCATACTTCCTTCCATAGTGATGGTCTGCATAATCAGACAAATTTCCAGGGACAAATGTATGTCCCCATGGGCAAGTCTCTGAAATTGCTTGCTGTGCTCTGTACGGTACAAATTATCAAATGAATGTACAGGAAATCTGATTTTGGCTAAGGGATCCTCTTAGGTATCCCAAAAGTAAATTTGTTACTGCTAAATAATGAAAAAAGTTGGCTTTCCTAGTTCAGACTAAAGGGAAAGCACATTTTTTTTGTATATTTTTCTCAAACTCATCAAAAGAGGTTAGAGTTCCAGATACTGACATGACAAGCTCTAATGAGGAAAGCAGAGCTAGAAAAACTGAAATATCAGAGTTCACTCTGCTCTCAGCACTGAATCTGACACAAGTTTAATATATTGATACACAGAATTAAGTGTGGGTTTCCCCAACAAGTAGAAAGGGAATTTTAATAGTTTAAGAAGTCCCTAAAGCTATCTGACCATCCTTGGCTTTCTGTTTGATGTGATGATTGGAGAACAGAAGGTTCTGTAAAGGAAGAGCTACCAGCAATTCCCAAGCTCAAGGTCCTCTCCATCCCCCCTCCTTGTGATTTGATCTCAGTATGAATATTTCTCATTTGATCTGCTGCTTCTTCAGTTTATCATTCAGTGCCTGGACCTCAGCTGGGCTTAAAATATTTAGAAAGAGCCTGCCTGAAGATGGTGGATAATTTAATGTGCAACTGCTTAACCCAGTTGGTTTTCAGAGAGGAAAACTCCAGGATTTAAAATGATGTGGAAATACTGATATAGAACTCCCATACTGAGAAAATGCCATTGTTTATCAATAGACTGCCTTGCACAGAATATTGATGACAATTCAAGCTGCCCTTAGATGGATTCTCATCCTTCTGGAGTTACACAGTGTTGCACAGTGTGACAAGATGTACTTCAGTTGTAAAAATGTTCGTAATGTTTTGCCCTAAAGAGCACCCCATACTTTTTGTAGTGGTGAATATATTTTGTAGATGCTGCATCTGTTGTGGGATTTGAGATTGGGATATCATAGTATTACTATTTTCTACAGTATTCCTTGTGTATAATTAAAAAAAATGTCTTCTAATGAGTCCCTGACCTTCTTCAACCCACTGGAATGAACCTAATGAAATTCAAATACTTTTTATTAGGTACTTTATATTATACACATTCTTCCTTTGTCACATCCTGTTCTACCAGGGCAGAACGACAGGTCATAAGCCAAAATACACTTGCTGTAACACGTCTTGTTAGACTTTGTGAAAGATATTTTCTGGCAGGTGGTGATGCAATGGAGCTTTAGTAGTTTTTCAGCCCATTTACTGACAGTATACAATTACATCTATTAACCATAAAAAATTACTTTTGCTAGGCTAATTCAGTTTATTCAGACTATTGTAGTTGCTAGTCCATTTGACCACCAGCAATATCCTCAGAAATAAGTATGCTAGATAATTACTGTGTTTGTAGTGGAAAGTAAAAAAAGGGAATATCAGTAATGAAAGAGGATTTGCATGTTTGATTTTACCCCCATATTTCCACTGGGCTAGCGATTGCATCTGTCTCTGCAATTATCCACATACCAGACAAGCTTATGATGGTTGTAGAAACAACGTTGTTGGCAGCAAATGGAGCTGCATTGATCCTCATTTATGTGCTTTCATGAAAATATCAGTGCTGATCATTGAAGTTATATTCTGTTCAGGAATATGTCTTCAGAAGGTAACTGGCAGCAGAAGTAAACCCAGTGAAAGACAAATAGAAACAAAAAAGGTAAAATAATCTACCTGCTCCAGTTCAGAAGCATTTAGGTCAATAGATCTCTTTTCTTTCTATATTTGGGGCAAAAAATAGCTACATTGCCTTTTATCACAAAACCCCATATCTTTGCACAAAACCTGTACAAGTCTATGTGGAACTTCCAAAATATTTCAAATGGCCTATCCATTGCCTCCTCATCATTAGGTGTATGAATTATGAGCACCCTTGACAGGAACTGCTATGATATTTACTGCAAATAGAATGACTTGAAATAATTCAAATGGGTTTAAAAAATCCTGCCTACCAAGTGAAATCAACTAATGACAGCTTTCTGATTACACTTTTCTTCTTTCTGTTTCCAAAGCTTTTTAAATTCTACTAAACCTTTTTCAACTAAATGCATTTTAAATTGTATTCCTCTGGGTGAAAAACATGTTTTCCTGCTTTTGCTCAAGTTAATATCAACACATTTTTTTGGTGTGGGAGGGGGTGTGTAGAAATCAGTGGTAATTCCTGAACAAAATGCATTGCTTGCCACATGATACATATTGTCATTGAGGGTCCTTAACATCCAGGGAGAATGTATTAATCTAAATAAATAGATTAGAATTGCTCAAGTTTATAAATGTAAATGAATGCATGAAATTATCTACTGGGAAAATGTATTGTTGTAGATCACTCCAACTCACAGTAAAATCCATGGAACAAGGCTGATTCGAAAGAAGTTCATATGTTGAAACTTTTCTATCACATCAGCTCTAGCAGAGCTGATTTGTAACTGGTGGAGTTGTCAAGACGTCACCCTGCTCAGCTGCTCTGAACATTGGATGGCCCAGTTCACATCTCCAAAAGCATTACTGAGTCCTAATGTGTTAGATCTTCACAAGGTGATTTAATGTGGGGTTATTCTGAAATGAAAGAAGCGAGGTATCTAATGATGGCATGAGTGACCTCTCCAGTGTTTGTCATAGAGGGAGGGATGGAGACATCATTGATGGAAGGTGAACGTGAGATGTCACAATAATCATGTGTATCCAGAGTGGGATTGTGAGACTCAATGGAAGAGATGTAGCTGTTTACACTATTGTTCTACATAGTGTGTGGAACAGCTGAATTAATCTCCCAGGCTCCCTTTATAGTCGGTGGAGGGAAATGTTCCAGGGTGCATTTCACCTTCTGCTATAGTTAGTAATAATAAAATGCATTTTCAGTATTGTTTGATATACAGTAGGATGTTATTAAGCTTTATCAAACTCTTTTGAATCTTGAATGTCCTTCCTGAATGACTTTGGCATTACTGTGTTGCAGGCTGACGTTTTTCAGAAGCAAAGCAAACTAAGATGGTACTTTGGCCGATGGCAATTTAAAAATGTCACTAATAGCCTAAGTATGGTGACCTCAGCTCTCCTCCTGCAACTGTTCAATATCTAGGCCCTGAGGATTCATTTCACTGCTGCGAATTTTTTGTACTCAGAAAGAACTCTTTCTTGCTGTACGGAAGAGGGAATAAAAATCTTGAAGAGACAGGGCCATTAATGATTAATGATAGACATTTAAAATTCAAAAAATCATCAAGTTGAAAACATGTTTCCACAGTCAAATTTTATTCCAAGTACTTTAACTCCTTTACAAGCTGTATTAGTTGGTGGTAAAATGCCAGTTGATATTGAGTAGTCATCAACTTAAAGTTTATTGGCTTAAATCTTTTAGTTGCAATTGTTACTATTTTTAATGTGCTATTGCTAATCCACAAAAAAAAAAAAAAAAAAAAAAAGGCTTAGTGATGAGAGAAAGGAAAAGAGAAATAAAATGCTAGTTGATATGTTAAAGTTAGCAGTGATAGGACTGAGTGGGTAGTGAAACTGAAGATGTGAGTGATTTAAGCCCATTACTCTGGGTGACTGTACAGCATAGTTACTGCTGTGAGTGTAACTCATAATGTCTAATTTTTAAATTGATAGTGATTCCTTTCTCAAGTATTTTTCCTTATGAGCTTTGCTCATTTCACTGTCTGCTATTTTGTTCCCAAATCATGCTTTCAGCTGGAAGACTGTGTAAAGGAAGATGGCATATGAAATGGCCAGCTGATGCATTACATTGTCAAATGTAGCATGCAAGTGGATTTGAAAGCTCAGTAAAAGGGTTCTAGTGAAATTTCGCCTTAAACTTGGAGAGCATGTAATTCAAAAGAAAGCATGCTAAAAACTGCCTGCTTTGGTGAAGACCCTCTCCTGGAATGGCACAACTAGGTCATGTTGTTTCCTCTGTCATCCTCAGTGCAACCCTTCTATGTTTCAGGGTTTGGACCCCAGCACTGGACCCCCCGAAACAGATCCATAGGAATTTTCCTCTATGAATAGTCCTGGATTCAGGAGTAGGGGGTGGCTTTTGTTTTCAGTGTATGAGGAGCTGAAAATGGTTTGCCACTTGGCTGAAATAAATGGAAATTTCCATTAGCTACCTTTGACACTCAGAGTTGTCCACGCTTCCTCCATAAGGGAGTACAAGTCTGTTTTGTAGTAACGCTTGGTGCTTGTCTTGTACTGATGTCATTCCTCCTTTGAAGGGCTGCCACAGTTGTGCCTGTGGATGGTCACTCCTGAAAATACCTGCTCCATCTTCTCTAATCCTCTGGTAAGGGAGGTCTTTAGAGACAGATTTTAAATCAGCTGGGAGATGTATACATATACATGCATGAAAAACAGTCTCTTCTGGACTGCTGATTTTGGCTTGAATGAATCTTCAAGGATTAGGGGTTCTGCTTAGTTATCAGCTATTTTTCCGGGGGGGAGGTTGGATTTAGTTTTTTGTTTGTTTGGTTGGTTTGGTTTTTTGTTTGTTTTTCTCCAGATTTTATTTTTTAAGCATGCTGAATAGTTTTTTGATGCCAGTGACTGAACAGAATTAAATGAAACCACCACTGACTTAGATTAAAAGACTATTAAGGATCATGAATAGTTTGAGCAGTAGTTCAGTAGGTATCAGGGTTAAGACCAGTACAAAACTAAAACTGGATATTCTTTTAAAAAATCACACTAAAATTTTTCAGTTTTAAACATTTAAGAGATAGCTTAAGGTTTAAAAATAATAAAAATAAGATTTGATTAATCTATTGTAATAATTTCAAATACTTCAAGTCTATCACCCACCAGAAGGTGAGTTTATCAGCAGGTTATAGGTTAATTTGAGACAGTGGCCAAACCATAGGGTAGGAAAGAATAGAAAAATCGTATCAATGAACAGTCAAACATGAATGCTTTTAGCAACTGTCAGTGAATGTGACAGATGTTGTGCAAGAACCAATTCAAATGTGGTTATATAATCAATTTTTTTCCCCAAAAGAGAAGGATATACACCATTAACGCTGTTATATACCACTTAACTACAATGTAAATGTTACAGGTATTGTATTTAATTCTGAAAAATTGGATTGAGAAATCTAGAATGAGAAATAAAGCTGCTTCTTTACAGGTTTCTTTCAAAATGCAAATTTATGTCTCAAGAGACCAGTGGAACTTAAAGTAGAAATACAGTCTGTATTTAGAGAGTTTTAAAAACACACATTACTGAATTGATAGAGCATAACAGTTCCCTTGCTTAGGCAGCGTTATGCTCCATCTTGTAAAATGTACTTGGGGAAATGTAAAATGCTTTATTAAACCTACAGTCCATAACTAGAGTTGTTACATTTTAATGTATATATTTTTCATTCATGGATTATTGAACCACTAAATCCAAACAATTTGACCTCATGCCAAAAAATTTCTTTCAGTCTCATTCTGAGTCTTTTCACTCCCTATGTAACTGGAGCATAAGCCAAATTCTCAAAATTTAAAGATATTTTTCAGAGCTCCCCTGTATAAAATTCTACATTTAAAAGCAGTCAAGGAAGGAAGTGACTATTTACTTTTGCATAAACTGCTTTCAAAAAGAAGTCCATGTAGCATTTTTGGGTGGGACTTCTGCAGTTTTGGGGAGAAAATTCATGAACGTGGTGTTGTTTATAACCATGAGGGATAGATGGAAAAAGAATTGAGGAAAATAATTATATATTTGATTGCAAGAACCATTTTTTTTTCTCCAAACTTAAGCTTGGTTTTCTATGTAGGGAGTGTCTTTCTCCCTACTTTCACATGGCATATTGTTCTTTCCTGCTAGTGAAAAGCTGGCAGGTGTTATAAAACAGTGGTGATTTAAGCTTACTAGTGTGCCCAGTGATTTCTGAGTATTGTGTTTGTGTTGTATTTGCCTTCTATTTTCTTCCACTGTTATTAGAAATAACTCTAGGAAAGAAGTTGAACTGCAAACTGAAAAGTAGGAAAGGAACATCTCTTTGCTTTTTCCAGTGCTCTAAAAAAGTGGTATTTGTAACACATAAAATATCACTTTTGATCTGAAAGTCTCATTGCTGAGGTTGAGCCAACAATTCTCCGACGAACACACATCTAGAATTTGTTATTCATCTCATGCCTGAAGAAAAATGAACTGGGAGAGTTAATGGATATAAGTCTGTGGTCTAGGCTTCAAGATTTTCACTGCTAAAGTATCAGTCTTAAAGATTTCTTACTGATGTTGATTGTGTTGACATTATTGATGAAATAATTTTCAGCAAAGGAACAATGGCATAATATTTGTGAAATGGAACAGCAAGGAGCAAAATGAGTAAAATCCCAAAGTTGTCTTTATTGTTTTTACATCTGTAAAAAAGACTGTTATAGAGAGTAATAGAACAAGTTCAGAAAGGCTCTAAATATGCATAAATACATATGCTCTAAATATGCATAATTGTGTTATTGCTGGCCAAAAATATTTTGTCTGCAAAAAGGTAAAGATTTTTCAAACAGTTTCTGAAAGAAAGGGAATTTATACAAGGCAAGTTTTATAAGAAAAGGTTATCTTTTGGTTTTAGTTGTATTTTTTCTTTGTTAGTAATATTGATTTCCAGGAAATATAGACACTTACTTGTTCTGTGACCCTCTCCTTTTTTTTTTTTCTTTTTCCTGTTCTCTTTGGTTGTTATTACAGCAACATTTCAGATTTTTATTCTGAGCCATTTCCATGTGTAGAAAATTTGCTAAAGAAGAATACAGCCAAGATACATAAGAATTTATTTTGTTAGTTTCTGACTGAGAAATGATTGTGCCAACCCTTAGGCAACTGTTCATTCAGTCTGTAAGGGTATATATATCTGCACTGTGTATGCAGGTTTGGTTAATGACCCCCTTTGAATTTCTTACATTTGCCCCAAATCCCTTTTTTAGTTTGTACTGACGAGGAAGCACCAACCAGGACATACCAGCTGCACTGAAACCTACTCGAACATCTAATGTGTCAGAGAGTATTTACCAGAACACCTGTGGCCTGGCACTCCTCAGTTTGGCTCTCGACAGAATCAACTTAGGAACTCCTTTCAGATTGCTTTCTTGAAAACTGTTATATGTTTTGTGACATGAATGAAGCACCTCATTAATATAGATCGCAATGCAATATTTGGAGTATCTTTTATCTCAAGCTAATGACTGTTTAATCAGGTACCAATTTACCATTTTAAATAAGAAAATAATACTCCTTTTAAGTTAGCATAAATGTTAATTAAATTTTCTTGCACCAAAAATGTTTTTCAAAATAGTGGGTGTTGCTTACATGTCTTTTCTGGACATTGCTGAACCACCTGTATAAGACAAGAATTATTTCCTAATAGAATAATAACGTTTTTTAAAATGTGTTCCAGTTATTTAAGTTTGTTTCTACTAAGAATGTTGAGGTGTTTTCTACCAAATTTACCATCCTTGTAACCCTTCTCCTTCTGTATATGGATACCATATGCAGGTAATTTTATTAAGTGTGGTTTTCTTTTCATCAGATAGTTTTTGCTACTTAATACATAGCCTTCAAGTTCTTAAATCATGCACAATGAACTATTAAAATTGGAAAATGAAAAACCTGTGGCAGAGAAAGCTTGAAAAATAATTATAAAATGGGAACACACATTTTCATGTACATAAATAAAACAAAGAGATGTTAATAATTCACATTTTACTTCACAGTCTTCATAAGTGACCTTTTCATTTTCTGTAGTAATAGTAAAACAGCTCTTACTCCACCC
>VWYO01020512.1:224905-242528 GCA_013400275.1 Rhadina sibilatrix | reverse complement strand
CCCCCCCCCCCCCATCCCCCCCCCCAATTTTTTTTACTTCACTTGTTTCTATTAGGGCCAGAATAAAAAAAAAAAAGTTGTTGTTACATTGATGTGTCAAGAATCATGACATCTGGAGCAAAGCTGAGTGCATTATTTCTTGGTGAGAGGGTTGCACAATAAGGCTTGACTGACATTATGCAAAATCCGAGACGCTTTCTGATCAGCTGATTTAATTAAAACATGATACTTGGTTCTGCACAATGCCTGTGTATAATCTATTACAAGCCTTTCAAACGTACAAATACGGACTGTGAAATGTTATTAGATTGGCTTGCATGACTTGTGGTTCTGTTTGCAGATACCTCAAATCAGCTATGCATCTACAGCTCCAGAACTGAGCGACAACACCAGGTATGACTACTTCTCTCGAGTGGTCCCACCAGACTCCTACCAAGCACAGGCCATGGTTGACATCGTGACAGCCCTCGGGTGGAACTATGTCTCAACATTGGCTTCTGAAGGCAACTATGGAGAGAGCGGTGTGGAGGCGTTCACGCAGATCTCCAGAGAAATTGGTGAGTGCCTGTTCATCAGCTCTGGTATTTACAGCTGCCGGGTTGCAGAGTACTGCTGAGTTCTGATTAGGGGTATGCAGTGTGATCAGAGCACCCCTGGGTGTGTTACCTGGACTCAGGTGAGTGATTTTGCTTCTTGCGTGTCTGCCAAGGTGGCAATTCTGGCAGCACTCTAAGAAGAGAGGCAAAAAAAATATATATAAAAAAATATCTCTTGATCCTTTTGAGAAGGGGCAAATGACTTGATGACTTAGGGGCAAAAAGCAACCAGATGCTGAACTACAGCCAGATTTGAGGAAATGCAATTTTTGATTCATCTTAGGAAAATTATGATCCAGTGAGAGCTTTTTCCATGTTTCCGCACAGATAAACCTAGAGGTTTAAATTTTGATGAATTTTAAAAACAACAAAACCCTTCCACTCTGAAGTAAAAGACATAATCTTGCCATTTTTCCTTCATAATAAAATGTGCTGTACAAATACAGGCACTATGAGAAGTATATTTAAATCCCTTTGATTCTTTTAGGGTTTTTTTTCACACTTCATAGTTTTTTTCTGCCCTGAAAAAAAATGTCTGTTTCTCAGGAGCAGTAGGTTTTGGACACCGAGGAGTGAGATGAGAGTAGCAGGTGGTTTAAAAGAGGGTGGGATTGGTCTTTCACCATGTTCAGCATTAAATGACAAACAGCCCCCCATCCTCCAAACAATTTTCCTCTCCTTCCTCAGAAAGCCTGGGTTAATCTACTAGAATTGACTTTCAGGGCATGTACATATAAACTCCAGTTCTTTTGAATCAGCTTGGGTGAGAAAATATGATAATGTCTCCCATTTTCACTAAGTGCATGTGAATATAGTGAGAAGGGGCAAATGACAGGAAGGCACATGTGTTTCAGGTACTTATGCTTGAACCATAAAGGTAAGTGATTACTTGCAAGAACCTGGTTGTAGAACAAAACTACAGCCATTCCTGACATTAGGGAACCAGTGTATGTAATATGTTCACTCATTTAACTGATAAATATTTGTAGCTTTTGATCATTGCTGTCAGCTCCTAGGTGTCTTCATGGGAGATCCAAAGCTGGCTACTGGACATTGCTTAGTTCTGGGGTTAGCAAAGACTTGTATAATTCTTTCACAGCTCATATCTAAAAGAAATGGTTCACCTATGGTAAATAGATTGGCTTCCCCAGACACTCACTGAATTCATTGGCTGAAAAATCATTTTTTCTTGAAACCATCTGCAACACAGCTAGTTCTGGGTTGTGAAAGCAAACAAATAAAATACAGGACTTTTTACTGTTTCCCATTTCCAGGAATATGACAGAACTTCAGATGGATGCAAGTAAAAACTGTAATTACTGTATAATCACAATTACTTCAGTTTGTGTCAGTTGGATCTTCATTGATCCTGGAATAAAAAAGACCATTGTAATTTGATAAATAATTAACATGAATAAGATAAATAAATATTATTAACAGGATTGTAAACCCAAAGCAATTAAAAACATGAATAGGTGTCCTAAACATTACAAGATCTGTGTAACACCAAGAAGTCATGATTAGTGGTTTGATTTTTTTCCCCTTGTGATTTATGTTTTCTATTAGAACACTTGATTTTTGGTAACCTCTGTGCTCCCAGCAACTTACCAACTATTGTAGGTATCAGAGACTGTAATGGTTCTGAAGAAGGAAAGCAGAGAGAGGCAGGACAGACAAGTAATTTTTATTTCCTAGAAAAATACTCAGGTGAACAATCAGGTAAATCATATGTAACCACAGGGACAGGACTGATAACCAGTGCAGAATTGTCAAGAACAAATAGTATCAAATCCATCTAATAATTTTCTCTGACAGGATAACAGCTTATAGCTAGAGAAAAAGCACTTGATGTGTCACATCTCTCAAATTTTGTAGTGTTATCTCAATTGTCACACACAGTATTCTTCGAGCAAATTTGGCAATTGTGATCTAGGTGTAAATAGGCTGGATGCAGACCTATTTAGAAAACTTTTCTCAGAGAGCAATTAGCTATGATTTCTATTTAAGTGAAAGAATGTGTTGTGTGTTATTGGGCAGTTGTTTAAGCTGGATCAGGTACTAGCCAATATTTTCCTGTTTAACCTAGATGGAATGAAGATTATTGTAAAATCTGGAGGTTACTTTAAGGTCTGAAGGACGAAGACTAGGACTAGGAAAAATCCTTGGAGTCCAAATCTGAAAACAGTTTGGAAAAGGACAAATTTAAGAGGCATTTGGCTTCTGCAAGAAGGATCTGTACAATGAGGAGTTCAGACAGACTGGTCAGAAAATACTGTTCTAAAAATGATACAGAGATGACAGTAAATTATAACCTATATTTCTCATGTTTTAATGGAATGTGCAGGTGGACATACCATCTGTAAAAAATTTTGAGTAATCCTCCAATTTGTCTGTCAGTTGTGGAATGTCATTTTGACTCAGGTTTTGTGCATAACTTCAGAAAAGGTGAAACTCCTCAAGCAAGAACAAAGACAAATCTCAAACAGGTGGTCTGGGAAGAACACATGAGCAGGGAGGCTTAGTTCACCTGAAGAAGAGTTGACTAAGAAGGGGTGATAGAAAACAATGTTTTCGAATAGGCTTTTGCAGAAAGGTAGAGAACCACTTGTTCATCCAAGTACAGTGTATGTAAACAGAAATAATGGAGTTAATCAATAGGATGATTCTGTCTGGGTTTGGAGAAAGCCCTTTGTAATGTTTGAGACATTAAGTATTATACCAGCTTGCTTGGGGACGTTTTGGAACCTCCATTGATAAGGATCTACGAGAATGCTTTAGACAAACACCTGCCCAGTGATTATGTAAGGGTACTTAGCTCTTGCTTGGGGCTGGGAGGTGGAATGGATGATTTCTTAATGTCCCTTCCAGCCTGATCCTATTATCTATCCACTGTCTTCAGACTTTTCATCTGAGCCATAGGGCTGGAAATGCTTTTAAAATGGAAACTGAATAGCATCTGAGGTCTGAGCCTACATAGGTTTATGAAAATCATCACATAGTATAAGACTGCACACAACAGCAAAACTTGCCAGGTCTTAATAAACTGTGTGTTAAGAGAACCTAATTGGGACATTGTGCCTCTTGTGCAGCTGGCATACAAATGTACAGGACAGATCAACTTGCTGAGTACTTTATGTCCTGCTTAAGATAAGTAGCCAACAACTGGAGGCTAAATGAATGTGAAGATCAGCATAATGAAAAGCAAAAAAAATTAAGGAAAGGATGTGAAAAATACTGATACATTAATTTCTGAAAAAACTTAGTTTATGAGATAGTAGATTTGAAAATATAAATAGGAAACTTGTTTCTTTGGTTTATTGTTTGTATTTTTTTAAAGGAGGCTTGAAAATGGGCTAGGGTTTTTACCTAATTTTAATAGACAGATTAATTTAATATAATTTTGACCCTTTGTTTCTAATTTGCAGTTTGATTGGCCCTCTGTTCAACTTCTATTTCTTGCTCAGTAAGAAAAGCAAAAGGAAGAAACAGGCTCCTATATGAAACGTGGAATACTGAAAAGGTCAAAGTGGTGCCACCCTGACATGTCACCAAATATATTACATATCAAAATCTGCTCTCATTTTAATGACAAAGATCTTATCTGGGACAAAGCAGAACTGGAAATTAAATATTTTACATGACAACAATTGGAAGGAGATGATTCCAGCTCATTCTTCCATGCATTGTTTGAAGACAGTGATTAAATTTATAGAATTTTCTATTCCCATTAAAAAGTTAATGATACCACTGTAATCATTTTGACATCATGATCAAATCATTTTGGTTCATCGGCCAAAGGAATGGATTCATATTCATTGCTTAAGAGTTTAAGCATTAAACTGAAACTTGACTCACTGATACAAACTAAAATGAGGGAAAAAAAGAAGCACATTTTACCAAGTCTTCATTAAACTGTTGTGCTAGATATTAGTCTTCTGTATACTTTCTGTTCATTATTTTTGACCAAATAAATGTTGGAAAGTTTCTGATCCAACTTTCTTTTAATGGTTTGTTTTGCCTGTTATTAGAAACCAAATGAATTTACCATTAGAGAGAAAATCATGTGATGCTTTTCCCTTTTATTTTTTTCCCCCAAAATACAAAAGCATTTGATTCAGACAAATCTCTTTGATTTCAGAATACTTGCTCAGTGCGATGTTTGTACTGGAAAATGTAACAAATCTACAAATAAGTCCCAGAATCTTTACAAATGACAGATTTTATTCACCACTATTGGTCAACTGCTGATAGGTACTGGTGGTGAAACACTTATGGAACTCTTAAAAGAGGAGGTAAAATGATAAAGGTAGCAGAGCTGAATATTAAGTGAGAAACTTCAGCACTGCTTGCCCCTTTTTGGTTGTATATTGATTTTGCATGTCTTGACAGAGATGTAAAGAGCATTTAATCAAAGAGCATTTTTTATATCTTTGGTCAAAACAACAACTTCATAGCGGCTTTATTACAGAAGAGAATGATGCACTTAATATCAGGGTGTGACCTCAAATACATATTTTCAGGAACAAGGTTCTGTAATTTTACCTACTCCTTTTATACTGGTACATTGCAGTTAACAGCATTTTTCTGAGGAGGGACCACAATTAATTTATGATCTTTCATAATATTATATGATTACAGTGACAATGAAAATTATGTATTAATGGTAATGAATGCATGTGCTGAATGAATGCTGGAGTAACTTTGTTCCAGACTTCAAGGCAGGTAGCTATATTTGGTTTATGTAGGGAATGGTCTGTGGCATTTATTTGACATGGTTCATGTTTGTCTCTTGTTAGCTCTTTCAGGGTGTTTACAGTTGTGCATTGTACTTCTGCTTTTATCCAAACTATTGGATTACTTCTTCACAGAAGAATCACAGAATAGTTAGGGTTAGAAGTGATTCTGAGGATCACATAGTCCAACCCTCTTCAAGGCAGTGTCGCCTAAAGCAGGTTACACAGAAATATGTCCAGGTGGGTTTTGAACGTTTCCAGAGAGGCAGAATTACCTTTCACAAATTTTGGACTTCAAATTTTCAGTGGACAAAGTGGAAGTCTATTGGGAAGTGAGGAGGGAGCTTTGAGCAGGAAAATAAAACTTAAGGAGTGTAACATTTCCTTTCCACTTAAACTTTGATTGATAATTTAGAAATAAGATAGGTTGCTGTTAAGATTAGTTCACATGTCCTGCTGTAATCTCTGCATATGTTTGATATAAAGCTAAAGCTTTTTTGTATTTTTTTAAGTAAGATGAATGGACTTCTCCCACACCTCCAAGATAGTGTTTAATAGAGGATTAAAATTCTTGCAACATGAAGATGAAAGAAATACAATACATAAAATGTAACCTTTTCCCCAGAGATATTTCTGCTTTAAAATCTGTTTTCAGGCATAACAAATTAATTTTCACAACTAATAATATTCTAACATACCCTCGCTAAGGGTAAACAGTTTAATTCAATTTTAAGTTTTATTTTCATATTTATGCAGATAAAACTCTATTGATAGCACTGTATTTCAAGCTGCAAGCTGTAATTAATAATAACAGTATATAATTGGCTTCAGGAGCTTCAAAGTAATGTTGAAAAATTACAGAATCAGATGGTAGGTGTATTAATATTGCAAAAGCTTGAAAATTACTCCAGCAGTTTTTAATATTTGTACCAATTAGTCCCTGATAAAGAACAGTATAATTTCTAAGGATTTAAAATGAAGGAATATTTTAATTTCTCTCAGTGGTGTTGATCAATGTGATATTCTTTAGCTATAATTATTTTTTTTCTCTATAGTTTTAGAGAGATATCTCAGAGCTGTAAGCATACTTTCTGTGTGTGCTCTCTGACCCTCCAGTAATTGTAGGAAGAGAGACTTTAATACTCTTGAGATGCTTCTTCTTCAGTCAATTAGTTAAGGCACTTTTAAAATGTCCTATAGGAAGCTCACCAGCTGTAGTACCATAAGTACCACAGAAGTCTCTTTAGTAGGACTTTTTTCTTCCTTTTGCTTCATGTGAACGCCAGATGTTTGCATTGGTTGTGAACACAAATTTAAAGAATAATAAAGATGTCCAGGAAAGTTTATTTCATCAGTGCTTTTAGTGCTATGACTTGTTTGTAGCCATTTCAAACCTCTTAACTTAGTCATGATATCTAATTCAAATTTTTAAATTGTATAGATACAAACAAAGTTATAAATGTGATTATGCTAATTTTAAGCAAACAGTCTTATTAGATTAAAATTAGATCCAACAAAAATATTTTTGGTGAAATATAGCATGTGATGCCCATAATAAACATACTTTTTCATGAAGAAAACTGTTTTTTTCAAATGAGGAACTCTTTCCTCTTTGCAGACTGGAAAGTCTTAGTGTCTATAAACTGAAGTCAGTAGTTTTAGGGAAACCATATCAAATAAGATGTAAGGTGTACTTTTTAATCTTAGATGTGAAAAGGCATCTTAAAAGTACTAAAGGATAGTGGTATACTTATTTGAGGTTTAAATCATTAGGTAAAATCTTTTTAAAAGGAAAGGCCAAATTTAGAAATCATTGCTTAAACTGTAGTCTGTACTATGCTTGAGACATCTATGATTATGAAGGATCTTTTCTGACCATATAAATTAAACAGTTATTAAAATTTCTGTTTAAAATTTCTGAAATAAAAAGGAAGATAAATATATAGGTTTTAATGTATCATCTGATCACTGAGATGACAGGAATAGAATTTCTCAAGTGTTACTCTTCTGCGTATTGGTGTGTATTACCATTGAGCCTATAGCTCCATAGACTTTGTGACTTTTTTTGCTAGAAGGAGTCCCAGAGCAAACAATTCACACATAATTAAAAAGCTCTTGTGAAAGCAAAGTTAGGAAATGTCTAAATCAAAAGTAGTCATTCTAGTTATTTATGACCAAATTTCATACAGTCCTATGAACAGGAAAGGGATTTTAACTCAATACCAGTGGATTTACTCGAGTTAAGGAAAAGTATTTGTAAAGTGGATACTAGAAGGATAATCATCAAGGATGCCCAACAGGATTTGTGTTTTCGTATTATGATTTTTTTGTGGTGAAAGATAGAGGAGAACTAGTGGAAAAAAACTGACAGCTTATCTTCCATGGTGGTTGTGCTTAATTGTTTAAAAATAAATCTAAAAAAACCCTCTAATAATAAGTCCCAGAAGCTTTACAAATTTTGCTGTAAGTGAGACTTTCCGCTCCTTTATCAAGAACTGAGTTCCTCTATTCCTTTTTTTTTTTCTACATAAACTTCTGTTGTTATCACTTCTGCAGAAAGCTTGTTTTCACACAAGATTCAGCCAAGCACCTTCTGTATTGCAGTGGTGTGAATGAATCAGGGATCAAACAGGCAGACTATGGCTCAGCCTTGATCAGAGCCTGTGTGAATGAACTCTGCCAACATTTAATGGTTTTGCTTCCCTGCCATGCACAGGCTTTTGTAAGGAAAGCCTGTATTTAAGGGCACCATCTGAGAAAAACTCACAGGAAGGAGCACAGTGACATGGACTTGGGCTATATTTAATTCAATTTAATAACAATTCTTTTGTTAACATGTCAAACGGTTCACACCATTGGAATTATAGTCTTGATTATGCTCCTGTCAGGAAGAACTGTTTCTGATATCACAGAATATTCTGAGTTGGAAGGGACCCACAGGGATCATCAAATACATTTCTTAAGTGAAAGGCCCATGCAGGGATTGAACCTTCACAACCTTGGTGTTATAGCATCATACTCTGACCAGCTGAACCAATCTCAGGGTCTTCTGTGGTCTAGAATCAGTCTCATTCATGTTAAGAAGGTACACCTGATAAAGAAAAATTGTCGAGTCTCTTGAGTTTTCTGAGAAAATTTCTTTTGTGTCTTTGTATGTCTTTTTGTCTTGAAATGGTTTCTATTAGTTTTAAATATTTAGCATTTTTTTAGAAGGCTTTGCTTTCTACCTGGAGAACTGTAAGTTTTAAAAATTGTGTGAGCACTGGCTCATGATTGATATTAGCAATATACTCTTAGTATCAGCTCTTTTGTGATCTGTAGCTGCAGTTAAAACAGTGAAGCCCTGGAATTGTCAGACTGAGCCAGACACTGCGAGTCAATATCTTGTCTCCAGTGGTGGCCTCAATACATGGAACAGAAAGACACCAAAACCTTACTTAGTCACTGCCAGAAACACTTATCCAAGGAGTGTTCTGTAACCCCACATATTTAGTGATTGATACTTAGATTTCCTGAAGCATGAAAATTTATTTCCATTATAATCTCTTTCTGTTACCATTTGAATCTCACTTGTTAAATGTTCTCTTGTTTGGATGCTGCAAGTGGTATGCAGGAGAATCCAGTTAACCTTTCTCATAGTGTGCCTTCTTGCTTAACTCTGGGTTATGAGATATGAAGTAATTGCAGTTTGATGGTTTCTGTTGTCACTTCCGGGATCCTTTATTTCATTTATATCTCTGTTGAGCTGTGTAGCCATGACTGAACACTCCAAGTAAAGCTTTACTGTTGATTTATGTAGTGTCACTGTAATCTCATTTTTATTCTCAGCCTCAATCTTTATGCATCCTGACAAATTGTAAGCTTTTTCGGTTGGCTGCTGGGTGCCAAACAAATTATTTCCAAAAGCAATCTGTTCTGACACTCAAAGTTTATTAACAAATGGCAACAGCTGATTTAGAACCCAATGATGTGTGTGAACAATTCCAGGTATTTCTGCCAGCCTGTTCTCCACTGTATTTGTCAATAGTCAATATTTTTCTATGACATACTTGTTTATCTATCTTTGTGAACACTTTGTTTCTTCTCTCTGCTCTTGTTTGTTTCAAATAATTTTATACCATTTTCAAAGTTTCCAATCTTTCTACTGAATACACTCCCTCTCCTTTTGAAGTGAATTGTGTTATCAAAATCAAACCCTAGTAGGCATTTCTAGAGCACATGTTTATTAGCCTTTTCCAGTGCTGAGTTTTGACTGTTTCTATTCCTTCTACTCACTGTTTTTGATCCTCGGGAGTCCTTTCCCTCTCCCCACTCCCCAGTTTCTAACTGTTCATTCAAAAGTCTTCTAAAAACTGCATTGGGAATGTTAGTATTCGTTATGCAAAGCTGATATATCAGTTTTGGTAGTAACTACTGTTGCATGCTACCTAAGTACTCAGAGCAGAATGCTGAGAGATTTGAATTTACCTTATAAATGTATCTTGTACAGCTGTACATTTATGAATACATTTATTCTTCAAGGTGCTTTAAACTGTGCAGGATCATATCTGCTACTGAGCCTGTGATACTGGTAGTTTGAGGGTGAAGGATAGTAACTTTGCTAAGTTAAATTTTTGTTATTGTCCAGCTGCACATGTAGCCACTGCCTCAGTCACATAGCCCATGGTCTTTCAAATATTAGATTAGCCTAAATGAAACTTGGAATTTCTCTTTCTTCAGAACTCTTGACAATTGATAGTTTATGAATTGAGACAGAGAATGCATTATGATTTTTGTACAAACTTCTGTATAACAGCTGAAGCATATTTTGTTCAATTTCAGTATAATTTTATTTTTGAAAGTATAAAATGAAACAGAAAATGAATGTTTCATCTGATGTCTTTGCAATTATGCCTTCTGATATTAAAAAGAAAAAATGAACAAATGCAACTGAGACTTCATTTTCAACATTTTTCAACAACTTTGTCTGAATGGTAATATCTATGAGGAAAAAATAATCAAAAACATTAATGCTAACCAATAATTATCTTTCCTTCCTTCCATAGGCTAAATTGTTAATAAATGGTGTATGTGCATGATGTATAGTCTATGTTCCTGGGCAGTCCTGTGGATATCTGGGAAACAGTTAAAATAAACAGTGCTTTTTTTTTTTTTGCTTTTTTTTTCTTTGCCTTTTTTTTCCTCTGCCTTTTTTTTTCTCTGCCTTTTTTTTTTTTCTCTGAAGAGAAAGCAAAGCAAGAAAACAGCTATTCATCATTTATAATTCTGTGTTTATATAATATTTATGTGACTTTATGCTCACTGTTATTTACTGTACTGTGATGTATCTACCTCAATAGTAGGTATATGATAGTAGGAGACACCCACTATCTTTCTTCCTTTATAATATGGTAAATATAATGTGTTCTGGGCTTTACTAGTGGGATTTTCACTTCTCATTTTACTTCTTTATGACTTTCCCTACTTGTTCTACTGTTCTTGTTGTCACTGGCTGCTATTTTTAATATGCCATGCTAATATAAGATTCTTGAGCTTTACTCTTCTGAATGGTGTAGAAGCGTTGACTGAATTGAATGTTGCAATGCTGACAGTATTCTTGCAAGATAATGCAAAGAATGTCTGATTGTAAATGTCAAAGAGATATTCTTGTCCTCATTTTTCTTATTTTCTTTCTGTTGTTGAAGGGCAGGGGCTCATATTGTGCCCTGACTCAGAGTAAGCATGTTTGCTGTTAAACATGCAGTGGGATAGCTTAGCAGTAACAGCTCTCTCCTGGATGTTCTAACTGGGGTAACCCTTCAGATACAAGTCATTCCCTCAATTCTGTTGCCTAATGAACTTTCCACAGGGTTCCAGAGAATTCTGTTCAAAGAATAATATTTCAAAGAATTACTCTTATTTGTTACAGAAAAAACAGGCATATGTGTATGCCTCACTAATATTTGGAAAGACTCCTGCATTGATTTTTTTTTCTCTTATAAATGCATGATTTTTATGCAAATTGCAAGCTGTGATACCACCACTTTAAACTGGGATGGCAGAAATATGCATATTGTGAAAACTCACAACTTATGATAAAGATAATTTTTTTCTCTTGCCAGAAAACTAAGTGTTTCTTAGGTCTTCTCAAGGACAGAGTTCTGTATGATGAAAACAGAGTTGTTTATTCCTCTACTTTCTTAAATACATAATGATTAGAGACTTTTCATCACTTTCCAGAAGAAGCTGAAAGAGAGCTAATTGTTTAATGTTGAATGCTGACATTCTAACAAAAATGCCAGTCTGTCTCTAATATTCTTTATAAAAGCAGGATATTTTGACTAGACAATTAATCAAGAGAATGAGTTACAAAACAATACCCTTGAGTAGCACAGGTGTCATGCAGATAAATCTCTGTGTTACTCTGTCTGTATGCATCCCAAAATTTTGCTGCCACCTCCATTCAGAGCATACTCTACAGTAGCATACAGGAATGCAATTGCCCTTCACATGCCTTCATAAGTCATCTTCTCCTTGGGATGCTTGCTGAAGAGCTGTGATTGGGTTGTCATAGAGAGAGGAACAAAATTTCAGCCCCCTTGCAAACACAGGAACGAGGGGGTTGTAGATTTCAAATCTGAGGACTGAGTCCATTGAAATGCATGCATCTGTGTGATTTTTAGACGTTAGGGGAGGGATGGAAGGCTAAGAAAAACAAAAATACCTCAGCACCTTGATAATTCCTACAAACATTTATGCTGGAAATTTTTGACTGTCATTAAGCGATTCAGGAGACCTGTATGATGATATTAATCCTGAGGATGTTAATGCTCTCTGAGGTAAGACCAACAACACCTGTTTGCAGGAGCACCAAGTCAGTATCTGTTTTCTTTTATTAATGGTAACAAAAAGTCTGAACTAAACCTATGGTGAAGTTCTTTATTTTTTGTAGTGATTTTTATTTTCCTTTTAACCTATTTTCCTTTTTTTTTGAGGGTGGGTGCGTGTCTATTTATCTTCTGCATGAAGCCCTTCCTTTGATACAGCATGTATATCCTGGAACATCTTAAGCCTCAAAATGGTGAGAGAGAATGCTATTTTATAGTCCCAGGAAATAAGCAACCTTCATTTTATAAAAGTTTAAGCTGAAGTTTGGTAGGAGTACCATGAAACTGTGCTTTCACAGTAGAATGGGAGGCAATATAACTCATCAGAGCCTGCCCAGGTGTTTGGTGACTTTGCAGAGCTCCCATGGATATGGAGAATAAAGCAGAATCTGAGCCCCTTTTTGCTGCTGTGTTGAGATGGGAGCCAGATGAAGGCAGTACATCTGCATGCACTCTGCCACGTGCATTGTCGTCCATTCTGCTGGTGTATTGGATTTGCTGTGAGATGCATTACATTTGCTAGGGCCAGTAAATTGAGTTACAGGATTGTAAGTATTTCACCCAATATGGCAATGCACTTAACAAAGTGCAGATAATCGTGCCACTCAATTTATAAGAATTGTCAAACCTCATAATTAATTCCATTATATTGTGGTATTTTATGGATTAAATAATTTCAAAGCTTATTCAGGAGCTAGGAATATTAATAACCTTTGATTAAAATATTTTGATTAGTTAATTTTTTTGATTTTTTTTTTTCACAGAATCATTAGCTTTGTAAACTATAATGCCCTTTTTACGGAAGTGAAATGTTAGAGCCAACCTGAAGATATCTTTTCTGTTGCAAAAATGCATGCAAAATATGTGGGTTTTTTTTCCTTTTTTTCCCCTCCAGTTAAGTGCAAAGAATTTGGTTTAATAACTAAAAAGTAACCTACAGAATGGTATTTGTGGCGTAAGTTTTTACAGACTTAGTTATGAACTTTTTATTGTAGGTAATGTGCATTTCATTGTTAAATCCCTTAATTGTTTTGATATTTTAATTAATCAGATGTACATGAATTGGCAGTGATGACTGTACAGAGGCTGTTAAAGCCATGGAGCTTTGAGGATGATTTTCTTTCTGGTAACTCTAGGTAGGCTGGGGAGAGGAGGATTTCATGTGATGGCAAATGTTCAATTAAGATGTAGAATGACTTTTCAGAGAGCAATAATGGCCAGTTTTTCTCAATAATGTCCATGAACTTGTAAGTTTCATTAACTAAGGTCAGTTTAATTGGGGTTGTCTGATCTTTCTTTGTCTTTCTGTGATAATTTCAAAGGAGGCAGCTTTTTGGAAGACGATATTTGGATGTGTTCAGGAAATGTGTTAGTGATGGAAGAGCATCCAGTTCCCATATGTACACTTGCCACAGGCATTGAAAGCTTGTGACAAGCCCCTCTGGGCTACCTACACATCAGGTGCCTCTCAGAAGGAATGGTGAAAGGCATTCAAGGACTTCTATTCTGGCTAGAGAATCACTTTCTATTTCCTCTAAATAACTCTTTCTGCTCATTTGTTATTTCAGTTGTTATACAGGCATATATACATTGTGTAAGAAAAAGATTATGTACAGGCTTAAATGGTAGAATACATAGTGTTCAAATGGGTTTTTTTTGCCTAGTCCAATTACATAGTTTACACAGAAGAAAACAGGACAAATAAAAAGTGAAAGAAGGGAAAGAAAGAACATAAACAAAGAGAAATAGTGCTTAGTGGATATCTTCTGTTATCAGCTTTGAGTTTACATTATGTTCAGGTCTAATCAAGTGCTTAACAAAATATAGTTAGGTTTTGTTAGGAAGTGATATTCTAGGTAGTGTGATATATTGCTGAACAGGGAAGTAAGCCCCTGAATTCTGTCCAGTTTGGTTTAACTTATGCACAAGAAGGGAAGGAAAACAAAGCAAGATTCAGAGTGGACCTGAGAAGTTTATAAAAAGGACTGTTCCATGCATTTGCTTGAGACAAAGTGGAATCAGACTCAGAAACCCAGATGATCCTTTTGAACACTCTCTTGGCCTTATGATTTCCTCAGGCTCAGGGACAGAAAAGCTGTGCAGGCTCAAAACTTGAAAGTTGAGTTTGGATCCTCTCTGCTCCCTCAAATCATCCTAACTTGCTCAAGCAATTTATCACTTCTTTAGGAAGGTATTTTGATTGATGACTCTGTAATTTGATTCCATTTTAAATGGATTTATTCAAATAAAACACAAGTCTTGAGTAAATGCTTCTTTTGCTGCTGCACAAAATCTGTATGCTGTACTTCACTCTGTCTTAAATAACAGAAATGAAACACATCAACAAATATTTTTTTTCACTCCTTGTTTTGGGATATAATTTTCCAATCCGATTGAAAATGTGCATCTCTTAACTTGGAGACTGTGTTTTATACTAAATCACAGTTTCAATTAGAAAAGGTTGCTCTTGAAGCAGTTGTAGCATTGTGGATTATCAGGCATATCAGATGTGACTGCTTTGTTTGAATTCTGGTTAATTAATTAAAAAACTCCATAAAACAATAAAAACGTTAATGCAATACCAAACATTCACCTATGCAAGTGAGCTTGAACCTTAGTTATTTGTGCAAAAGCTCCTTTGCTGTCTCCAAAGGAGAGGAATCCCTGTGTTACAAGATCTTCGTGATTCACCATTTAGCACTGTGCCATGTGCAGTTGATAGCATGGTGATAGAATTTACACAGTGCTGTTTCTTTTGCTTACCCAACATTATTAATTCTTTGCTTCAACAATCAGTGATTTTCCCACCATTCTATTTCATTCCTTTCCATACATGCGAATAAATAGATTTTAGACAATTAAGCAATCGAAATGAGACTAACACACTAAAATATAGCACGATGAGACACCAAGATTAGCTTCAGCCCTTCTTCAATTAATTTGCTCCATCATTTTATTCTTACTGAAATCATTGTTCACTGCTAACATGATAAAAAATAAAGCAATCATTCTGTCACAGAGGCAATGTGAGGGGGTGGAGGGCAAGAACCTGTAATTTTTGTATTAAAGTAATCCTAATACCACTGAATCTGTAGGAATAAGATAATGGATATAACAATGCTAAAATGGTGTGCATTTGTCTTATCTTTTGCATTTAATATAAAACCATATCCATTAATTATAAAACTTAACATTAGGTTTAATCTCTTGATTATTGATTGACGTTATGCATCAAGAGGAACAAAATTATTGAAGTAAAACAACTTTTGGAAGGCAGAAACAAATCTGTATTTGTCTATTTCTGACCTATGAAGGGAAAAAAAATGTGAAGGTATCTTGTGGGATTGCACTATTTTAATACATGAAACTAGTTGCCAGAAAATAGTTCTTTTGATTTAGTTTTAGATGCAATATCCTGTGCTGTGTTTTCCAATAACTGAGTGGTTCCTGCTTTTTCAGGTTTTGTTATTGATTTTGTTGAGTGGCAGAACTTAGGATATGTATATATACACATACTTGTGGTGGCAGTGGGAAGTAGAACGAGTGGTCCTTGTATAAAAGTAGAGACAGAGATCAAAGCCCCAAAGCTGAAGGCAGAGTACTAGGTGAAATGAAAGCATTACAGATGCTTTATGCTACCGCAGGATCTTTGTGGAGGGGAGGGGAAATGCTTTAACTTCTCATAACTTGCTCATGATAGCCTTTCAGATTAAAAAAGGGAGGGAAAGGGAAAACAAGATATGCAGTTGCTTGATGACAAAGAAGAATTAAGGATGAATAATAGATAATTAATTCTGTAGTATGACATGAGGTCAAAGCCCCAGATGGCCTTCCAGCTGTCGTTTTTTCCAATTTAACTCTTAGATATCCAAATTAATTCCTTTGAAAGTTCCTGCTTGAGGCTTCTGGTTGCAAGCATGCCATGTCCTCACCACTTCAAAAACCCTCAGAGAAGTCTGAACCAGCGGCTGTGATGGGGAATTTGATTTATATCATTTGACGCTGTGATCGTCTGTGGGGTTATGCTGATTTTGGAGATGTGTGAATGACCTTCCCTGGCTGACTGCAGCCAGAACCTATCTGGCTAGTGCCTTTACCTGTAGGGTTGCACACATGCACACTCAGAGAAGGTGCAAAAACCTAAAAATTATTTGGGGAAATTAGTTCAAGTGGTGCCTTTTAATTTGGAATCTCTAAGATTGAGAGTAGATTGCAGTAGGTGTGCAGGCTTAGACCCACAACCTCAGATACACAAACAGAAAAACAGT
Source organism: Rhadina sibilatrix (assembly GCA_013400275.1). Taxonomy (NCBI): domain Eukaryota; kingdom Metazoa; phylum Chordata; class Aves; order Passeriformes; family Phylloscopidae; genus Rhadina; species Rhadina sibilatrix. The sequence continues at coordinate 226,065 of VWYO01020512.1, read as the reverse complement.
TTCTGCAAATTCAGAACCTTATTTGGCAGAAAATAAAATACAAGAATATGAACTTACAAACTTATTTATTTTCTCATAGCATGCATTAAAAATAGTTGCTGTTTAAAAAAGATTTCAACTATGAACAAAGTATCACATCTGTATTCAGTCCTTTGGTAATTTAGCAGCTCTTAGTTTCATTAAACAGGAGTTTTCCAGGATTACCTGCAGAAAAGGAGTTACCCAAAATGTGGAAGATCATCCAATTACTGTTTAAAGAATCTTAAAATAAAGACAATTAACTGAAGGTAGAAATCTCTGAGAGTATCAGGAAAAGAGAATGACAAAGTGTGGTAGGGGTTGTGTGGGAGCAATCCCATAAGCTTCTCTTATGTCTGTGATTAAAACAAGGGGAATTATACCTCTTGTTTATTTTTGCAGTTAAAGTAATTGAGGTCCCTATTGTTGGGACAGATGCTTGCCTTCCCTTCTTTCTTCTTTTGCCTCTTTTTTCCCATTTCTCTCTCAATTTTGCTATGAACAGACCCCATACTTATTTGAAAAACTGTCATTTGATTCAAATGAAGTGGTTTTAGATTTATACATGTTAACAAAAAGGGATCAGTGGTCAGCTGCAGAAGGAGGGAGATGTGGTAGGATAATGAAATATCCCTCTGCATTTTTCCATTGACTTCATAAACTCTTTAGAGAGTCAATTTCAGTGGACTGAGAGGTCCCCATTTGAATCCAGAAACTTAAAATTTTATTCAGGCACTGCGTAACTTGATCATCCATTAACAGGATTGTATTTCATCCCATGTGTATCCTGTAACAATAGAAGAGCTATTACAGGAAGGAAACTGGGGAGTTTTGAGCAATCCCTTATTTAATATTATGAAATGTGGATGCCATTTCATTTAAGGGATGTGGTAGCAAATACCTGAATTTTTCTTGTAAAAGCAGTAAGTGAAATTTAATTATGATTAAAGTAATTATCTTTTAATTTGCAAAACGTAAAGAGCCTTAATGCTCTAATATTCGGTCCAGAAATCTCAGGTCTCTGTCTGTGGCAAAGGCATTTTGCAGAAAAAAAACCTCCAAGGTTTTATATATGTATATATCTATAGAAACTGATTCACCAGCATTTCCTAGACTGTGTAGTTGGGCCTATTTTTTTTTTT
>VWYO01020512.1:132625-224884 GCA_013400275.1 Rhadina sibilatrix | reverse complement strand
TTGTGGTTTTTTTTTTTTTTTTTTTAAATTTTTTTTTTTTTTTTTTTTTTGGTGTAGGAGACTGAGCATATAAAAGGCTATGAAATTTTCTAAGCTTCAAACACCTCTGGTTCTAAAATTAAAGAGCTAAGAGTTTTGATGAGCAGGGCCATAATTTAGTCTTGTTAACTATGGCTTAGTATGTTATGGTTGAATTGGGTGAGAACTTTAATCAAAGTTTTGTTCTTGGAGCATTTGAAGTGACTCTGTCCTGCGTGGATGTTATGGTGTCTACCAAAAACTGTGATTAGCCTTTCCCCAAGGGAGACCACCTAACTGAATCATGTCTCTAATCAGCCTTTGTGCTTTCACAAAAGATGAATGTACTTAATAAGTTTTAGGACTTCTACCTCTCTGTCAAATTTGGCAAAATAGTGAAAAAGGCAGGAGGTAGATCTCTTACAATATACCAGAAAGAGGGTACATTGATGTACACAGAATACCATAGCCTTACTGTATTTACTGTATAGGTTTTGTTTCTTTAGGAAATAAACAAAGATGAAAATATCTAGAATGTGCAAAGCACTCTGATAATCTGGTCAGAACTCAGACAGGAGTTTTAAATGAATGGCCTCTGAAATCAGGGTTCTTGCTGTAGATACTGTTTTTTTCCCTCTTAATAATTATTGGGAATAGAAAGAGGAAAAAGGTTTCTTTTCAAAATTATCTCCCTCCTTGCTCTCCCCCTCCTGCCTAAGAGAAAAATAAAGGCATCAAGTAAAGGCTTTTATTTTTTGTGATTTATACATTGTTTATAAGACACTATCAGTGCCTACAACTTTCACACATGTCAATATTTACGTTCCTATAGTATTTGTAGCATTCAGAACTCAATGTGGCATACTGCAAAAATCATGGTAACTGTAAGTACTGGGTGTGGTAAATGTCAAGATTTTAATTGCACCAAAGCCATAGGCTTCTAACTGCTTTTTTGGAGAAAGCATGTAATGAGCATCTCCCCAGGACGTTACTTGATGAAGGGATTTATCAACATAGTTTACCTGCTGCTGCTCTAGGAGTGGAGTGGTTAGTGTAGCTTTAGGCTGTAAAAAACCAGATCCTGAGAAAACAAAAGAGGAGAAATGTGTTCCTGTGATAGTGTCTCTCCCACATACACAGCAATTTAATATGACCACAATTAAATAAATGGTCAGTGCCATAATGTGGTTTTTTGCCTAGGTGCTGCCTCACCTCTGCAGGATATAAATAAAGAAGCCATTGTCAAAGACTGCAGATGGAAACAAATAGTGAAGGACTTTAACTCTCTGCACTATTTTCAGCTAGTTTGAGAGTGACTTCTTCAACCATGAACAGAAATTAGTTGTTAGTATGCACGTCTGACTCGGTCCCTCACAGTTAAGACATTTGTGGGTGTTTTTCACAAAGATGTAGACAGCCCAAGACCTGTTATTGCCCATGCACTGTAACAACTGTCCTAGAGAGCGACCTGTGTCCCTGAGCCCAGAGCACACTGCTGTAGCATATCTGAGCCCAGGGCACACTGCTGTAACATATCTGAGCCCGGAGCACACTGCTGTAACATATCTGAGCCCAGGGCACGCTGCTGTAACCTCACTGAGCCCAGAGCACACTGCTGTAACCTCACTGAGCCCAGAGCACGCAGCTGTAACATATCTGAGCCCAGAGCACACTGCTGTAACATATCTGAGCCCAGGGCACAGTGCTGTAACATATCTGAGCCCAGGGCACACTGCTGTAACCTCGCTGAGCCCAGAGCACATTGCTGTAACATATCTGAGCCCAGGGCACACTGCTGTAACATATCTGAGCCCAGAGCACACTGCTGTAACATATCTGAGCCCAGAGCACACTGCTGTAACATATCTGAGCCCAGAGCACACTGCTGTAACATATCTGAGCCCAGAGCACGCTGCTGTAACGTTGCTGACAACTGAGTGAAGGGACTGGTTCTTGTTTGGGTATCCAAAGACTGTTTATTCAGGAACACAAACAGGGAGCAGTGAAGGGGTCCAGGGACAAGGTCCAGGGCCAAATAGGTCCAGGAATGAGAACACGATTGGGCTGAGGGCACAGGATTATATAGGAGACACAAGAGGTGGAGCTGAGGGTCGAGGGCCAATAGGGATAAAAGGAAGTAGTGCAGGGGCGTGGCTAGGAACTGGGGGTAGCCAATAGGATAACAGGGGTGGAGTACAGCAGCAAAATTAGGCCAATGGGAGTTAAGGGAGGGAAGAACATTCCGGAAAGGGTACATAAATGGTAAATGGGGCTGAACAGGGGTGACATCAACTAACTAACCAATAACGTGACAGAACTTAAAAGGTATTACCATAATGCTGCAAAGGCCCATGGGAGGGAGGCTTTTCTCACCATAACCTAGAGGGGTGTTTCTCCCTGTTTGCTGTGATCCCTCCTGGGTTGAGGCGTAACTACCCTGGTGGCCGGCCCCTGGGCCTCCAGAAAGACCTGCCTGAGGAACTGGCTGATTTGGACTAGGGCAGGTAAAAGACCTCAGTGATGTGCTAAGCACAAGCTTCCACATGAGTTGATCCACTGCAGTTATCAATGCCCAAGATGCATTCATTATGGAGGTGTGCTTGAGGTGGAATTGCAGCAGGTTCAATGCCATCTCCTTCCTCTGGCACCACAGATTAGAGGAGAAAACCCTCTTATATGTAAGTCATTTTTACAGCACCCTTCTCTGACTTTACCTTAATTCTCCAGCACTAGGGAGTGTAATGGTTTTCCTCTGGACTGATCTTGTCTTATGAAAATATTTATTGAGGGGCTAAAGTGCTTAACTCCCTTCTCCTTGACATTTGCTCAGGATGTGCTGTCCAGTGTTCCTGTGATAGCAGTTCATACATGTACCCTCAGCTCCTCCAAAGCAAGCTTCTGAGTGTTGAGCTGTGGACCACCAGTGTGTCATGTTGTGTTTGCTCCTTGCTGTGGCACAACATAGGGAGGAAGAGCTGTGTCTTCTCCCCTAAGGGTGTTTCTCTCCCTGCATATATCTCCCAGTTATGCAAATAGAGAGCTGCAGGTTAGCTTTGGATGTAAAAAAAATCCCAGACCTGAACCTCAGCACAAAGATGCTAGGCCCTAGGAAGCAAATTTGCTACTGTGCTGTTGAAAAAAATTTTCCCTGTAAGCTCTCAAGTCCTGTTGGTGGGTTTCAGGTATTAATTCCAGAAGCAAGATTGCTCTGTAAGCATTTTATATTCTGTTGCATTGTGTGAATTGCTGTAATGCTTGGCTGTTACTTCTTCAGCTTTCTGGTTTTTTGAAAGTGTAGATAGGCCTTAAACTTTTGGTTGTTATTGAATGAGGGCCCAAAGTGATGTTCAGTGAATCTTTTGCCAGACAGTTTGCTGTCACTGGGAATAGGCTTGAGTACCCATCCAATTCCATCTAATATCATGTTCTTGTGCACTCGAGCGTAGTGTCCTCTGAATGACAGAGAGATATAGCAAAGCTGTTCTTTTCTAGGCAAGCTGAGATTTTCCAGCTTTGTTAGGATTTCTCAAGAGAATTAGTCTGTTATAGATGACTAAAGAAATACTTATGTTGGTCATATTTTCAAGTTAGCATCATAACATTTAAGTTATAATATTACTCCTTTGGATTGCATTATACATCATCTGCATTAAAAAAAAAAAAAAAAAAAANAAAATAAAATATAAAAAAAAAAAAAAAAAAAAAAAAAAAAAAAAAAAAAAAAAAAAAAAAAAGCTGAAATCTGGAAGTGGACGAAATGAATGCTTGATTTAGTCCCGTAGCAAAATCAGTTGTTCTAGAAAGAAAAGAACATCTTTAATTCTTTATGCCATAGGAGAAGAGAAAGAGCTTGTTTGGATTTACATCCATTATAATTCTGCCCCAGTGACTTCAGCACATTGTGTTGTGTTGGGCACTCGTGTTCAATTATGGAAATGATGCATTAGAAGAAGCTCTTTTTAATAAAATGCATGGAAGTAATGAAGGAAACAGGCTGATGATCACTGTAAGGTGACAGATGGAGGGAGAATAAACAATTCAGAAGTAACATGATAGTATTCTGTGGGTTACAATTGGAATCTGGGTCATAGAGAGACTGTCTAGTATGCATATTTGAATAGGCTTTGCAAGTACTTTTTGACGTTGACTGCATTAGGATTCCAAGACATGACAACACTGAAGAAATTGGCCAGACAACTTGGATATGTCTGTCTCAGTTTGTGTAGACCAGCAAGTATATCCTTCCTTTCAGAAGCTAGTAGAAAACAGAGCTGCAATATAAAAGTAGGCACTGGTTAGTTTAATTAAGAATAGTTTTTGATGCTCAGCTGTCTGGGTGATTTTTTCAGACTAATTATTCTGGTAAAGAACAAGAGACACAATACACTCTTGTGCTGCTCCAAACTAGATACAAGCACCTCTAATAGTCACTCTCTAGAGAACAATGTGTGATCAAAGGGGCCTTCTGAGCCTTATTGAAATGAGAGGAGAAAAATGATATCTAAAAGCCTTTCTCAGCTTGTCATGATGGGATCCAAGCATGGCATTGAGTTAAAAGGCACATCCTGTAACTGCCTCTTAAAGGCAGCATGGCAAATGTTAATAATGATATCCCCTGACTTGATAACTGCAGAAGAGCAGGCATGTGGCATTCATTTTCCTTCCTGCAGAGGCACATAATATTATGTGCAGAATCACCTATTGCTTTCTTTGGGATTGTGACCTCTTGATGACAGCAAGAATGACCTAACTCAATGCTGGAGTTTAGGATATCTGACATAATGAAATGGACCATATTGGAAACATTTTCCCTCAAAGCTTGTTGAAAATAATCTGTTCCATCTGCCTATTGAAACTCTGATGCTCTGATATTTTCAGTAAGAGCAACTAGTTTTCAATCTGCCTATCAAGAAATATTCATGAAATATAATTGGATACACCAGTTTTGAAACATGAGTCTAAGAACTGCACACTAATTGTGTCAGTATTCAAGCATAAGAAGAGATAAAATTCAATGAATAAATGATTCAGCATTAATTACTGCCATTTCATGGGCACTCAGAGTATGATAGGGATGTACAAACCTTTGCCCAAAAATTGTCTGATAAAAAAGAATGTGTCCCTGATGATTGCATGAATATTAGGTGTAGACCTCATCAGCGGTGAAGTAGTAACATTTATTTTTGTGAGAAGTTTGTTATTAGCCTTTTTTCAATCTCAATTTCACAGTTATTCTCTGAAGTTAATGATTTCTTTTGCCTCACCCAATCTTATTTGGTTTCTTCTAATGTGCCCACCTGTTCTTTCAAATTCACTCCAGAGACATTTCTGCAATTCTGTAAGGAGTTCATGCCTTCAGAACCAAGGCAGTGTAGCTGAAGGTATTATTTTGGTGGATGTGGGAGGAGAAATGGGTCTTTCAGAATTGTTGGACACTAGTGTTGTGTGTCCAACATCACAAAATAATTCATACAGTCATCTTTTTTAAAATAACATAATTGGAACATTATCTTGTGTGTTTGTAGAGATTAATTTATTTACCATTATATAATTAATTGAAAGATTCCTGCTGTTTATGAAGCTTTTGCTCTTGAAATTTCTGCATTCATGTAAAAGGCCCTTCCCTGATAGCAGGTACAAGGTTACAAAACAGAAATGTCACAAATTCCAATATTTCTCTGTCTTTAATGGTACTGTCATTTGGAAAAAAATGAAAAACTACATGCGCTTCAAATGTGTGCCACTCTGTAGCATTAAATTTTGTTGTTAGTGATTACAACAGACAGTGCATGCAGTGATGCCATGTGTAGCAGCTGTCACACAATATCATTGGGAACAAATTTTCCTTTGACTGTAGAACATGAACTGCAGCTAAAGAAAATGTGGAGTTGAGTATCTGGAAAAATACAAACTGGGATCTATTTGGACAGTCCTTTCTGGCAGCCACAGGAATTGTGCACCTGTTGGTATCTTTTAATTCAGACTGAAATTGCTTTCTGAATATACTACATACAGATGATTTACAGCTTTATAATCTGTTATGGCAGTCCCTGGAACAATTCAGTAAAGAAGTAGAACTGGTTGTGTTATGGACTAAGATGAAAAGAGTTACAGTTTCTACATTTTAAATCCTAGTCTTTCAGTTTAATTATGCAATTAGAGTATAAAGAACAAATGGAGACAGTGTATTAAATCTGTGTTGAGACAGCTAAACTGAACCATAGAAAAGACTGTGGAAGAAGGTGTCACAGTTAAAGAACTATAAGTCTTCATGGGAGTGATTTTTAAGAGATACTGAAGGCTGTTGGACTATATAAAACAGAGGTCATATCTGCTACTGCAGAAATCAGCCAGGGTGCCCATCTGTCAGGCCCACTGGGATGACCATAGAGCACAGTAATAACCTAAAGGCTTATTTGAGCTGCAGCTCTGTTTGTTGGTCACTGAGCCAAACTCTCTCCTACTAAATTTGAAGAATATCTTTTTAACAGAGGAATCAGTATGTAGAGCATATTCATGTTCTCTTCTCTGAATAACTGGAAGCCATTCATCCATTGCTTGCATAAATCAGAAGTGTTACAAGGGTAATAAGTAACTTTGTACATTTTTTTTCTGAATTCAGAAAATCTTGGATCTTTTGATGATTCTTGGCCTGTATCAGGGTAATAAATATGGACCTTACTCCCCCTGCCCCCCCTTTTTTTTTTTTTTTTTCCTCCTTAACTTCTGGATTACAGAACCCCTGGCTGGTGTGATGATATTTAAGCTCTGGAAGCAATCCATCTGGACCTTTTGAGTAGGACTGTGAGAAGACACTTGATCATCTTGCCTTTGCATCTCTGTCTCTTCTATCAGTTTATAACAAAATGAAGCTTCCAGCCTTTGGTCTTCTGAGAATATTTACATTCTTACTGTTTACTCAGAGGAAAAAGCGGCAACACCCTTATGTGTAGGAAATAGTGGTGGTTTTGATATTTGTGGTTGTATAAAGCTTTAGAAACTGCAACTAATCACAGATGAGTTATGGCTGTTGTAGTTACTTCATGTTTTCCCAGGTTGAAAAACAAAAGCCAGGATTTCAAACTGTACTTTAAATATGGTGAAGTTTTGATAATACTAAACAAATACATGGAAACTTGAAAGTGACAAAATTGAAATACTGATGAAAGCCCTAATATTTGCAAGAAAATTCCTTAAATTTTTTGAAGAACAGACTATAGATGTGTTCTTACAGTATGTCACCTGTTGATAGGGTAACTATTCTTTTGAAGATAGTCTCTCCAAAACCAAATTGTTAGAAGATGCAGATTAAAATGTCTGCAGGTGAAGAGGTGAAGTATGTATTGAAGACTTCACTAAATACAAAATCTTCATAGAGTGGTTTTTGTGAAAGCCTAAAATTACTTTTGTCATTAATTAAATTCATTAGTCCATTTTTTAATTTGCTTGATTTCTTAAAATATGTTTGAGGAAACAAGCCCTGTGATATATGTTCATTTTATAATTTCATTTTTTTTATTATTGCTAAGACTACTTTAAACAAGAGAGCTATTAAAGCGGGCAGATGAACAATGAATAAAGGCTACAAAGATTCTATCTGATGGAAAAATATAGCCTGAAACCTAAGGGATTTGTTATTTCAGTTTTATTTTTTGTAGTATGTTACAAGAAGCTACGAAGGTATGAATTACTGAAGAACACAAAAAGTTAGTCATAAATGGTTTCAAAAAAACAAAAAAAATTGAGGCTGTCTAAGCATAAGGTTACCTGTCTAGTTCAAGTGGAAGTTTTACCATTTGGAGTGCCTTCTGTTACTCCTGGCTGTAGGCCTTTAAAGTGACACATGAAAATGAAACACAGACAGTGCTTTTAAGTTTCCTAAAGCAAAACCAATTGATAATCTATTTTAAGAATATCTTCTCTTCAAAAAGGGATCTTTAAATGTTTTCTGAAGTATTGTGATTTATTATATGTTTCATGATCATATGTAGGGCTTCCTCCCTTCTGGAAAGTTTTAGTCTTTTTAAATGGTAGAAATTTGCCTGTGAGAGATAATTTTAACATTCCCAGGATGCAGATTCTTCAGGTCTGGAACCTGCCATGTTTTAGTAATTACAACACCTAAAGCAATGATTTAGGAGGAAAATATAACATGTACTCTTTGGGATGGGAAAACAATTCGTGAAGCGATGGGAGAGGTGCTATAGTAAAATCTGGCCAAACTACTTCTTAAATAAGTAACCTAATAGCATATATTCAAGCATATATCAGAAGTATAAAATAAAAGCTACTTGTTGAAAGAGGACAGATAGTGTTATTTCTGAGGTTGAGAGAGATTTTTAATAAAAAAACCAAAAGAATAAGAGGAAGCTCTTATTTTTAAAGGTCTAAGGTAAAAGAGCACTCTGACCTTCTAGGTACATGACTACTGCAAGTAATACAATTTACATGGCAGTGAACTGGCAGCAGAGTGATACATCTATTAAAAGCTGAGAAAAATAAGGACAAAATCATTCTGTCTTCCTTAATATTTGTGTGTTTTGTTAATATTATTACTTTGGCTTCACTGTGTTAATAGTACTAAAAAATTGCCAGAACCTGCAAAGTTGTCAGCAGCAGTGAAATGAGAAATGAGTTGCTGTGGGTATCGAGAATGTCTGTATCAGATAAAGGCATTTTTTATATTGCAAAAAGAGGAAAAGATGGCATAGATAATACAGAATGGTAAACAAGTCTGTTTCCCAAGGGACATATTTTGTCTGTTCCAATGGCATGGGCCCTGGTCATCCTGATGTTTAGCGAGTACTTGAGAGTAGCAGGGACAGCAGTAGGCCAAGCTGACAGTAGATAAAGACCTGTCTGTGTTTATATCCCTTTTTTTATACTCACATCACAGGCATATTAACAGAAAGGTCTTCTGCACATCTTTCTGGAGCAGACCTGATGTCTGGAAGTGCCAGAACTTGTCTTAGTCTGTAGATAAAAGTCCTTATGTGATAGAGAAACCCACTATCTCATCCCACTGACTGTTCATTCCACTACTGGTAAGAGGCTGCTCTGGATGCACTGAACAGTAAAAACTGCTGTTTTCATTTGACAGACTGTGTATTTATTCCCATGGGCTGTTTTGTCCTATTATTCTCACTGCCTGTCCTTCCTCTTGCTCTTTCCCTTCCCTCATTTTCCTCCTTCCCCACTCTTCAGCTTTCTCCTTCTAACTTTTCTTTTTCCTCCTGACTGGCATACCAAAGGCTGTTGATATGCCACTAGCTCTTTTGTATGATTTATAAATTCTCCTTTTTTTTTGGCTCAGGAGTTGACAAGGCAGATATTTTGTCCAAAGTATACAGTAAGATGATACAATTCTGTAGATATTACCAAAATGTAAATAATCACTTGAATAATAATTCCTCTTGTTCTTGTCCAAAATTCAGAAAACTGATCATTGTGAATGCACAAGACATCTGTCTGGGTACTGATACTGTTGGTATACAATGTATTCTAAATGCCAAAATTGAATAAGAGCTATAATAGAAAACAATATGAAAACAGTATGACGGTGACAAAATTATAGGGATAGCCTTGCTTTTTGTCTCATTGGTGTTCCTAGGAGAATGAAGGGTGTTGTAGTTTAACCCCACCTGCAGTTAAGCCCTACACAGCTCTTTGCTCACTCCCCCACCCTGCAGAAGGATGGGAGGAGAGAACTGGAAGAATAAAAGTTAAAAGACTTGTGGGTTGAGCTGAAGACAATTTAATAGGTAAAACAAATGCTGTACACACAGGCAGAGCAAAACAATGAATTAATTCACCACTTCTTATGAGTGGGCAGGTGTTCAGCTATACCCAGGAAAGCAGGGCACCATCACATGTAACAGTGACAGTAACAGGGAAGGTAAATGTCATCAGTCCAAACATCCTTCATTTTCTTCTTCTTCACCCAGCTCTAAATGCCAGGAATGGCACCATATGGTAGGGAATATGTTTTGGGTAAATTTGGGTCAGCTTCCTGCCTGTGTTTCCTCCCATGCCCTTATGCATCCCCAGGCTACCCAGTGGTGAGCTGGGGTGAGAAGCAGAAGAGGTCTTGACTCTGTGTAAGCACTGCCCAGGAGTAACAAAAGCATCCTTGTGTTATCAATACTGTTCTCAGCAAAAGTCTAAACCTAGTCACATATTATGGAAAAGACCCTTATATCCTAGTCAGAATTAGCACATAGGGTAAGAAATGAAGGTGCCTATATATATAGTGAGGGAAACTTTATCTCAAGCATTTTCAAGTGTAAGTCTATGTGGCATGTGCATAGGACAGGTAGGCAAGGCAGGGTGGTGTTCACCTGTTCTAATTTAAAGTTTCAAACACTGTGTATTTGTGATGGAATTTGTTATCATGACCTGCCTCACATTCAGCTTAGAAAGATGAAGGCAGTTTCAGAAACTAATTTATTTAATTTAGTTTGAGTATTTGAAAGGGGATGAGATTAGCACCACTCTGGTAGGGACTAGTTTCTGTCTGAAGATGATAAACAGTCCCTGAATGGCTACTTTGTATTCTATTATCTAACTTTTAGGCACTGAAATTTCCGTGATGCTGCTGTCATTTGTGATTATCTGATTTATATATACTTTTTAGAGAAGAGACAAAATATTCAGGCCTAAGGCTAGTGGAACATTTTGACAGTTTGTTTTTGCTCCCTATACAGTCTCGTTCCACTCATACTGCTTCACAGCACAATGAAAATAAGGGCAATGAGGTCTACATGGAACAATCACATGAGTGCCTCTTGGCACTAACAGATGTTCAGTAGTGATTCTGATTTTGATTTGCTTGGGATGCACTCTTCTGTTTTCTACAGCTGTCTGCCCAATCCTCCTGCTGTACAGCCGTGTACCCATAAGAAAGGTAATAGAAAGGGCTGTGTTTCTGGGTCTCAGTAACCTCTAGGGTACAATCATGCCATATCAATAAATTTCTGATAAATATGCATTGTATTTTTATCTTATCTCTGTGGTGCTGTAACCATAGCATAAACATGTTATGTGGCAGAGAAGAAGGATGGTCTGATGCAGTGATCTCCAAAGTGGGGTTTGCACACCACAGAGGATATGCAAACCAACCTGTTGGGGACAGAAAAGATTTTTTTTTAGTATTTTATAAAAAAAAAACCCACCCAAAAAAACCAAAACAACACCAAAAAAACCCACCACAAACCAAAAAAACCACAAAAAAACCCCAACAACAACAACAACAACAAAAAGGGAAAAAAAAAGAAAAAAAAATTGTTTCTGGGTATTTTTATAATAACAATACGATATTATTTATAATAATGATATATATGCACAGCACAAATGTACATGTAGTACATGTATATAGTCTATAAATATATATTGGTGTGTGCGCTTGAAAATTTTTTACTGATAAAGGTGCATGATCAAAAAATCTTGGAGACTACTGGTGTAGTGGATATGAAAATATTTAAAATTTGACAGCAAGATTTGCTAGAGGATGTCTTCGTGGTGTTTCTGATGGTTTCATGAAATGAAAGAGTTCTGTTCTGCTGATCTCATTAGATGCAGACATTGTCTCCTGTTTATTTGAGGTAAATACTACCTTGAGCAATGTATTCTCATGGTAATAGACCTGTCACCACTTAGAGGAACCACAGTATGGCCTCTAATGGACTCTAGAGAGAGCAGAAGGTAGGCACATCAAAGCAGGAGTTTTAAAATATATTTGAAGTGTGAATCATGAAGAAACAGACCTGCTAAGGAGTCCCTGTTTTGAGATTTTAAATGTAACAACACAATCATCTTATTGGCAGGGTTGCCTGTGGGAGAGACAAAATTGATTGGGAAGCCTCTGTCATTTCAGACAGACAGGCTTGCATCCAAATTATGCCAATGGTTTTTATGTTCTTCTTTGTGGATTTAAGCTGAGGCTAAAACCTGATTTCACCCTTTTTATCACATTATGGGTTATCACAAATTATTTGTGTTTCAAATTTGGGAACTAGGGTCATGCTGAGGTCAAATAGGCTTGTAAAAGATGATAGGAAGTGGTATGTATAGTTCTTATCAAGTGTCAGAAGGTGTCAAGAAAGATCAGTGAAGCATCTTGGAGAAAGAATGAGAAGGGTATGCACAGTGCTGCTGTAAAGTGTGGTAAGATGTCACTGAGCTATTTGTGAGTTTGCTTGTGTAGGAGGAGTTGTCCTGTTTAGCCAGCAGCAGAGCCCATCAGTCCCAGTTTCCTACCAGGATACTGTCAACCATGTTGTGTAACTTTCCAATCTTCTGGTGTAGGAAGAGACTGAACTTTTTGTAACAAAGGACTATGTACCTTCATACTGTTTAGTGTTTTTTTAGAGTGTTTTGGGACCTTTAAATGGGATTTGCAGGACTGATTTTCAGTTCTGAGAACTTGAATTTTCAAATGAAGCCTTTAATATTGATAGAACTTAACATATCTAAAAATCATCAGAGACCTGAAATTCTCAGAGTTCCTTTATGTGTCAGTCATTAGTTTTGTTTATTCCTTTAGAGTTTATTTTTTTGAAGAATAGTGATAAAAGGACTGCTTTCGTCATGTGGGACAGTTTCTGCATTTTATCAATAATCTGCTGTTTAAAGCTACAAGATGTTGATGTGACTCAGGAGCCTTCTTAGAATGGTGGGCATTATTCTTGGGTTGTACTTGGAAACTGAAAACATCTGACAACCTTTCCTTAGTTTACTTCTGCAAATTTCCCAGATCTGTCTTCAGATCTATCCAAATTTCTTAATTTTGCTTTTCAAGATTTGAATAATGGAATTCTTCCCGGGAGAGTTTTGAGCTTTCCAGCAAGAGTTTCCATTTTTGTAATTTCATCACTTATGAACGAGATGTCACTTTAGGTAAATGCATGTTAACAAATTATGAGGGGACTTAAATTTAATGCATCACTTATAATACTACAGCATCAGCCTGGATATGTGCTTCTCTCCAAATGTGATGTAACTTGTCTCCAGAGCATGTATGTGCATATCTGTTGTAGGGCAGTGGAAAATATTTTTTTACATTAATGTACCAACATATCTGATTGTAATTTGTCTGAGTTGCAGTTCCATAGATAACTAAATTACCTGTACAGTCCATGCCTGAACTTTTTGTATGAAACTGGTTTTTCACATTACTCTAATTCCGTTGGTTTTCGTGTCATGGTGGCTTGGTTTGCATTCTAATTTTTGCCTGGCACAGTTCTCTTTTTCAAGTGAGAAACACTCATTCTCCTTCTGCTTCTGTACTGGGGAGCACTGATAGCATCTGTAGATAGATAACACAAAAAAAAAAATTGGGATCAAAGACTGTGAAGTTAAAAAGAATCTTAAAATGGATAAAATACATTGAAACAAGGGCTAACAAATTTCATTGCTGTTCTGAGTTCTGTTGGAAGGTATTTAGGACATACACTTAGTTGAACTGTTTCTGATTTCCATTTGCAAGTGTGCTTAGGGATCATATTTCATATTAACACATTTAACCCAGGTATGAAATATACTGTGTAAAAAGAAGGTGATGGAAGATATGATTAATGTCATCTCAGAAGCAAAGTGCATCATAACTTACCAGTTGTCTTCCTTTAGTCTGTTCTGACTCTCTTCCATGTTATCCAAACCCAAGAAATATCTTCATATGTTTTTATGGCCTTTAGGTATAATCAAACTGCTGGTTTTCTTGTGATGTTTCATAAGAATGAAGTCTTGGGTTTTTTTCTATCTTAATTCTATGAGTTAGTTTTAGTTCTTTTTTACTACTAGTAACTCCCACAGGTTTCAATAAAAGTTAAGTTCCTCACATATTGCTCACTGTATTGATGTACAGAGAATGTATCTGTCCAAAGACTTCACAGTGTATGGAAACACGATGTGAATTATTATAAATTGTGGGTGGATAAATTGTGATAATGAATATTGAGAAATATAATCACTCTTACTGCATTTCAGTTCTTTAATTTTAGTTAAATATACCTAGACAATCCTTTCTATTGATGTTTCCATTGATAATCAACAGATGATTTCATAGGGGTTGTAGAAAAATTATATGTTGAGAAGGTCCTCCACAGGGAAGAGGGAGAAAGTTATCTGTTTTCTTGCCTTATGGAAAGTAAAAAATATAATAAAATTTGACTGAAGCATTTCTTTTAGAGGGGACTTTTTAAAATGAACAGCAAAATTTGGATGTCTTGCTGGAGTTGAGAAACTGAAAAATATTCAATGCCCTTTTTTCAGAAGGTACAGACTGTCACTGTCTTATTTTGAACATACAAGCAAAAATGCTGCCATTTTTTGCACTCATTACTGAAGTTTCAGGATGATCTGAATCACAATAAGGGTCTTGCAGTGGAAATCTCTAAGAAAACTCTAGTTCAGATTGATTTTTATGCTGCATTATAAGACAAAAATTGATATATGATTTTCTGTAGAAAATTTAAAAACTTTAATACTGAAAAGTAATTTCTTTTCACCAAGTTCCAAAAGGAAATCACAAGTAAATAAAGAAGAAAGAATTGTCTTGTTTGTTCAAGTTGCAGGGAAGTTAGAAAAGTAAAGCTTGAAATAAAAATTGCTTTGCCATAGATATTTGTCAAGGTAATATATTTGATAATAATATCACCACATCAAGATACAATTTAAAAAACCCCAATCTGGTAAATCTGTTTCTTGGAGTAGGCTGAGTTTGGATCATTTTTTCTTATTGTATAAGAATGCATGTCTCCAAAATACAAGGTTTTCACAGTTCAAAACTAAAAGACTCAGAATTTGTTTTGCAACAGTAAAAATTTGACTGATGTACATTGCAACTACAGCTGGTCTTTATGGAAATGTGCATGAAAAAACTAATGTGTTCCGTATTTCATGGTGTTAAGTAGGATTCTATATAACTTCTGAATTTCTAAATAGGAGGGTTCCAGAGATGAAGGGACTGTCTGGCCTCAGCAGTTGGTCCCCTAATTCCCTGCTGTTACTTCAGAAACCTGTTGGTTTCTGGTGTGGCTTTCTCAGCTTCTTGCTTACTCAGCGCTGTGCCTGACATGACCTGGTGGGAGGGACAATGCATAGTGCAACCTTAGTCTGGGCTGAACTCTGCTATTCACACTAAGCCTGAACTCATCTGGGTGTGTAAACTACTGGAGCAATCCCACTGGTTTCTTGCAATTCAAAAAGGTGACACTGGCGGCAAGTGACTTTCTGATCCTTCTTTATGCCTTTGAGCTGTGATTTTCTGTTCCTCGCTAGTGGAATCATCTTTATTTTACCAGGAAAAAATGAGAAAAAGGTGATTATACATACAGATACTCTGTGGACTTTTTCATGTAAAACCACTGAAGAAGTGTTTCACAGAACTGTACTGACAGGATCCTAGAGAAAATTTAAAGAATGGGCAGGAAATAGGATTGATTATATCTGGGGAAAAAGTAATCCCAAACAACAGGAAGAAGATTGATGGAAATCAATAACACAGAAGAGCTGACCTATGGGCAGTAATAGACAATTAGATATGTTTGTTGTGAAACATGGCAGCAAGAAGTCAAAACTGCTTAGATTTAGAGGTCAGCTAGAACGGGAGGTGACAGTGCCCCTTTCTGAGGGCTGCTAATACTACAGTTAGAAAAAAATGCTACAGTTCTGGGTACTTTGGAACTAGAAAGACACTAAAAAAATCAGGAAGGTGACGTGGATAGCCACCGAGGTCTTTAGGAATCCAACACTATTACCTTGGGAAGGAGCACTGAAGACAGAAATTTGTTTTTGATTAATACAACTGGAAAATTTGGACTTTATTTGTGGTGGTTATGGTGGCTGTTGGTGATGTTTCCCCACCCCCCAAAAACAGCTTTATAGATACTGAAAAAAAATTGATATTAAAAAGTCTTTAGTTTTATCAAAATGGAACTTTTTATTTTCCTTCATTTATTGCTTCTTTATACTTTAATTTTGTTAAGTCATATATATTATTACTACATTAACAGAAATTGCATTGTATGTGATATTTTTATTTGTTATATTACTTTTTTTTTTTTATTCTATGCAGTGATTTCCTATTATCAGAAAAAGGGCAGAATTCAGTGGCCGAAAGAAAGGTACTTAGTGGTATTTTTGGGTAGGTCCTTTTGCCTCCAGCTGTGGCTCCCAAAAGACATGGGCAGTCAGGTGCTGCTGTGCCCACAGGACAAGGAGGCATTTGCAGCCCCTAAATGAGCTCTGGATGTCCATTTTTGTTGACTAAATTCAATTAAAAAATTTAATAAAATAATTTCAATTTATTCATATTTTTTTCTTAATTTCTGTTCTTAGAGATGATGGTAAAAAGAACCCTCTCCAAAGAGCAGAATTTGTCTCTATTTCTGATAGAAATATAGCAAAACCATATAAAGATACAGAAAGTAAGAATGGTTAAGAATGCAACATATAATCAAAGAAGGTTGTTTAGGATGTCTAAGAGTTGAGAAGTATTTTGATGACTGTTAGGATAGCTCTGGAGATTTCCTACCTTCCTAGAGTGTCAACCTGCATTTAGCTGCTCAGCCATCACATGGAAGAAATACTGGAATTAAATGACTGTTTCATGTTTCACTTGATATGTTTGTGATAGGCTTAGAGCATGCCACCCAAAGCAGACTTCAAAGGTGAATTTGCTACTGCTTTAAGGTGACCATGCGAGCCATAAATAGGTCTGAAGTAGGGATGTCCCACTGCTGAGCATACACATGCTCGTGAGGGATGTAATTTTAGAAATGGAAGGAGTTTTGACCTCTCTGTACACTTACAGAACTTGATGTAAGAGTCCAAGTAAACTGGTTCTCTTGGTTGTTCTTGAGGTATTTGTACTGGAGATATTAAGTGCCTAAAATCTCTGTATTTCAAAGTAAGATGATGTAGGATAGTCTGGATCTTGCTCAAAGTGAGAGATAAGATGAGGCTAGACACCTCATCTACAGTTGCCCTTGTTTTTCACCTGTGAAAAATCCGGAATATTGTTCACTGATTCTTTGACAAGCATTTCTGGGTGACTAGAAGTGGTCACCCTACCAGTATCTGTAGTACTCCAATGTGTTAGAAGGTTAGAGATTGTAACAGTGTTACCAGGAACTTAGTGATAAAGAAAGGAATTAAAGGATTTTGTGTGCAGAGACAATATGACACCTTTTTCCTTTTCCTCCCAACCCATCTACCATGTAAGATAGTCAATTTAAGAACACAAGTTTTCTGGAAAACCCTTCAAAAAAAGCAGGATAGCATCAACAAAGAAAAATGTTCTGAGAAATTAATGAATTACTGAGAAACAAATTGTTTTCTTTCTCTCTCTGTATGTAACTTATGTCCACTTGAATTCTCTATGTGAGAATTCAACACTTGAACATTTGGTCCTTTTCTTTAAAGGGAATTAAAGTTGATCCTGATTTTTTTATTTTTTTTTTTTTCTTTTGTGCCTGAAGAAAAGGTAGTAAATGAATATTAGCAACATATAAACTTGTTTTCTTGAAAATCTTGAGGCAAATGATTATAACAGAAGTTATTTAGACTAAATAGCAGTGAAATGCCTGCTTTGGATAAAAGGAGACATATCTGCTAAATATCTTTAACAGAAAAATATTTCTCCAACCAATGAATTTTTCCATGGATGAGGACTGGGGAAGAGGATTAAACTATAATGAAAATAGAAATGTCTTTAACAACTTTGCTACATGAAATGCTATTAATGCAAGGAAGAAACATTCACACTGATTTAAAAAACATAAAAAAAATCAAGATGTATGATCAGTTGTGACAAGGTGCCCAACTGAACTGTAAATTGTGAAGGGTTTTGTAACAAAATGGAATGTTACTCTGTTTTAAGAGTTTTCACGTACATGACAGCAACTGGAAAAGCAGTTGTTTTGTTATGTTTATATGTTTTGTAATGTGCAACATGAGCTGTTTATATAATCAGACTGTACAATTGTTGTGGTTTAATCCCAGCCAACAACTATGCACCAATGAGCTGCTCACTCCTTTCCCCTGGTGGGATGTGGAACAGAATCAGGAGGGTAAGAATGAGAAAACACATGGGCTGAGATAAAGACAGTTTAAAAGCTAAAGCACACACAATCTATATGAAAGAAAATTCATTTACCACGTCCCATGGGCAGACATTCAGCCATCTCTAGGAAAGCAGGGCCCAATCACATGCAATTAGGTTACTTGGAAAAACCTAATTCCAAATGTCCCCCTCACTTCCTTCTTCTTCCCCCAACTTTATCTGAGCTGAACATGATGCCATATGGTCTGAAATATCCCTCAATTCAGGTGGAGTCAGCTGTGCTGGCTCTCTCCCCTCCCAGCTGGTTGTGCACCCCCAGCCTCCCCACTGGAAGGGTGAGGCCAGAAAATGCCTTGACTCTCTGTAAGCTCTGTTCAGCAATCATGGAAGCATTCTGCATTATCAATGTTTTAATCACAATTCCAAAACAACTCCATACTAGCTGCTGTGAAGCTTGTTAACTCTATCCCAGCCAAACCCAGCACAGCAATATCAAGAGATAAATATGATTTTACTTACAATTCTTCGCAGTCTGTTGTATTACTTACCATTTATTCACAATCTGTTCATATAATTTTATGTAACTACACCAGACTTAAGATCTGCAATGCAGCATGCAATTATTTAAGGTGCTGGTAAGATCACTCAGCATCATCAACTCCCACTGACATCTTCTCAGCTTCAGGAAGCTTCTCAGCTTCAGGAAAAACTGTAAAATGCTATATGTCACCAGTCAGAATCACTGTGATGAGCAAGGCTAGGAAGATGTTGAGAAACATAGTATTTTTGGAAGTTTTAACATTGCTTTTTATCTTCTCTGAATAAAACCAAACAAAATTGTATTTGCTTAATAAATTCTCCATTTCTATGTCTTTCCAAATTTTTTGTGGTTGAACAAATGGTCTAGGATGGAAAACATGTTTGTAGAATGTATGGAAATCCATGTCTCCCTGCATGTGCACATGTAGTAGCTCTTAATTCAAGCTCTTAGCTTGAGCAGCATTTAAGCAACACTTTAGGTTCCTCAAAATGAGTAGATTTGTATCTTTAAAGAATTAAAATAGGAATCCAGAACTGCAAGAACTTTTCAGGCAACCTCTCTTCCTAAATCTATTTCAGCTGTTTTCACTTCATGAAATGATCAAAGATGTTTCCTGCAGTGCTGACATTGTTTTGATCAGTTTAATAATCTGATATATAAAAGGTGGTTAATAATCTGGTATATAAAAGGTTAACAGTAGATAACCTCAACCCTCCAGTGTGATTGCTTAAGCTTAATTGTCAAATTCCACAGAGATGTTACCATTCTGTGTGTGTGTTTGTGCACATAAGCACATACACATAGCATAGGCATTTGCAGATATTTTGAATGTGTGGATATTACAAGAACATTCTTGAAAAATACCAAGCAGGGCTTGAACTTGGAATTTCCATTCCAATATGATGAATTTAATGACTTTTTCAAGTCAGAAAAAGTACCAAAAAGATCTGTCTTATTAATAACTTGTGCAGCAAAATTGAGTAAGTCTGATGAGACAATTTAGTGTTCTAGTTGTTTTTATGCTTGATATTGCCTGTTGCATCTCACAGTGAGTCTCATTCAGACAAATCCTAACTCCTTTCTCATCTAGCTCTGGACTAGTGCAGACAGTGCCACAGAACTGTGATACTACTCTATGGATGTCTTGTCACATGAAATAGCCTGCATGTGGGGTAGAATGAAGAAAGGAGAATCTTGTGGTCTAACTTTCTCATCTTACTTAGTCAAGGTGCAAGGCTAATTTGTACAGGTGGCCTATGAAGTCTGGAAAAAGATCTGGTGTCTTCTGGAAGGTCTTCTGTCTTCAGTATGAAGAGCTTAGCCTCCTAGATAGAGGCATTACACTCAGACATTATGGAAGACGTACAGTGTATAACTGAAAGGGCTACAACCTACTTAATTAACTCAGTGAATAAGCCATTAAAAACTTGTTATGAAAGTCCAATGCATTATTTGGACAGAAGCAGAGATGTATTTCCCATGTATTAATATAAAATAAGATTGAGATGGGCAGGACTTGTTGGGTGGGGAGCTGTTTATGTTTATAGGTAATGCAAAGAATAATGAAATGGTAAAATAAAGTACAATGTTCAGAACAAGTTAAACCAATGAAAAATATTGATCAAACAGAAAAGATGTCAGCCACATGATTTTGAGACCTTTAAATGCAGGGTAGTGCAAGAAGAACAATATCCAGTAAGGAGCTTTGGCTAGCTGGGTTAGACATCATTAGGTATATAAATGAAGTATTAGAATAGCAGACAGATATTTTCTCTATATGTGCTAGAGACTAATATTGAAATAGTATATTCAGTTTTGAGTCCTGCAGTTAAAAGAGATGATTCAGAGAAAGAAAATATTTAAGAGTTGGAAAGTATATCTTATGATGGGAAACATAAGGAGCTCACTGAAGAGAAGGTCAAGAGGTGATTTGAACTAGTCTGTGTGTCTCTTTTCAGGGAGTGAAGATATCCTTTGTAGAACAAAAAACTTTGCCTTATTTAATAGCTAAAACAGTCCTGCAGAAATTCAGGAAGGCTTTTTAAAGTCAGTGCTATTATCTATGGTATGAAAGATACCATATTTCTATTGTGGATTTAGTGAATTTAGCAGATATAAGATATTTCCACTGCTGGATACTATTAGCCGTATCTGGAAATTTTTTTACTGAATGCTGTAGACTGCTAGTAGTGTGGTAACTGTTGTGCAAAAAGATGATTTCTGCATCTGGGAATTCAGAAGCTAAGCAGAAAATAAAAGGAAATAGAACTCATCATTTCAACCTCAAGTTATGGGTTAAATTGGAAACTTTTAGGTGGGTATAATGTGCTGGAGATAATACCAGGTGTTAATAATAAGTTCTAGATTTTCTCTAAAATAAAAGAATTGCATCTTAGAATAGGAACTGCATGAAAAAGGTCATATAAACCTTTTCATTTTACAAAACATTCAACACTGACTGCTGAAAGAGGAGAGAGATCAGACATGAAAGATTTTCTGGTCAAGTAGGTTCTCTAAATAAATTGCCACCCACTCTCCAGTTACCTGTAAGAGGCCAGAATGCTGTTTACATCCAGAATTTCCTCAAGTACCCTGCCAGATAGGGGCATAACATGGGGAACCTGCATACAAATATCAGTGTGACTTGGCAAGAAAATTGTAATATAATTTCTTTCTATTGACATAATTTCTATTCAGGGATATTTGAATAAAGAAGTGGTGCTTTAATATGCTGCCAGGTATTAACTGTCAAGGCAAGAAATATTGTATTTGGTCACATATTGTGGCAGCAGAATCTATCCTGGACGTACTTAAATGCAAGGAAAAAACCCCTCAGGAGGTAGAGAAGGAAACAATTGGGCACTAGATAAGTGGGTGGAATTAGTATACTTTGAAGATGCTGTAAGCTAGGTTCTCATTGCTTTAATACCTGTGCTCATGGGAACAATTTCTTGTGTCATTACTTCCTATATGGATGTTAGGGAAGGGAGAATTGGATTCATTGTGTATAGGCCTTGGAGTTCCTGTCCTAGCTCCTTGAATGAAGATCTCCAGTGACATGCAGACCATGTTTACATGTACAGGTTTAGACAGTTGTGCTCTTGTTCCATCTGTGCACTCAGACAGCTGAATGCAAGCCAGCAGCATGTGTTAGCATAGTACTAATCCTAAAATGGTTACCAGGTAACATGGTTCTCTAAGTTTTGGACTGGAGCTGGCCTATATCCAGCCACCTCAGACCTCAAGTGAACAAGTAAGTGCATCTCCTTCTGTGGATATGCTTGTACAATCACACAGGATTTTGTGCATTCCCAGGAAGTTCATATATTTTGCTTGCTTTTCATCTGTTGTTGAATTTAGGGGGGAAAAGGTAGGGCAGGAAAAAAAAAATATCAGTCACTCACTGATATTGTCCTGACAGGAAATCAGATATTCCTAAACTTTTTATTTTTGTGCATTACACTTGATGTTAAGTATGGTGCATTTTATCTCACCAGCAGCTCTTTATCATACTTTTTCTTAGTGGAGGAGGAAAGATCAATAAGCTCCTGGTTATCTTAGATTGTCAATGAGCAGCAAATTTCTAGCTCAAAATATTTCAATAGATGTTCTTGGAGATGGAACTTGAATATGTGCACATAAAGGCCGCCAATTTTGTTTCTTTTTAAAATTGCCTGTTGTTAAGAGTTTCTTCAGCTGAGGCTAATAGAATTGGTGATGAATAAAGAGGCAGTTTAATCAAGGCACATAACAAAGCTGCTTGCTTTTTTCTTCTCTAATGTGTGGATGCAGAGTAGTTTTTCTCTAGCCAGCTCTAAACTCTGTCGTCCTGTGAGAAATTATGGCTTTTGGCCTTTGATCTGTTCTGATCATCAGCTGTCACAAATGGGCCCTGTTGATGACCCTAAAGTGGTTCTCAAGATAGGAAAAGAGGGTTTTTAAACGGTGTAGAAGAGAAAGGCAACCAAATAACTGTGCATGTGAGCTGGCTTAAAATCTTCACATACCCATCTGTGAAGGTAAAAAGACTCATCCCAGGAAGCAGCAAGGTAGAAGAAAAACCATCTGAGTGTCAACTGCTTGACCTCCTGTTCCAAAAAGAAGGAGAGACTGAGCTAGAGTATGGGAAACTGAAAAGTCCTTGACTTAGGGTCAACACTGCTTAGCAACAACTAAAACATCAGTGTGTCCTCAACATTTACTGTTATATTGAAGCCAAAATGCAGCACTGTACCAGCTACTAGGAAGATGTTAACTCTCATGGCCAAAACCAGGGCAATACATATTTCATGTGTTTTCTGTCATAGCATGAGAAAATCTAAAAGCTCTTCTCAGGGAAGACACAAGTGCTACAAGACTTAGGTTAACACACTAACTCACGCTAAGATATTCCAATTAAGGGAAGTTACTATCCCCATTGTGAAAGTCATTGCCAATGAATGTTACTGGACCTAAATGTGTTCACTGGGAGACATCCTGATTAAGCAGATCTCCTGAGTGTATATCCTAATTAAATAGTGCCTCTAATAATAGGTATTGCAACAGGTCACTGGCTGAGTGACAGGATATTCCTCCTGAGCAGGAAGCTTGAAATCAGGTTTATTCATTTATTATGAACCACTGAGAATAGGAAAAAAACCCCCCAGACTATATAATGATATCTGAATTTCTC
Organism: Rhadina sibilatrix; assembly: GCA_013400275.1. Taxonomy (NCBI): domain Eukaryota; kingdom Metazoa; phylum Chordata; class Aves; order Passeriformes; family Phylloscopidae; genus Rhadina; species Rhadina sibilatrix. Next base: position 201,592 of record VWYO01020512.1, on the reverse strand, counting down.
AGAAAGTGTTCCAGTTTCTTTATTGGATTTAATACATTCATAGGACTTCATAAAGAAAATAGAGAGAAACTTCGAAATTAGTGATTAATTATGTAATAGATTAGTAACAGCAATTTCAGCCAAAAAGATTGACACAAATTGGTGGATCAGCAATAACAGCTATGGTTGTCAATAGGTGGGTGGAAAATAGTGATTTTACTGGCGCTACATGTTGGGAAATGTTGAATAGGTGACACACCTTACATAGTAAAATATTGATTTAATACATTTGTAGAATTTCAAAGTAAAATTCCATGGGAGAAAGTTCAGAGCAAGGTTTAAGGAAATCTCTGTGTTTTGCAACTTTCACTGGATGTCACAACTGTCTGTTACTGCTGGCTCCTGAGTGCTGAGGGAGATGATGATCCAGATCCAGATAGTACCAGAAGGCTGAGTGCTGCCAAGAGCAGCATCAGCCCCTGCTGGGGAGAGGTCTGAGAGTCCATCAGGGATTTTGCAGAATTCCCTGTCCCTTTGTATACTCCTGAGCAAACTGAAGTCAAACCTAACATCAGACCTGCTGGTGGGGGGGGGGGAGTTGTTTTAAAAGTCTTTTTTTCTATGCTGTGACACTGGATTGCTTTGAGTTTTCTCTCTATAAAGAGTTAATTATAATAGATGAAATTCTAATGATCCTGGCCTTTTTGAGTCTGAGAGATGTAAATCCTTTCTTTATAACCCCGTAATACGGAGAAATTCTTGATCGATCCACCCAAGGCTCTGTCACATGAGGAAGGAACAGTGGATGTCTCTTCACATTTCCAGAGCTCACATTTAGAGCAGTTGTCTAGAAAACAAGCAAGTGGAAACGGGAGGAAAGAGCAAAGATAGAAATTGTAAAAGCATTTCAAAGATAGAATGGTAATGGAAAAAAATTGAAAAAAGAAATCAAATATTGAAATATAGAAGTATTTTGAAGTAAAACACCTCCAAAATTGTAACAAAGTGAATGATGAACAGTTGACCAAAAGAAATCCAGCCTTAAAAAACCTCCCAGCATTAATCATACTACTGTAAGCATTAGAAATTACTAAAAAATGAAGGACTCCTAAGTAAAGTGCATGTTTGCAAATGAAAGCATCTACCTTCTGCTAGAGCTTCTTGCCAGTTTGCAGAACTTGAAAAAGCAGTACAGTTTCCTTTTCCTGTCTGCTCACACCTTTTTTTTTTTTTTAACTCCAGATTCCAGAGGTTTCCATTCTTCTTCAAGCTACTTGTGCTTTTGATATTTTCTGCTTGTCCAGAAAACTCTAAAATTATTTGAGTTTATCTTTTCCACAGTATTATTTTTAGGTTTTAAGGATCATACCTAGCTATCTTAAATCTTCTTTTTTGTTGTAATAGAGTCTTTTTAATGTGTTCAGGAGCAAAGTTTCAGAGTGTTACTTGTTTCATTCTTATCCATCAGCTGAGCTGTACACCTTCAGCATTTTAATGAATTATACAATATAACCTACTATATTGTTGTTTTACAAAAGCTGTTGTGTTTTAGTTATTTCTTATAGTTTGCTCTTTTACAGGGTAAGGTGAAGTAAGCTGTTTATGATGTCGAGGGAGTTCCCCTTTTAGCTGACATAAAAAGGGAATGCCCTCATTGTCCTGATAGGCCTGTGCATCACAGAGTGCACATGGTGGGAAACAAGGTGAAGTTTGCATTGCTGATTCAGGTTTGATCCTCTGCTGAGAAATATAATTAACATGACAATGAATAAAAAATGCAATTGAAGAGGTATGGGTTAAAGTGTATTAAAATACCATTTTTTAAGAAAGTGAGTTTGTGTGTATAGTGCACAATTAAGCTGAGAAAATTCAAAGGATAGAGTATAAGCTTTCTTACATTTTTAGCCTGCAGAGATCAGCAGAAAATCTTTGTATGCTTTTCTTTTTTCCCCCTAGAAGAACAGAATTTTATGCTTAGTACAGAAGAACATACTGTAGCTCACAATGTGATGAGGCATTCCCTGAAATACTCTTAATGTAAGTGCTGCTAGTTTGAGAATCAACAGAACATCTTTATTAAAGTATTCAAAGTAGCCAAATTAATTTGAATCTTTGATCAACTCATCTTTAATCTGATCATTTCTCTAATAGAAAATCTAACATTTAATTATAGAGGCTTACATTAAAGTATTTAATAACAGAGCATTTTACTGATCTTTTCCATGTGGCTTTGAAGATTGGAAACCTTGCTTCTTTTGTAACTGTCATCAGAGAACTTTTCTTACCTTCCTTGTCCCCATAAAGCAGACAATTTGTCCATTAATCTTTTTTTAAGCACAGAGGTTAGGTGTCTTTTCTTAACTTTTTAATCTTATGGACTACTCTGTAACCTGAAAATAGAGATAGAATTTGATTATAGCTGCTTTTAAGTGACAGGGGCTAGGAAAGACTAAAAGAAATTATTCTTTGCCAGATAATTCTCAGTAAAATATTCTGAAGTGATGAAAGAATAAAGAAAAAGGGGTGTGTGTCATGTGAGTTGGGAAGGTTTCCCTCACTCTTTGTCTGAGGAGATTTACCCGATCCTTAGTGTTTAACTTGTCTGTAATGGGGTTTCAGCACCCCAGGAAAGCTGGAAAAGACCCTTGTGTTTGACCAGTGTGTCAGGGGACCCTTCACTGTGCAGTCCTGCTGGATTGGAGGGTGGTTTAACTGACTGAGGGAAAAACACCAGCAGCACAAGGGAGACACTTCAGCAGGTCTTCCTTCTATTTGCATATATTCCTTGCTGTAAGCAACTGCCAGTGCCTCTGAGTGACTCACACCAATGGTTTATGGAATAGCACTCTTTATTAATATGAAATTGTGACAGGTTAAGGTTCAAGGATTGTTGGTGATAATACTGAGTGCAAAAATATATTCAAAACAATACACAGCAAGCTCTAATCCCCAAAAAGTATTCAGTACATGTAGTGTGGTTCTTGCCCAATAGACATCCCTACGGGGCACAAGACAGGTTCAGCCCATCACCCGATCCCAGCAGTTATCATGGAGTCTTCCTGACCTTTCCCCCATTCTTGACTTACTTTTATACCATTTCTTTATGTTTAGGTGGAGCTTGAGTGACTCTAGTCATGCACATCTTTGTTACTTAAAATTCTCTCCCTTTGCTTTTAAAGATACAATCAAAAAGAATATAGAGCACATGCCCAATTGTAGTTTGGTGGTTGTACCTTGGAGTCGGGTAATGTTGGGATGGAGGTGTGTGTTAATATTATCAGTAGGCTTTAATGAAACAAGTTCATATGAGGAGAGTGATTCCACCACAGTTGTTGGCTCAGCAGCAGGACAGCTTCCCCTCTCTCCCTGGCTGACTGGTGTTACAGGGTTTATCAGCTGCAAGCTACCATCAAGTTCCCCTCCTTGCAAGGATGTCAACAGTGCCTGACCATGATTTCTCCACCTGCTCCACCCTCCATTCAATCCCCCCTAGCACGTGCTCCCAGCTGCAGATTGTGTATATGGGGAGTCATTGTGGAATAGGTTTCGAGTACGTGAACCACATTCCATCCAGGAAAGAGCAACTATATTTTGTCCTGTAATTTCCATACTGTTATAACTTCTGTTAGGATGCAAATGTAACTTCTCAGTTTCCTCTAATTGTATCCCCATTCATTTTTCACATGTGGGAGAGGGTTACAATTTCTTTGTGGATGGACTTTTTTATCTGCCAGAGAAAAATGTTACAAGACAGGGATGCTGTTAAACACAGCAATGTCATGCCAAGTTGCATTCTGCTAGCAGGACAAAAGAGCATAATCACTTTCCCCTGCTCCTTGGAGGCCTGAATACACATCCTCATTCAGCTGTTGCTGGGCCAGCTGGGAGGGTTATAAGCCCTGCAACCAGGGTCATTCTCCAGGTTCATCCGCTCATGTAACAAACTCAATTGCTCATGGTATGATGTCCTGACCATAGTGAACTCAGGTTGAGCTTAGCTAGTGCAGATAATAGTAAATAGCATTACTGGAGTTATGACTACAGAAGCTTTTGTAGCTTGGATCATGCCTTTGGATTGAGTTATTAAAGTGCCACTGCAGAAACAGCTGCACTGGCAGGTCAGAAATGCAGTGTAGATATAAGGGGTGAATGTGGGGATGACTGCACATGGTGATCCTCTTTTCTGGAGGGGGAGCAAGCTGTGTGATTGCTGCTGTGGTGCTCTCTGCCTGGAACATAGATCCAGATTTCTTTGGGTTACTTCTCCTCCTGGATATGTGTGTGCTTTTAAGGTTCTTCTTGTCTTACTACGTTTCAAATGTTTCTGATATCAAAATATGTAGTTACTGGTATGAAGATAATCCCTGGAGAAACTGAAGCTGTGAGTACAGCAGATATGTCTAAGTCACCTTGCTATATGTCAGTGGCATTTTCATTAATATTTTAATGAGATCTTGGTATTATGAATGAAAATAATATGTTTTCTTTATAATTCTTTTTACCTAAGCCATGTGACTCATACCTTATCTGAATTTTTAAATCCCAGCTGGGCAGGAAGAGTAAAAAAGTGAATGTCTCATCAGTTGTACAACTGGTTATATTGGATGCTTTTTCTTTCCCCTGCATTGTCCCACACTCTACTTAAGAAGTATCTGTTCCTGAGGGGTGTGCTTTTTGTTAACAGGTTTTTAAAGAATGAAGTAGGTTCTAGAGATAAGTTCAAATGGTAATTTAGATGGTAGTATAAACTTTTTTAGTCCAATGTTTGGACTTCATCTTTTCCATGCTTTTTGCACATTCTAGAATGTCTAGGGTAGAAAGGACTATAAGAAGTTACTTAATCTGTCTCACCCACAGCAAGATTGACAAGACCTGTAACATTTCAAGGGAGAATTTTGTTGGTGCTCTTAGATATTTCCAATGACAGGTGTGTCAGAGCACTCCTAACCACCCTGCTTGAGTGTTTTAAGTGCCCTGGTTCTGTGGATGATTTTCCTGTTTCTAACCTGAATCTTTCTTGCTGCAATTTAATCTCATTACTTTGTGTCCTTTTATACCATGGGTGTAGAGAATATATTGTCTTTTGTGCAAGATATTTCATATAACATTGCATTTCATCTGTTATTTAGCACTGTGAATTAGAAGATAGGTGTAAGCTTTTTATGTATGACTAATTTCATTGGAGAATTATTGATTTAAATGTCAGAAGAAAAAAAGAGTAGGTAAGATATCTGCTAAAACCAGGAGACTTACATGGACATTTAATGATAAGAAATGCCAGTGGAAATGTAAGATACTGCTGTTTGACAGAAGTCTGCATGATAACAAATGCTATTAAGAGTATCTTGTACTTGACCCAAGTAATTTGCTGGAAACAGGAGTGAGTCAATACAAATATCCAGTCGTGAAGGGAAAGAGAATTTGTGGTTTTTTGTTTGTTTGTTTTGTTTTTATTGTTATTACAACCACTAAATATATGTCTTCAATAAATAGCCAATGTTAAGAAAACAAATCAATATACCTGTATTTGATTATTGGTGAGATGTTCAGACATAAACTATTCTGCTATAACCCAGACCAAGTTGTCTTTCATTATGTGTTTCCAATGGTGAAAGTACATTTACCAAAATTGTAATGAAAATTTGCCATTTCTGATGTGAGCATAGTTAAGCTATTTGGCACTGCTGATGTGCAAACTCCTTTGTAGTGATTTCAAAAATATCAGTAAGATTATTTCCTTATCCTGCTGCTTATTTGTTCAAGGGCTATAGAACACGTTGCAGGCAGACAGTGAACCCTGCCAATCTCTGGAACAGATTTTAAAGAAACAGCAATTGATAGCACAGAGAAGATTAAATGTCTGTTCCAAGAGTTGCCTTCCCTTGCAGTCATGGTGCTAAAACATGCCTCATCACAACTTGGCTTGCACAGTGGAGCTTCTGTTATCTGTAAGGAATAAAAGTAACTAATTTATTTTAAAGTCTGGTGAAGGGATGGTTTTGCTCTTAATGCAAGATTTTCAGGAGGCATTGTGGATCTCACAGTTGTGTTCAAAGATAAAAGATCAATTATGGGGTTGTATCATTAGCAAAATTTTTTTCCCTTTTTATTTTTTTTAATAGAGAATTCTAGAGCACTTCTGTTCTGCAGAGCTGTTATGAAGCTGAAAGGTTGTTCATTAAGAAATATCAGTCCCTTTCTGCACACTGTTGTAATTTTTTTAGCTCTACCATGCAGCTTCACAGTAGTTTTCCTGAGAAAGCTGAAAATAGTTTGCAGAGATATTTCTTGTGCTATTTCTGGTTTTTCTGCTGATGTGACATACTGCTTTGATGTCCCCTGCTACATAACAACTTAATGTCATCTGCAATGACTTCACAGTGCAGAGAAAATATGGAAGTTTGCAATTGTTTACCTGCTGTGCATATTTGATGGAAAGTTTGCACTGGGTTAACTCATTCTGTTTGTCGTGGCTTCCATTAATCTGAGATGCACTTTGCAGCTGTCCTGGCAGCACTTCAAACAAGAGAGATTCAGACCTCTGTAGCATGAAATGAAATACAGAATTTCTGCTAATAATATAAAATTAAAAAATAGTGTAACCTTCATTAGCACATTTCCAGCATGCATTTAATGGAGGAAAAAAAACTAAATAAAATATCCTGAACCACTTTGCAAAAATATCACTTATTATGATACCTGTGTGGGTGCTCTCACCTTGGAAAGGTGATAAAGCCAGTATATATTAACAATGAGGGAACCTTTCTGCTGTGCAGCTCTGTTTTAATACAGTGCTGACAAATGTGTTCAACATATTTTCATGCTGTCCTATATTTAGTGATCCTCTGTAGTATTTGCAGCCAGGAGCTGTATGCCTTTAGATATGCCATGGAGAAAAGAAAGGAAAATATGAAAGCAGGGAAGAAGACTTTTTTTTAAAATAGAATTTCTTAATGGAATCAAAACAATTCTGTGCTGGTAAGTGGAGCAAATAAAAGTGATGTGATACAGAAAGATTGTTCTCTTCTCTCTTGTGCATTTGCCTTTTTAATTAAAATAAGTTAACAACTATGTACTATTTAAAGCTTTTCTGCACATGCCACAGGGCTTTCAGTGCCCTGTCATGATGAATCATCATGTATTAAAACATTGCTATGTCAGACAGACTTCACTGTTTTGTGATAGTGTTGATTCAGCAAATGTAAGATTTGGGGTCAAGCAGTAGGGAACCATTAAAATATAAACCAACTCGTTTCAGAGGTGCAATGTCACCTTAATGACGTGGGCAGCTGGCAGAATGGCCTTGCATTCCAAGTATGAGGGGGTAGGTAGTCACTCAGTCCTCCTGTCAATCCTGACTCACACCTTCACAGGCCTCACAACATTCAACTGTTGGTGAAGAGTGTGTTCTCAAAATAAGGGGCAAAACTAATTACTTCAAGAATCAATGTGTTTTGTTCATGTATTAGGAACAGAAATGTGTTGACTCTTCGAGATGTTGTTGACATTACCTACCTCTTTTTGATGTAGAACTCTGTGGTGTTAAAAGAATAAATGAGTAAAATCTTGAGATGTGCTCAGACACTTCTCTAGCAGTCGTACTTAATGCTACCCCACTGCAATGGATTTGCTTGTAGATCAAGAGATAAACTGTAATTGTTCATAAATGTGAGAGTATGTGTGCATGTGGAAACAATATAAACTCTGTGCTCAATTTTGGGCACTGTTATTGATATCCCCATTATATGACAGCAGAACCTGGGTTTATGTGTCTTTGGCAGCACTCTCAGAGAATGCTTTAGTGTAATTACCATCATCAGTGTAATCAGTGGGAGTTTTATGTAAATAAGAGAGAGATTGAGATGGACACATAGCAGAGTGTGAAAAGACCAATTTTTTAATGAATTATGTGATTAATGTTGAATTGCTCTCTTTGCACGTCTTCTGCATTTTCTTTCCAAAGTGCTACATTGGACACCATGAGTACCCATACAGAGACTTCAAGCCAACCACCAAAATCAGTGCTGTGATCAAAGTAGAGGTTTGTCTTGTATGTTAGCCTATAGCAAGGCCAACAAATACATGGCAGAGTACAACGAAAAAAACCCCAAAACCACAGACCAAAAATCAACTAGGGATATCTTTATATCTTTCTTGCATGAATAGTATAATGGCCTCTTATTTTCCCTGGCTTTGACTGAGCTGCTTAAGCAAAGCAGAAACATTGCTGTTTTTCTTTATGCAGCACAGCTGCTGAAAGGACCATACTATTTTTTGTTAAAAGATCACACATGCTTCCAGAATTCTTAAAAAAATTAAATAAACTGATAAATAAACATGGCCACTCACAGTCACTCACTTTTAAAGCAGACATGCATAGAAAGAAGCAGATGTATATAGCTGCCGTGTTTACCAAGTGTGATTACAAGTGCTGAAAAAAACCCACTCCTTCCTGGAAATTTCCTCAGAACAGTTGCATCATAAAATGTCTGTTTGTTTAGCTCACATGCTTCTCTCAGAACAATTTTAGCTTAAAAAATTCTGAGTGAATGTTATAGATTTGTGCCTAGCTTCTTGTTGGACTTCACAAACAAATAAACTTTTGGGGTTTATAATCTCTGATTTTGGGACCAATTCAGTAAGTGAACTTCCTCCCCCTTAGAAATGACTGGTTCTTGAAAAAATGGGCCCCATGAAAGTACTGCTTCACTACTGCTATTAGCTGTAAAAATGATGGGAACATAAGTTTCACTGAGCAGATGCACTATCTGCTCCAAGTAAGCAAATATCAGCTTCAACCCCAAATTTAGATAAGAAATTTAAATTTCTTGATAACCAGACATATTGTGTTTATCTGTCTAGTCTCAGCTCCTGTCATTACTGTAAGTATTCCAGATAAAAAGAAGCATGTGCTCTCCATGTAAATAAGGAATTAATGGCAGGTTTTCAGTTTTGAAGATCTTCTTCAATTTGTAATAGCAGTCAAAGGGCTCCTGCAATTTGACTTCTTAATATAGCTTTTCCTCTCCCTCTTGTTCTTCCATTTCCTCCCCTTACAAACTGAGTACAAGTGCCTATGGTTTGTACCCAGCTAAGAGCTCTTCTCCAGATACACTTGTATTGAATGCAGTTTTTCTAGAAGAGATTAGTCTCAGCATATGGCTGGATTGTACAAGTTCCTTCCCATCATATTTAGCAGTCCTGGGGTTTTTTTGGCATTAATCTAAGTGTTGTTTTCCTGCAAGGAATGTTTCTTTCTTTCCTTCTTCCATCTCCATCACAAACGATTTTATATTCCTATGCATTTTACTTAATTCTTGATCTAAAAGATAATGTGGTTTGTGCAGAGGTTGAATACTAATTATAAAAGTTTTTCATTAATAAATGCTCTGTTCTCAAGAAGTTCAGCTGAATAACCAAATCCCAATACTCAAGAGCTATTCCATTGATAGTACTTGCTATTAGTCCTGTTAGTGATGATTTTGTATTTGGAATAATAATGTCAGTAGTTTTGCTCCCAAATTAAAGCATGTTGGCAGATTTTCTGGGTGCAAGCTGCAGTTTTACTGAATTGCTTATGATATTTTGAATTCTCCTTTCTTGCATGAGGTCGAGTCTGCAACACAATCTGTTCTCAGAGAGAGATACACTAAAAGCTGCCTCTCTTTTCTCAAAATGGGAAGACATTAACAGGTATAAAAGGCTGCATACTTTATTGCCAGTTCACATGGCAACCAGTTAAAACAAAAGAAAAATCCCAAACCTGAACATAACATAAACTGAAGGAATGAAAAAGGAATTTAGTGTCTATCTTGAGGGATAGTCCATCCTCCTCTGCCACTTTATTCTGCTACTGTATAGCATGGAAATATTTCTGAATGTGAAAATATTTTTTTTAATTGACAGGAGCAATATTCAATATAACCTATCCTTGTAGTAACAATGGAAATACTCAGTTTTGGAAAATTAGGAAAATAATAAAGCTTAAACAAATCTTGCAAGACTGCTTCATATTTCTCAATGGAATTATTAATAATGAGAGGAAAGAGTCTGTACTGCAGTCACAGCAGAGAGCTTCTCATCATTTACAGTGCAGGGGCAGAACAATCAGAGGAAATGTAGAAAATTAACTAAGATGTAATTGAACATATCTGAGATTTGAAATATATGCTGAAAATATTAACAGGAAAATCCCTTGCACTTTATTCATGTGTGGGTATGGTTGATGGTACAGTAAGTAAGAATAAATTGTTTAGAAAAATTCAAACTTTTTCTTTTAGCTGCAAACACTTTCCCCTGCCGGCAGGAGCTAAAATTAGAGTAGATACATTTATATTGTTATATAAATGCACATTTTGCAACAACTGCGGATGCTGCCTGTCCTTGCAGCAGCTCAAAGAGACAGCAGTAGGTACACAGGATGGTTTTAGGGGAGCTTGCATATGTTACATGAATTCCAATCAATATTACAGAATTATTCTGTAGTTAGGAAAATTGCTGCATTGTGAATATTTATTTGCAAATATTTATCTATACTTACTGACAAGTTTTCCCAACATATACCCTTCAACCTCACGGCAATACTTACATTTTAGTGATTGTCCCTTGACCAAAGATGAATGCACTTTATCAATCTGCTGGAAGAGGGTAGAATATGACTAAACACAGAATAAAGAGGTCAAGCTTTTTATATAAAACTCCCAGGATCACCTGGAAAACCTGTCACAAAACACTGCAGCTAAGAAGAGAGGAACTGTATGTACATGGCTTAGCTGTTGGTCTTGCTAAGGTGAGCTGGACTGAAAAGGCTCCAGGGTTCAGAAGTAACTCAAGATGCACTGAAATGTCATGAAGATACATAAGGTACAGTTTAAAAGGATGAGAAGCTCTTTAAGTTTGCAAGACTTACCTGTCTCCAGAATCATGTATTTTTCATATTTACATAGAGAACAGTTTTGCTTTTAACTCCAGGTGTTGACTATCTCCAGTGTGACATGGTTAGGTTGCGGAATAGCTTTCCTGTCTTTTTGGCATACAGACTGGGGAGACAACTGGCTGATGGAGTCGAGGGATAATCTGTAGTGTTAGCACAGGGACACAAACAGGAAGATTAGTCGTTGGGCAAGTCCTGCTGGATGAGCCCTGGAAATACTTGAGCAGCCTGGTAGAAATTGTATGAAGCAGAGCTTGATCAGACCAGTGATGGAGCTGGCTAGTGAAACTACAAATGCTGCAAGCTTGAATGGCTCTAAAAAGTAAGGCTTTATGGACTCTTTGTGATTTTTGCTAGTATTTGTTTAGCAGCCAAGAGGGTCAGAAATAGTCAGTAACTTGAATTTCTCTGTGAACATTTGTGTTATCTCCATACCTCAACATCTCGTTTTCTGTGGAGAGCAGAGGGACACTTACAAATACTTGTTTACAGTACTTTCCAGCAGCATTTTCCTAAGTGTTCAGTCACAACTTTACCCTGCTTGAGTAGTATTTTCTGATAGGACTAACATCCTGTGTCTCATGAATAACTAAGCTCAGTGGGGCAGGAGGGTGAGTCTGTAGCTCCATGATTCACCTGGGAGAGAATAGGCTTTCATCGTGGATGTTTCTCTGCTTTCCTCAGTACATGGAAACGTGTGTGCATCTGGGCCAAACTGCATAGCCTTGTTTGAATGTGCACTGGGGAATGCAGGGGGCTAAAGCAGGGCGGGCTTATTACACTGTGTTGTTATGGTGTTTGCACACAAGAATTGGCCAAGAAAAGGCATTGTGAGAACAATAATCAAACCTCTGTAAACATTGATTGTCTTTGCAAACTGTGGCAAGTGGGAATGTCAAATTGCTCTCGTTCCGCTTTGAGTTCAGCTCATCTCTGAAACTGTGAATTCTCCTCTGAATTACCTTGATCTACATGTGAGACAGACTGATGTCTCGCCTCTCACAGTCTCATTGGACTCTCTGTGTTTGAACTCCCAATTGTCCTCTTTTCTGAGACTTGCTCATATTCCAGGAGTAGGAAAATACGTTCCGAGCAGAAAGTGTTTTGGGTTTTTTTGTTTGTCTGTTTTCAGTTGTGGTTGGGAGGATTTTTTGAGTGGGAGGAGGGCAGAGTTTGGTTTGTTTTTTGGTTTGGTTTGATTTTTCTGGAGTTTTTTTGGGTGTGATAGAAGAAACACCCTAAGCTTTGAGTTTCAAAATAGTTTTTGATTTAAAGCTGATGGATTATCAGTAGACATATGTTTCAGCTTTTGTTTTGTGTTTTTTCCTGACTAATATTCAGATGCTATTCACTCACAGTTACAGACTTCAGCATGATTAGCACACAACCCTAACACCATTCAGGATGCTCCTTGCTTGCCTGCAGCTCTGTTTAAATGGAAAGAATGGCCTTTTACAAGGTCAAAACCAGTTTTTCACCTTTCTTATGTAAACTTTAATATGCAGAGAAGGTCACTCTTCTCAATACCACCCTCACTCAACAGAACTAAGTCTTAAGTGAATGCTTATTTAGCCTAGTACCTGAAGCTGAGCCAATACAAGAGTACATGAAAAAAAACCCATGATTTGTGTCTCTAAAGATGAAGAAAATAGACTGCAAAGCTTTTCTTTTAAGATTATACAATATATCTGATGTTACATTGACTTATTTAAATAGTATTTCTTTTTTTAATAAAACTGTCTAATGGTGATGCAAAGCATAAGAGCTGAAATACTTACAGAAATTAGCTATTCCTGTTAGATCACATTCTTGTATTTTCTTCAAAAAGATATAGAATAATACTTTTAAAGCAGTTAGGCATATTTTTTTTGGTATGCTGAGTATGGGATCTATAAGGTTATTTGATTGCTGGCTTTCTCACACATTGTAATCCTTAAATAATTGTGTGTTTGTGTGACTGACTGTACTTTAGATTGCTTATTAATGACTAAATTTGCATGTACTTTGTTGTTGTTTAACCCCACCAGTGACTAAGCTCCACAGAGCAGCTCACTCACTCCTTGCCCCAGCAGGACAGGTGGAAGTGAATTGGAAAGGCAAAAATGAGAAAAGATTTGGGTTGATATAAGAACAGTTTTATTATTTTTCTTTTAATAATAATGGTAATAGTAATGAAAAGAATAAAAAGACAGGAATAAACCCCCCAAAAGACAAGTGATACAAATGGAAGCAATTGCTCAGCACCAACTGACTGATGCCCAGACAGTCTCAGAGCAGTGGCCCCTCAGCCAATTTCCCCCCAGTTTTGCTGCTGAGCATGATGCCATATGGTCTGGGATATCCCTTGGGTCAGTTAGGATCAGCTGTCCCAGTTGTGTTGCTTTCTACCTTATGCACCCCTGGCCTCCTTGCTGGCAGGACAGTATGAAAAGGCCTAGACTCTATGTAATAGAGTCTGCAATAGCTAAAATAACTCTATTATCAACCCTGTTTTCAGCAGAAACTGAAAACACAGCCCCTAGTAGCTACTATGAAAGAAATTAACTCCATCCAAGCCAAAACCAACACACTGAAATGTGTTTTACTTATTTTTCCCTGTAGGCCACACTACAGTATCAAACTATATCAAGTCTTTCATGGTTTTTTTTTTGTTTAATTACCAAAGGCAAAGTCTTTAGCACAAATGGATTACAATTCCCAGTACTAGATGAGACTGCTTTAGAACCACAGCATGCTTTTCTTTTGTTCGACATCCCCTTCTCATCAATGTTTTTCTAATCCTATTATTTCCTTTCTTCAGAACTACAGAATACAGTAGTTGCATCCCTGAGAGGAAAGGACAGACTGACAAGGTGAATTGCTGCTTATGCTGAGTTGATAGGTTGTTTAAATCCTACATTTGTAATGCAGATGGAAATAAACAGTTTCTGAGTAAAAGCTGATTAAAGAATTTAGTCAGAATTTCGTATTCAAAAGAAATTGCTTACTTAAGCAAAATGAAAACATTGATGGGGCCTAAGTGATTAACCAAAAATCCTAACTTCCTCAAAAACTAAAAGCAAATCACAAAAAATCATAAAAGCCTTGCCAGATATAGGACCCCCAAATGAACAGTTTCTTGATGAAGTCACTAAACTTTACTAATTTAATATGAGGGTAAAGGATTTTAAAATACTGATGCCATGGGATCACATAGAATTTAAGAGACTTGAACTTCAGCTCTATAAAGGTGAGGAGGCCCTGTGTGAGAATTACTTAAACAAGCCCTGAAGCAGGATGTGTTTCAAGGTAAACAATCCAGTGAGTCAGTGTGCAAAAAAAAATTTTCTTCCTTCCTTTTCTGCTGTTATGCACATGCAGAAATTGTGGATGTAAATGAGATCCTCAGCTGCTAGTTTAGAGCTGAACCCTTCTATACTCTTGACCTTTTGGCAACTTTGGTCTTAGAGTCCAAATCCTACACTGATATTTTGATTATTTGATTAGACTTGATTTCTGTATGGGGATGAGAGAATTACAGCCAGATATGGGTGTGAATTCTTATTAACCCAGACAGTGATCTAAGCTGTTGTTTCTGCAATGCTGTCTACCCTACTAACTCATCAATAAAGTATATTCATTGAGTTTAGTCTATTTTCTTGAATTTTCTGTGGCCTTCCTTTCTTGCCAGTTACTGTGAATTTATAAGCTTTTGTAATAAAGATCTGTTCTTTAATATATTGCCTTTGCTTACTTGGAGCCATCCTCTGAAATGCCCCACGGGGAGCTGTAATTGAAGTTCACTTTCTAGAAACAGAAATCTGAGTATCCTGTTAAAAGTGAAAGTTTAACACTAGAGGCAATCTGTGAATTTTCAGCTAACAAGCTGGATGTATGACTTCAACTGCAAAATACATATGAAGAACTCTTAATTGAAGAACATACTATAAAATCAATGTTCATGGGAAAAACAGAGAAGAGAGTATAGGCTCCTTTGGGTAGCAACAGGGATACAATTTTATACACAGCTTTTTGATATTTTTGGGTGACTGTTAAATACAGATAAGCTGCATACTAATCACAACACTTTCTTCTGGGGATGCAGTCATCAGACAGCATCCACCAGGCAGTAACAAAGCAGCAGACATGCAGTGTGCCAGCACCTGAACTAAAAAGCAGCTGTGACAGTGTCAGTGGCAGAACCATTGTTTGATGTAGCAGCCAACAGCAGCTCAGTGCCTCCCAGGAGAGCAGGTGAAACTGATTTTGTTCCACCAGAGATGACACAACAGCCCTGGCCAAAGTCGTTCTTCTCTTGGCATGGGTGGGAGTGGAGGAGGATGGAAGTGAATCAGGAGGCAGAGGAGAAAGACCCAGAGAAGTCGCCGTGTTTCTCATGCTGGGGGCTGTGGGGGGCAGAGGACAGCAATCCTGTCTGCTCAGAGGGGTCCAGTTCTGTCCTCCACCCCCACACAGACACAGACAGACACACACACTCGCCTTCCCCTCGGTGCAGCAGTCGCAGTGAGGTGCAGGCTCCAGGCTGGTCTCAGCAGGCAGCAGGACCACAGGCAGTGTGTCATCCCTGTGTGCCTCCTCCTTTCTTCTGTCAGCTGCCTCGCTTGCTGGTCTCTGCCCTCTTAGCAGGGCTTCTTGTCACCTGGCCTGATATGCAAGTGCCTGATAGGTGTGCTAACAGAGCTAAGGAGACTGTGCTCATAAAACTTGAGATTTTGGAATTGAAAGCATCCTGTAAAGGTAGTTGAATGTTTGCTGTTACTCTGGTATCTTAAATCCATACAGCATTGATCCTTGTATCTACCCCTGATGGTGATAAGTATTTATTTCTGTCACAGATGAAAAGCTTGTGGGATGGTGATGTGTCTGAGGAAACGTGAGAGATGAACAGCAGAGCAGTGAACTGAATCCAGGTCACAGCTCAGCTTCCTAGCCAGGAGCATGGCCTTTGTTTGCTTGCAGCATCACAAGTGCTCCCAGGTCTGCAGGGAAGGACTATGGTTCTCTCTTACTGCTTATAATGCTGACTTGAGCTCTGGGAACATCTCAACTCTGTGGTTGTACCTGACTGGAGAAACAGTGGGCCCTGATTAGAGTGATCGGGATGTATGATCCCATGCAAAAAGTGGCTTAGATCTCTCTAAAAACCTCTGGCCTTTATTGCTCTCCCTAAATCTACTGAAATAATACTCTCACAACTAATTAAGAAGCTTCTAATTTCTAGCCTAACCATGGTCATATCTCCTTTTCTTCATGTCTTAACATTATAATTTATATAAATAGCTCTTTTGTCTTGCAATATTTTTTCTGTCACTTCTGAGAGAACCAGACTACCATGGTAGGACTGGATGTGAGTATAACTCAATGCAGAACTTCATCCTGAGTATTTTTTGCAACTGGTATTCAGAATTTGTGTAGACAGGGATCTGAGGTATTTAAAAAATATTAATTAGGATATCCTGTTAGCTTCACCTTTTGGTAGGTAAGTGTTTTGCCATTTCACAGAGTGTGGTCAAATGCAGCATTCTTGTGTCTCACCCTTGAGACACCTTCCCCATGAGACTTTATTGTGCTGGGTTTTTAAATATGTAACCTAGAAGTATAATGGAGTACAAGATTTGAATATCATTTTGTACCTGATTTTATGTTTATTCCTGAGGTATATGACCTTCTAAGGTCACTGATTGAGAGTCTGGGTAGTTTTTTTTTTGGCTGCCTCCACTTTCAGCATCCAGAAAGATGTCTTAAAATAAGAAGAACCTGACATTAGAAAACTCTTAAAAAGCTTTTTTCACTTCTGCAGGTGAACTACCATCTGTCTTGTCTTTCCATCTCCTAATTTTAAAACATCTTGATGAATATAATCAAATTCTTTCAGGCTATTATTTGATTCTAAGATGGCATACAGTGAGATTGCATTATTATTTCCATCTTCAACCAGTCTAAAAAAGTTATATTCACAATTGTGTTATCAAACATATCTCTATTGACAATCAAGGAACTATGTGGATTGATATCATCCAGGGTGTATTCCTATTTTGCCTAAACAATACCAGTGCAGGACTTTGCTAGACACTTCAAGAACTTCTCCCCTGTTTAGATTGTGATTGGTGCAGTGTAGCCCTCCATGAGTGTGGCTATCATGCAGTAATCATATATTTGAAGAATTACTAGACCACGCTAAACATCTTCACCCTGTGTTATTTGGCTATTTTGACAATGTCAGAACTCTGGAATTGTTTAGACTTCCTTTTAATGACTGTAGACCAGACTAGAGTGGCTGTTGACCATAGACTGTATTCTGTGCCTAGATAGCTGCTCATTATAAAATGATGGGAGTATAATACATTGAATATGATGGGAGTATAATACATTGAATACATCAATCTCTAAAATATTTTTGGCTATTGTTGTTGGTGTTGAGGTCTTACTAGTTTAACCCTCTGATACCAGCAGGATTTACTTTAAGAGTATCTCAGAGGAAAAAAAATGTTAAAACAATCCTTATGGCAGCAGATACAGTATTATTGTGATAAGGATTTTAAATATAAACTATATTATGCATTACAAAACTATATAGTTAGTATAGTTTGTAAGGTGTTTTGAAAGAAAAATATTTGATTTGTTCTAAATTATTAGTTTAACCCTCTGGCTGTTGGTATTCAAGAAATAGTAATGTAATATAAGCACATTTGGATCCTGGTTTGGCTTCTACATATGCCTGTAGGTGCAAAAGAATTTCAAACAATTGCAATGAAGAACCAGTGTAATGAGGGGGCTCTCCTGAATTATGCAGTGCTAATATTCTTGCTCCCAAGATTTTGTGTTGTAAGAAGTTTGCCAATTGTGCTAAAGCAAAATGGGATGATTGAGGGAGATGTGAGTGGGGATGAAACTTTCCCAGAAGAAACCCCCCAAAAAAGGGTAGGGTGAATGGATGTACAATTAAACTGTCCCAGGAGCTGTTTTTCATGGTGTATGATGATCACTTGTCTAAATCCTGATGCAAACTCTTCTGAAATGTGTGAGAGTTTAGCATGCATAAGAGAGACAAGATTTAGCCCCATATGGCTTTTCACTTTGATCTTCAAAGGTCAATTTTGTATTGCTGAGCCAGTATTGAATAAGTCCCCAATTAATTAGGAAGAGAAAACACTTCTGTTCAGAAAAAGGTGCATCTGCTCAGTGTTACTTTTTTTTTTTGCAGCAGAGAAATTAATGATTGCAAACAAAACAATGTTTTGTGTTCCATTCCCTCTGTCCTTACAGAACAGCAATAATGCAGGATACACCCTCACTAGCTATGCTGACAATTTCATCATCTACCCTCCCTGAATAACAACAATAACAGATATAAGCCTTGCATGAAGTGGACTTTGTTTTCTTTGATAAAAAGAAATTAGATTATCCTTTGCTTTTTGTATAACATCTTTCATGTAAACTACATTCCAAAAGATATTCTGGAAGAGCAGCAACAAAAAAGAAAGCAAAAAGCAAAATAGTGCATACTAGCTATAGACAACAGAGAAAATGCAATCTAAAAAGAAATTGTATGTTAATGAGATTGGATTTCAATTTCACATGACAGAAAAGACATTCACACCTAGAAATAATAACACTAAGTGAAGAAGCAGAGAGACCTGTGTTAAATGAACTGAGGAAAAAGAGAACTAATAATACCTTTTGCTGGATTTGCTGTATGAATAATTAAGCAAAACCCCTTTGAAATCCCAAAACCCAGCTCACCAGTACCTTTCTGCTCTTTTGCAATGCTCAGGTGGTTTCTGTGGTGGGACAGAATACGCCTGGGAAAACTGAAGGGTTTTGTTGTTGCCTTTTTTTTTTTTTTAATTCAGATGAAGAAGCCATTTTACTAGTATTTGTATTGTGGATACTCTATTTCATTTCTATAGCATCAGAAATCAACAAAACTTTAGCCTACTTGGTCTACAAGTGAAATAGGAAATATCTTTTTTTTCCACAGACAGAGGAAGAAGAGGATGTGATTCTTGAGAGTTATGGGTCAGCTAGAAACACATCCTCAGTGTTTTGACTGGAATGACATGACAAAGCAATTTCTTCCACCACAGATCACTCTCCCAATTGGTTTTGCATGTCACATGAATCAGAGAGGGTTGTTAGCAGATATATTTTGCATTTAAAAAGCTGAGAATTTGCATTTTGTTTGTGTCAGACTGCAGAATTTGGACTTTAATAAAGCCTCTGCAGGAATCCTCTTGCACTGCAAGTCAACTTGAAGCAATGGCCTGAACAATAAAAGCTGTAGATTTAAGACCCATTCAGCAGGAGACTGATGTGCACATTACTTCAGATGTATTCAGAATCCCACAGATGCTTCCAGTGCCTGCATGTTCACATGCTGGGAAAAGATCAAATAAAGAAGTCATTTTGAGATTTATGATAATACCAATACTGCAGACTCCAGGAGTGGTGCAATGTGTCCTTAATATTATGCTTAAATTCTCTGGAAGAAAATACTGTGGGGCATTCTCTGTAATCAAGGCCTTTGGTTTTCCTTGCCCACAAAATGTGTAGGGAGGAGTAAAGGAGATCCAGGTGGATTAAAAGGGAGCATTCACAGTTGAACTGAGCTCAGCTGGCTGCCATAGCTAATGTGATTTGCTCTAACCATAGGTATTTCAAAGAAAGGGATTCTAAGTCCCTTAAGAGGCATTTTCTTAAAAGATTTGACTGCAATAGGATTTTACTAATTATTATTATACAAATTATTGCTCAAAGAATAATAAAAAAAATGTTGAGCAAATGCAGAGATAAACTGAATTTTGAATCAGTGGAGTCCTTGGTTTTTTTTTTTTCTTTGCTTTTGTATACTGTGTACTTGCCAAGAACGCATGGATAAAAAATGAATTCCTAAGCACAAATCATTTGTATGAATGTTGTAATGATGAATCAAAGATAATTTGATTCATGTGGCATTTTTCCACACACCTACTCATCTCGAGGAAGAAGGAGAAACGAATCTGCCTTTCCACCTACATAACAACACAAGGCGCCTGAACTTAGGTAAAATAAGCTCCTAGTGTTGATATAGTTGCTTGGATAGATATATTTATCATGTTCTAAGTACATGTGAAAGAAATGCCAAAGAAAGAATTTGCTGTCCCAAGGAAGAGGTCAGAAATACAAAATGTCAATACCTCTCCTTGTGCTTTCCTTTCATTTACCGGTAGGCTGATACTGGATTTTCAGTAAAAAAAGTAACCAAATAACTTTTGTTTGTAATTTGTCATCCTACTAGGAACTCTTTTTTGCTTTATCATCAGTTGTTTTAAACCACAGTGAACCTAAAGAAGGGTCTTTGAACCTCCTTTCCTTCAAATACATCTCTGTGACAAATGCTTTTTGTCATTATTTAGCAGATTTTTTTGGTTGAAATTCAGATGGTAACATTTTGCCCTAACTTCAGAGAACTATAGTTGCAAACTGTATACCAATGAGGTAGAGTAGGTGCTTGTAAAGTAAGTGGGTATCTCAAACACAAGGGTATTTCAGAAATCAAATCATGCTGCTTCATTCTGAAAGCACAGTTTTCTTAAATACTGTGCAAGAATCACAATTAATCAAACAGGCATTCTGTGCAGCATTTATTTAATTTTTTTTTCTCTTATCGGGCAGAGCTTAATTTACTGTCACAGAAGATCTCCCTGATTTAAGTTAGCAAGCAGTTTATGCTGATGGAGTTGTTGAACCAAATTTTTCTTATTCCTTCTCTCAGAGGAATCTCAGCTTTGGGGAAAGAGAAAGTAGAGGCAAGTAGAAGACTGCAGACATAGTCTCCAACCTTGACCCCCCTGGAAAAGATGGATTTTCTGGCTCTGGACAGGATTGGCATGCTTGCTAGTCAGGTCCCCTGCCACTGTTGTGTGTGCCTTCTGAGGAGGCAGGGAGCAGGCCAGTGCATGGCTGTCACTCCTGACACCTCAGGCTGCCCCTGTGCTCTGTCTTGCTGGAAGTTCATGGTTGTCTCTTCATGAGGAGCTGATACCAGCTCATTTTGAAGCTGATGAAATGGTCCACAGGACCTGCTTCCAGCCCTCTCACCTGTAAAAGCCAGCTTCAGTGGTTATTGTGTGGCTATTGGATGAAAGGGAGTGATAAGAACAAATTCCCTGCCTTATTTATTGCATTTAAAATTGGAAAAACTTATTTTTTTCTCCAAGAAGCAAGGAGAAACAAGAAGAGTGGATGTTTCTACTTCTAGTGGCCAAGCCTTCATAGTTCATTGTGCTGCACTCTGGGTCTGGATTGTGGTTTTGCACTATATTGAGTGAAATGCCCTTATGTTACTGTGTGCATTTACTTGGGAGTCTCATGGAAACTTTAAAGCACTTTCTCCTTTATTTTTATTCCTTTCCTGCCATATGAAGTTGAACCTATTTAACAGAAGCATGATACAACCCAAAGGGGAAGGAAGTTATAGATGAGCAGTTTTGTGAGACATGTTCACTGAAAAATTGTTACAAAAATGTAATGATGATAAGGTACTTGGACAGCTAATTGTGCTTAAGCAAATGCAAAGCACCTTTGAATTAAAAGGACAATCAGAATAATGATCACTTTAGAGACAGTTAACTGTGGTTACTTGTAAAAGCTGTTTTATCAGTGGTTGCAGTGAGCAAAGGGTTTTGCTTATTCCAACATTTTTTCAGAAGTGTATTAATAACAATAATTATATGTATTTTATATGTTTAACCTTTCTATATTTTAAAAGGATTTTTCTTCATCTTTGTTTACTACCACAAGCCTTGGATAAATTTGATCAATACAGTTTTAGATATTGCACACAAGGGTCCATGTGAAAATGAGGGAAGAAGATATCAAATGTAGGTGTATTTCAGAGTGGTATAGTATGACAGCAACACACAGAGGCTTTGCCTTGCTCACTTAAAACAAGATGGTAATTTCATACCTTAAAGAAAAATGACATAGGAAATAGAATAAAAGTAAAACAAGGAAGTATGTAGGCTAGGAAACACATTTTAAATCCTGAAAAATATCGTCATCTAGTTCAATTGATGTCTGACTATGTGAACTGTACTGAGTGCAGTCTGGACTGAGAAATATTGCTGTGGATGTCACTTGAGCAAGGGTGATAGGCAGGGAGCTGGTTTCGCAAAGAGACACATTTCACAAAGAAATTGTGATACCATATTTTGTCCAGTTTACGAGTGAGCAGATAGTTTGATGGAAGGTACTTAACATTTAATTGTATTCTCTGCAAAATAATCTGTCCATGAGCAAAGCTTCCACCTAACCCTATAAATTACTAGTTGGGTTATGCCCTGGAGTATGAGAGTTTACTGCCCTATGAAATTGTTTTTGTTCTATCTACCGTAGCATAGTTTGTTCTCATTTTTCATATAAATATCTAATGAACATTCCAAACTATGAAAAATTAAACCCTTTCAGTGGCTTCAGAGGGAGCTGTGCAGTATGAAATAAAACTTCTAGAAGCAAACTTAATGAAACTGGCGAACTCAAATCAGTAACCAATCGTGTCTTGTTAAATTTGTTATAAATACAATTATTTTGGATGCATGGGAAAAAGATTTTTTCAGCATCTAATATGAGAACTTTAAAACACTGCAGTTACTGGATAGGTACAAACAGAAATAGATATAGGAAATCACCATATTTGGATATATAACAAGAAGGGGTTTGGTACATACCGGATAACTGCTAGACTATTGTAAAAAATCACTAAGAAAATATATTGGATTATTCTGTAATTAGAGTTTTGAGTCATTCATTAAAAAAAAAAAAAATAAATAAAGTTCTCTTGATTCCAGAGCACTGAATTGCTTGTCAAATGTATCTGGTCCTTGATTTCAGTTGTCCTAGAAACTAAAGAACTTGTTACTTCAAAAAGACTTTCATGCAGCATTTAGAGATGTGCGTATATGCCTGTACATTCATATTCTTGCATATGCTGTTTTTCTTGGCCAGTTTTCTGGGGTTCAGGAAAAAAAAAATCTGCAGACGCACATATGGGGGTATAAAAATATATCTACTGTTTTAGATGCTAGAATATTCTGGGAAGTTGCATAGAAATGTATCTAAATATACTTGGCAGATCTGTTCCTAAAAGAGGAGGGAAAGTGATGGATATATATGATGAATAAGACCACCAGCTTAACAAGAAGGCAAAACTGCAAAGTACGTGCAATGTTGAGAAGACTTTGCCATGGCATTAGGATCAGACTATGTTTTTTAGAGCTTAAGACTGTAATCATGAAAAAAGTAAAGGGAAGATTGATTGTAAAGTTATTGATGTTGAGGGAACCCCTGGACCATCTACTATAGCTTTTACTTTTGTTCAGGGGGTCTAAGTGTACTAATGAAGAAAAATTCAAGCAAAGGCTGTGGATGACCATAAGGGCGCCTTCTCCCAAGAAGTCCTTGAGCTGGAGATTATTGAAGGCTAGAACAATGTGTCAGCACATATGTTTATTCTTCCACTCTTCCACTATGAGTCATAGCCAGAAAAGAACTGTCAGGGAAGATGAACCTTTGGTCAGACCCATAACGGCTGTTCTCCAGTAGAGATTCCCTTGCAACTGGAAATCCAGTGAGCTCAGTTATCAAAATTTAATTAAATGACAGCTGGCAGGGAATTTTCAGCCACAAATGTGGGAAGGAAAAAGAAAGACTATTCCAAATAAAAATATGGAACTAAATCCTTCGGCAGAGATTCAAAAAAGTATCCTTTCCAGTCATATATACAATTTTATTAGAAGGAAAAAAAATTGTCTGTTCTAGACTTCAGTCATAATATTATAATATTCAATTATATTCAATTGAATATTATAATTATATATTCAATAATATTATTATAATAGGTCTTTTTCCTAGTCTCTTCAGTGACAAAATGCAACAAATAATTTATTCCTTGAATTTCACCTTTTTCATTATTAATTATCAACAAAGTGTATAGAGGTGATTGCTGCCCATATGTGGTCTGAGAAGTGATGGTGAGAGTTTTCATCTTGTTGTGAAGATTCTGTGAAATCAGCTGAGGAATGAACTTGTGTTCAAATCTACTGCCCAGGGACATGCTGTTTTCCTGTAATGAACAGGGTTTATTTCTGACAGAGTGTTGGTATCCATCTCTTAGTGGGGTGGAACTCTGCATAACCAAACTTACATTACAGTAATTTTTTTCCAGTTGAATCCTGTCTGTGAAAACTGATTTTATGTGAGTCATTCAAGTCCCGCTGTACTGGTTTATGCTTGTAAAGGATGACCCTGGCTTTGTAGACAGAAGTATCTGCAGAGAATTGAAGAGAGAATTTGACAAATATTCTGAAAATAGTTTGAAGGTGCTCAGTGGGAAAATACCAGGAGTCCGGGGTATAATTAAAATAGTTTTTTATCCCCTCCAATGCTAGTCACTAGATTTAGCACTTGAGAAAAGCTGGGATTCTACCTGGCTAGCTCTGAGAATAAAATCTAAGTTATCTATTAAGACATGATCTTGATAATTTCTCAGAATTTACAACTTCAGGAGGCAACTCTATGTGCATGACCTTGTGTTAGTTTTTGATAGGTCCTTGCCTGTTTAATTTCACTGCCTCTGTCTCAGGGACCTAGACTGACTGTAAATTCTCCAATGCCATAGGCATCATTTCACTATGTCCAGTTGAAAAAAAAAAAATAAATTGTCTGTTGGCTTTGATTTTAAATCAGGCTCTCATTGTGCCCTAGTTGAGCTTGGCATGCAACTTGGAAGAAAGCATAGCACAACACTGTGAGAGCAGGAATTCAATTTAGGAAGTCTCATGTGGGATTGCCTCTGGACTTTTGTCATCTGCAACATTGCCCTTCAGATTCTAAAGGACTAACCTGAATCTAACAGACACACAGATGGTTAAAGGTGATTTCTAGGATATTAGTATATTATTTTCCAATAAAAAAGATCAGCATCAAAAGAAGCCAATCAATAGTTAATTCTATTGCACATAGCTTTGTGCTTTAATGTCCTTTCTCCAGGTAGGATTTTAGTATGAGGACTTGCTGCTGGAATCTCTTTAGGTTCATGACAGATGCATTTCCTTCCTTAAGTACTTTTGGTCTTGACTACAGTTATGGTGGTGAGGTGACTAAGCATTTTGTTCTGTTTCACATGTGACAGCACAGGACAGTGTCTTTCTTATGGGACAGGGGGAGGTATGGTGTGAAATACATAGGCTCTGTGAAGCACTGTAATTCTTTTGTAGGTGTTCTCACCCAGAGGGAGTTTCCAGAGAATAACACTCTATTGTGGATGTATTTTTTGGAAACTGAAGATCCTTTTCTAGTCCTCTCCTCTCTGCTAGCTGTAATCTCATGCTTCTTATGTTTTTCTTCCTATGCAAGAGATGAATTGTAAGTCAATGAGTAGAAGTTTTACAGGAGAGGAAAAATTGTGAAAGTCTGAGTGGAAATTGTCTAGACTTTGGTTACAAGGATAGCTAAGCACGTCGTTGATAAAAACCTGCCAATGACTAGTTTATGTATCAAGAAATAAAACTGTCATTGTGAAAAGGCCTAGCTTAGGCTAAATATTTTACAGGTTTACAAAAACTCAGATGAGTTATATTTGTTCACTGAGATCCTTATGCATTTGCCCAAGGAGCCCAAATCTAAAGCCTGTCTTGCAGATTGTACACAAATGTCTGGTATGGGTTCCAGTTGACCTCATGTGCAGTTGCCACTGTGTGGAAATGCACGAGCACAGCAAGGTCACTCTCCCTGGCTTGTCTTCTTGTAAACAGATGTTCTACACAGTGGCTTGGGTGTCTTCAACTGGTATATATATATAATGTTGCTTCCTTCATTGGAATTAAATTTATTTTCAGACAAGCTA
The DNA here is from genome assembly GCA_013400275.1 of Rhadina sibilatrix. NCBI lineage: Eukaryota > Metazoa > Chordata > Aves > Passeriformes > Phylloscopidae > Rhadina > Rhadina sibilatrix. The sequence continues at coordinate 175,796 of VWYO01020512.1, read as the reverse complement.
TCAGGAGTGGTATTCTGCAGTTAATATCTTCTTTTTTTCCTCCCATATTCCTTTTATTTTCATTTTTTGGCTACTCTGTTCAAAAATAAGTTACTCCCCCTTCAAGAAACAAGCACAAGAAAAAAAGGGCAGAAGTTATCTGTGCTCTTCAGAGCTGTCTTTTGCTTTTTACTATTTGTTGTGGTTTAACCTCAGCTGGCAGCTAAGCCCTGCACAGCCTCTTGCTCATTCAGTCTCACAGCAGGAAGGGAGAGAGAATCAGAAAGGTAAAAGTGAGAAAACTCATGGGTTGAGATAAAGACAGCTGAAAAGGTAAAGCAAGAGCCATGCACACAAGCAAAGCAAAGCAAGGAATTAATTCACCACTTCCCATGGGCAGGCAGGTGTTCAGGCATCCCCAGAGGGCAGGGCCCCATCACATATAACAGTGACTTGGGAAGACAAACCCCATCACTCCAAATGACCCTCCCCTTTTTTTTCTCCCCCTCAGCTCTATATGCTGAGCGTGACACAATATGGTCTAAAATACCCCTTTGGTGACTTGGGGTCAGCTGTCCTTGCTGTGTCCCTTCCCAGCTCCGTGTACACCCCCTGCCTCCTCGCTGGTGGCGTTGGGGTGTGAGGAAGAAAAGTCCTTGGCTCTGAGTAAATCCTGCTCAGCAATAATGAAAGCATCCCTGTGTTATCAACATTATTCTTGTCCTAAATCCAAAACATGCACTGCACAGTCTACTACAAGGAAATTTAACTCTGTTCCAGCCAAGACCTGCAACAATTGAAACTGATTTCCTTGTTTTCCACCTTTCCATCACTGAAAACTTTCTAAATGGTGGGAAAAGGATACAGTCTCTTCAAACACTGAATCCAGTGGAACTTTGTGCATCTTTGGCTGATTGTGATCTTTCTAATATAGAGAAAAATATTCTCAAAGGTGTAGTATTTTGGCTGCTAACAGAAATCAGAATATGAAAAAAGTAAAAATTTTAATACTTAAATTTCTAGTAACTTTTACTGAATTCTTCTGGGATTTGAAAATATGCATTTGAATTGAAAATTTCAATGCAAACTCTCATAGTAGGCTTATTATAAAGGGTTGGGAAGACCCTCGTTCCTTTACTTTTTCTTACAGCAGAAGTATGTATTTCACCGGGGAAACTTCTTTAAATAAGAAGAGCAAGAAAGTTCTTTGGTAGTCTGGAGTATAAAGGATTTGTTCGTATTGCTTTTTTTTTTCCACTTCAAAACTTGACAGTGATTAATCATAAAGCATTGCAAACAAAGGTGTATTATTATTTTAGCAGTAGGCATTTGCCAAAGATTTTGTTTTAGGATCAGCACTCTTATTTGTGCATTACACTGAACAATGAGTGATTGTAGCACATCTTTCCAGTCCTTACTTGCTTTGTTATATTCTCTCTGTCTTCTATGTTATCTTCATTTTTTTATCCTCTCTTGCTACTTTTGTCAAAAAATATAGAATGGATTTTTTGTTACTGCAAGGTGGAGTTTCTTTCTCATGAGTCCATGGGGCTAATCATATATCTTTATTCAAGATATAACCCAGAGTACATTTAAGTACCTTCATTTTCCCCATTACATCTTTTGATAGATTTGATGGGCATTACATTTCAGAATTAATTAATTTTTAAATCATGTATTTCTGTATTATAATATGTGAGATATAAGTGCTCCGTGAATAATAGATCTTTGTCCGGTACAATTTTTGATAAAAATGTTACATGTGATGAATTGTCTCAAATTGCTGAAACCACACGATCAGATGAGTAGTGTGGATAGAGAAAAATACTTCAGGTCCTTGATGAGATAGTTTCTTGATCAAAGGTCTGTATGGAGGAGACTAGATGCACACTGAATTAGGCTTTTATTTCATCTTGTATTAACAGCATAATAGTGTCCACTATTGTGCAATGCTCATAAAAGCAATTTTGTACTTGGTGACTATAGTTTTTGTGTCATTGTTGGCATATGTTTTTTACTCATTCTCCAAAAACTGTGGTGGATCTATCAAACCTTGTATTAGAAGGGGGTGAAATGCAGACATAATTTGTCAGTTACTGTATACCATGAATACATCATTTATGACAAAACAACCACTTCCTTTTCTTTCAAAGCTATTGACGATTTACTGTAGTACAGGTATTTATACATGAAAAGATTTAGATCTGGAGTATTCTAATATTTAATCAGATGGAAATATAAACCTATAGTGCACTTGCAAGTTTTCATCTCTGGTAAAACAGAGTGCTGCTCTGTGGCAAGAATTAAACTGTGGTCCAACTACCTTCCTAGGATTTGATCTGTTTTCCATGTCTTAAGCCTTTCTTCCATTTGATACCTACATTAGCAGAAGTATCTTGATTTCCCTTTTACTGTAGTGTTAATTCTGAACAGAGTTGCATCCATTCATTTGAGGTCACCGAGCAGCTTGGCTGGGGTTGAGCGAGATCCATACATTCTAGCTGAGACTTTTCAAGTTTGGACTAGAAGAGCAAAACCTCTTCCTGTTGCGGCGGTGTGCACAACGGTAAATGCCACAGCCTTCCCCAAAAGCATCTCCTTACAGGAGGCTGCTGGGCACGCACGAGAGCAAGCACACTGTGTGTGCACACAGTCACACACAACAGGCAGAGGTCGGCGAAGGAGAGGCGGGAAGGGGCTTCTGTGTGGGGTTCCAGTGGGGTTTATTGCTGTCACACCAAAGGGTTCCAGGGACAGAAAGACCAAGAACAATGGAGGGTAGAGGTTTAAGTACAGGGGAAGTGGGGGCAGAGCACAGCATCAGCTGCAATGGTCTGAGGGTACAGGGGTGGGGTAAGGGGTAAAAACCAATAGAGGATGCCAGGGTAGATAGGCAGGGATACAGAAACCAATGAGGACTGAAGGAAGGGAGAACATTCTGGGGAACATACATATATGGAAAACAGGGGCTGAACCAAGGTGGTATAAACTTACATCATCTTAACAAACCAATAAAGTAACAGAACCTAAAAGATATTGACGTGTTGCTGCAAGGATTTGTAGGAGAGAAGCCTTTCTCACCATGTAATAAAAGGCACATAAACCCTATGGTGGCAAGCCCCCTGGGCCTCCACATCTTCCCACTGGCTGCCATTCTTTCCAGGGGATTTTACATTAGCTGTGGATTTGCATGGAAGAGCAGGTTTTTCTCTTTCTCCGTGCATGCATAGCAGCTTTCTTGCCATTTTTTTCTGACGCTGATATTATGTAGAGCCTTTGTTCCTTTCATGGTGCTAGTGAAAATGAAGCCATGTTTCTAGCATCTGAAAAAAGGAAAGGTAGAGTTAAATCCTGTCATAGTACAACTCTTGACAGACCACATAACATTTGATTCTGTTTGCTGGTCCTTTCTCAATGAGGCAAGTGCATCCCCACTGTTACAGAAATAGTGATCTGTGTCAGATAACTCATCAGACCTCCTATCCAGAATCCTTAGTATGTGTCTGCTGTATCATTTACAAAGTAAGATTAATTCAGAAGATTAATTTCATATTTTTGTCTTCAAACAAAAACCAGATGTGAGTAATTAGATATTCAATAGAAGTAAACACTGCTCTATTTATTTTATATGTTAAGGAAGCTTTCCTGACTGGCCATCCTGGAGCCTCCCTGGCAGTCACTGTCAGACCGCCTGAGCTAGGTCTGGAATGCCTTCGCTGCAGGCAGCTCCAGGATACCCTGCTTCACTCCCTATGCTCACTTCACAGTCAGACAAGGATTCTTTTCCTTTAGTATTTTGTGTGCCCAGTCACCTGGCAGTGACACAGGTCCCCATGCCCTATGTTGTGCAAAAGGTTGGCACCAGCTCACTGCCTCTTGCCTCGGGCTCCTGCCCTGCAGAGCTCAACCCGAAGCTCTCTGCAGCTGCTCAGCCAGCCACCTGCACTGATGCATGTACATAACATCTTCTGTCCAAGAATAGGCAAGTACCTTTTCAGCATTTATTTTACTCCTGAGTTAAAACCATTTTAGTGCTTTTACTCTTGTCCCAGTGTTTCTACATTGTTGTTACATGCCTTACATGCCTGTGTTCAGTTTGGAACCTCTCTTTGATTGCATGCATAGGTCTTCTGAATGCTCTCCAGTGGCTTCCTTTAACTATAAATTCTCAGGCCTGTTGCAGCTGTCAGAGGATGTCTCCTGGTTAGTTATTTTTGTCCTAAGGCTTTTTTTTTTTTTCTCTAGAATTTTATGAATTCAGTTAGACCTTTATGAATTCAGTTAATTCTTTATCCCAACATGCTTCGGGAAATGACCAATTGGCTGATCTGCTCACTCAACTTCTTCTCAGGAGACATTTTACCACTTGTTATTAAATGCATAGAGGCAGAAGGCTCATGGTATTAAATGCATAGAGACAGAGCAGCAAACTTTCTTAAATCTACAGGATCTGTGTGGCCAACTTGAATTCAGTTACATTTTTAAAATTAAGGTGGATTTCTGTAAGTTTATATATCTGGATGGCTGCAGTCACTAACTCCTTCATTTTACTGCTGTATTATGGAGGAAGTATTGCTGATTCTTAATATCACTGTATTTTCAACTGGTGTAAAGAAACATAAAGACCTGAAACAATATACAAGATTTAGCTTTATTCTCTTATTTTTTATTACCTACAATGGTGAGAACTCAGCAGATAAACTTCCTTAATATTTTTAGATCGTAATTGTGTTTTTACCCAAGTTTCCAGCTCTCAAAGAACTTTAACACAAATATGTGCTAACATCAAAAGAGATTTATACAGATATATGAATTTTGAAAATGTAATTTGCAGCCTAGATACTTAATGAAATAAAGCCTCTTCCTAATTTTTAATGTAACTTGATAACAAAACAATATATAAGTTACTGCATTTGGAAGAATGAGGGAGGTGGGTGTCTGTTTTTTGATGAAAAAGGAGTAAGCAAACTGAGTTGTTTACAAGCTGAAGTAAGAAAAATTTAAAAATTAAACTGATTAAAAGGGATTTTTTTTTTCAGTAAAGATGATTATAAATAATTTCAGAAACTTCTACAGCAGTGTGGGACACCCTTCATGCCTCATAATGCTTATTTTTTTAACTATGTACACTTCAGCTCACATGGAAACCATTTGATTCAGACTTTACAGGGTAGCATTCTTTGATACACTACATATACAAGCACTCAGAAATTGTATTTCCATTATATTGAAAACTCTGATACTAAAAAGAAATTAAAACAAATATTGAAATTTGTTTTGTGAAATTTCAGAAATACACAGAGAAAGTAAAACTTTTATTTCTCAAGTATTTAATTGCTTTGTCTCAGTAGTGCTGGTATTGTTTTGTACTAAGTTAAAAAAACCCAAGTAAGAAACCCTCAAAACTATCCTTAAAAATAATCCCATTTTATCTTACTGTTTTAATACTGCTAAGATGAGAAATTCAACCACTAAGTCATTTCATACTTTAAAATATTTTCAAACAAGTGCAAAATATTTCATTTTTAATGAAACTGCCTTTCCAAAAGGTAAGTTAGGCCTTTGAAAAATATTCTGATCATCTTAAGTGGAAGAGGCCAGGGTAGATGGTGACAATTGTCCCTTAGGCCTGAAAAATATTTTCTCTTTGAGTCTAATTGATGAACAGAGCTCCTCATATATGTTATCTCTGTAATATTGGGGCTTAGAAGGAAACTTCAGCTTGTTCCTGCGTGGCTGAAGTCACTGTGGCTCCTGATGAAAATTTCCATGAAAGTGGACAAGGTCTCTTGAGCACCAGATTGCAAGTGGACACTTGAATAATGTTGGCAAGGGCTTAACTTCAGTATAGATAGGTAGAGAATTTACACAATGAACTCTATTTTATCCCTGTACATCTCTATTTTGTTGTAGGAGACTGTGAATTTATATAATATTTACTTTCTTGGCATTAGATTTACCTACAAGAGTCCCTGTCAGAATTGATCCCTTCTTGATTTTCCTCACAATTTTATGTGTATAATTTCATCTTGAGAAAACCACAGACTTATCTTTTTCCAGATTCAGAAAAAGAATTAGCTGACAAATATTTTTGAGGCTTTTTAAAAAATTTTTTACGTTGAGGCTTTTTTTGAATGTCACACTCAAGCTCAAACATCACTACTCAAACTTATCTTCATTAGAGTTAAGTAATTCTTTACATTCAAACAATTTTGATAAAATTATGAGAAAATAAATATTGGATTAATAGAGATAACCTAATCTAAATAATGCATACCTAATTTTAAGAATAATTTCCTGATATTGAACTTTAGGGCTACAGAAATACATGAAGAAAGATAAAAACTGATTTTTCCACATACCTTCTTGAAGATAGCAAAAAGCAGAAGGGATTTTTTTTTTTTTTTGAATACAAGAAAACTGGGATTATTTTATGACCACAAAGAAGAAGAATATCTTCACTTCACAAAGCACATCAAGAAGTTTCAGGAGGAGAACATTAATTACAGCTGCTGTTTTTCTTGGAAGGCATGATTAAAAGTTGGGTTCCCCTGCCTGTGTACAGAATTTCAGTTCAAAGGAGGTGACTGCAATCCCTGAACATTATTGCAGCATTAAGAAACTTCCAAGGGAGAAGTAGGATAGCAGCCTACTATTAAAACCAGGAGAACTTAACTGAAAACAGTTAATTCAGAAGATTAATATATTTTATATATTATTTAATAATTAATATATTTAATATATTATAATTCTTTTATACCACCAGTAAAATATTTAAAATAAACAAGGCGGGGAATGGAATAAAAATTGATAAACTAAAGAGGCCTGCAGGGAGCAAAGTATCCTGAAAGAAGAAAAATTCTATTTATTTAGAAACAAATGTTTTAACAAAATTCAGTCCTTCTTGTGGTGGCTTTCTCTTCCTGCCTAAACATATTTATAAGGAATGCTATAAGCTTCTGTGTCATCTTCACCATCTTCTATGAACAATTGTGGATTGAGACTTGGCACCTCTACTTGGAGGGGAACTGATAATTTTTATGCCTGAACCTTCTCTAGAATTTCTTTGAATTGGCTATTAGCATCTCAACTACCCAAAATTTCAAATCCAAATCTTTGCAACTAGTCAGAGCCATTAATATGGGGAAATGTAGAGAAATGGAGGAAAGAATTAGGGCCATATTTAAGCAAATTTACTTTTAGAGGAAAATACTTTAGGTAACCGCATGCCAGGCTTTGAGTTCATGTTATTACTTTTATATAAATCAGAACTGATGCTAGTTTAAAAGCAAAATTTGAAAATATTTTTGAGATTATGAAGTTTCTTTTCATAACCTAGGTTCCCCAGATCTTTAGAAAAGAAAAAAAAATCCCAAAATATAGAGGGTTTCCTTTCCTCATTAAGGATGTAACTGGCATATAGCCAGAAAACAGAAAATCACAGTGTATTTATTTTTTTCATATTTTGCCCCTACGAGTTTTAAATCTGCAAGTAGCAAAAACAATGCTTCCCCAGAGGGAAATATTTATATCCACTGTGATGGTAAAAAGACATAGCTATGAAAGCATTGCAATAGCTGACCAGTAAATGTAAGTGGAGGCCTATTTCAATTACATTGTTTTGGAGTTTGGACATCCCATATCCTTTATGAAGTAATTATCCAGGGAGTCACTGTGGAGAGGAAACATCCTCTCTCACAACCTTCCAGGATTCATTCTTTTCAGAATTTTTTTTTTTTTTGAGTAGTTAGATGATTTTTACCCATTCATAAACATCTCCACTACAGATTTTTCTTTTAGCCTTTCACTTTCAAGACTGTGAAAGTTGGCTTTCATTGACACAAATAGCACTAAAAATCAAGTGATAAAAGTTGTGTTGTTTGTAGGGGTTTTTTTCAAATCTGAATAAATAATTAAAAAAATCTGTAGGTCTGGAAATGATGGGAATATTCTTTGCAGTTATTTTCCATCAGATGCTGGTGTTATCAGAATCAGTAGCACTACATTTGGAACTGTTTCTTCTGGGAGGGAAAAAAAAAAAAAACAAAATGGAAAGAGAATGTTTTACTTTTCAGAATGGAAGTGCAAAATAGCAGATCTCTCCTGTTTCATGTCACCTCAGAACGTGACTCTGATGACTGAAGCCAGAAGCCAGTGGTCTCCTGCAGTGGGAGAGCTGGATTATTCTCTCTTCCTTTTCTATTTTAGAATTAGCATCTGCTTCAAGCGCAGTGTAAGGATCTGTGTGAGCACATGTGCTTGTGAAATATGCATGGCTGTATGCCTGTGAGTACATATAGGAATGTGAAAAATAGGTTCAGGAGGAATGGGTGATTTGTATTTGTCAGAATGTTGTGTGTTCATTCATAGTCTTGCTTAATACTTTCTAATTTTTTTTTTGTAAAAGAATTAATAAATGTAAGACCCAGCAATAAACTCTTTGCTAAAAAGCCTTTTCTAAAACAGTAAAATAAAAAACATCTCCTAACAGCTGTTAGTTTTGAGTAGAAAAGCTCATAATTCTAACCTGACATGTTAGTGAAGAGGCATCAGCAACCTGCTTGTGCAATAAAAAAAAAAGTCTTTGTCGTAAATATTAAGGGATTTTGAGGAGATGCAGTTTTGCTTAAGTAAAGGAAATAAGACACCAATATATGGGTTTGAAATGCAGAATGATTTTGTCTGTTCAAAGGTTACAACAAAATCTCTTATCCTCCATTATATTTAAGTGTACTGGATATTAAGTGCCACTTTTGTCAATTCAGAGTAAATTTCTGTTTATATTGCTTACTTAAAAAATGTCTTTCTTTCTGTTACCTTACATCAAAAAGTACTGCCACTGTTGGCTGAAGAATTAACTACCTTTGCAGAGGTACTACCTCTTTGCTGAGGTATTTGGTGTTCTTCTGGGGAAATGAAAAACCACAAAAGTTTGGTTTATTTCTGTAGTGCAGGTAGTTTGTGACTGCAACAAAAGAGGTGCATTGGAATTGGATTTTATTTAACCAGATTTGGACATAAATGGCAGGTAAGATGCCATGGCACTGGCTTTGGTGGAAGCACAGGGCATGCTAATTGTTCTTGCTCATTAAGCTACCCTGAAGTCCGTACAGCAGCATCAGTGAGAGTATCATTTCTTGGGGTAGTTAGGGGAAGGTAGCTCTGTGCAAAATCCATGGCTGCATTCAGACGTCCCAGCATCAGCACTTTGGCTTTAAGGAAACATCTAATTTTGAATTATTGCTTGAGAAATTTTATCTTCGACTTGTAGTTATATCTTCCTAGGTGTCATCCCTTGTAGACTTACAATCTAGAAAATTATTATTAAGGGAATCTAGGGACACACAAGAAGATGGCAAGTTGGTGTTAGTTTAAATAATTGCTAGAAGTGGCTGACTTATCAACACCAGTAAAAGTCCCATGCAGAACAGTAACTTACTTTATTTTTCTTTAACATTCTGACTTCTTGCCATCCAAATTCAAGAAATAATGAGTTCTCTGCATAAAAGGAATGTCTTGATGGATTCACCAGGTGACAAACCTATTCTGATTTTTGTCAACAGAACTAGAGTTTGGAGCATCTTGTAGTTTTTAGTATTTTCAATAATCTTCATATTGATGATCTAGGTTCTTGGCAATTGGAACATTCCTTTCCAATAACTGCTTCTAGATTTTCTAGTCTTTCAATATAACTGGTGGAAGGACTGGAAGAGAAGGAGGAATGCACTTGTGTGTTTTTCCTTGTGTTCTTCTGTGTCATGCCATATTGTCAGAAGCTTGCAGTCTTCTGTCAGACAGAGGCTCTGTCTGCCTGCAGCAGCACCCTGTGGGTCACACAGGAGTTTCTTGCTGAGGCTTCTTTTGGGTCTCTGACATCTGTTCCCTTACTTGGAATGGGAATTTATCTGCCTTCACATATTTCTGTAACGTCTTTTGGAAACTTTCCACAGACCCACATTAAGATTTTGTTGGCCTAATGACCAGTGACCAATAACCCATAGTAAAAAAGGACATGTGTACTTGAGAAGGCAGCTGAAAAATTCCTGCCAGGTAAGGCTGGATCCTAGATATGGCCTAGCTATTTGCCCTGAGCTTTTTCAGGAACAATGTGATTTGTGATGAATCTCTCATGAAATAATCAACTTGCAATGTTGTGTACTGAGTCAGGTGAGGTACACCTCCTTCTGCTAACAAATAGATCGTCAAAGTGCATAGCTTGATCCCTTTCCTATCACAATGGTAAGGCAATTTAGATTTATGTGAGGAAATAGTTCAGAGGGTAAAATTGTTCTGAGTAGTACAATTGAGGTCCCAGCAGTGATCACTTGAACTGAAGAATGTCTTCAGCTTTCTCAATACAAAACCAGGGACCCTTCTTATATATCCTGATCTTATATATATGACCCATAATGTAGGGCTGAATCCTAGCTGGGGTGGGAGAAAATTCAGCCCTTTTATTTGCATTGAGCTTCCCCATTCAGTCTTTTTTCCAGGAAATAAATTTTTTTTGTACAGGTTTTCTACCAAGTCTGCTTGCTATTTTCCAAATACACTTTCAATATCTTCTGACACACAAGTTCATATAGTCGAGTATTTAATGGTTTACGATCAGCATGGCATCTTGTGACTTCAAAAACCACACAGGCAAAAATCAGTATCTATTATTATAAATATTATTATGTTTACCTACAATTATGTGGGTACTACCTATCCATTTTTTTTCCATTTGCCTCATTGTTGTGAGACCACCAAAAAAGAGTTAGTTATCCACTGTACTGACATTATATAAAAATATCTCACTTTTATTCATTTTTTTTTTCAGTGATAACCTGTGTTCCCACAAACTGTGTTATACAGAATATCTGTAAGCAAGGCAAGCCTAGCCCAGAACAATTTATTTTAAGATGTAATTTTCATCTCAACATAGATAAAAATGTGTGTAAACCAGGTCTGGTTATGTCTCTGTTTTAAAAGCACATGAACTTCCAGCTGTAACTTCTTGTGGAGTGGCTGGACTGAGCCTTATCAGGAATAAGGCAGCTCATGCTGTGAGCCTGATTTCCAGCTCCCACCTCTGCTCTCCTTCCCTTTATCATCCCCTTTCCCCAGCTGCTGGATATGGCACTTCATAGCTGCTGGACAGAAGACAAATGGATACTTGTCATCACTGACACAAGGTAGTTCATATTGACTGTTTTATTCCTCCAGTCAAGCTCTGGGGCTGTCTGAGGAAAACCTTGGCTTTACAAATCTGAAAACAGGTGAAAGAAGCTTAGCAGAATTTGGTGGTAAAACTTTATTTTCCTCCACAGTAGCCAAAGAACTTCTTTCCTTCAGTGCCCTCTTAATGTCTTTGAAAATGTGATAGATGCAAACTCTTAATTTAATCTCCTGTGTCATATATGAATTAGGGAACAGATACCATAGTAGTGGGTACAATTACTGATGTCTGTTTGTAGTAGCTACCTGAAATGAGTCTGTCTGACTGACTCCCTTCTTTACTCAATAACTTTTAGCACAGAGCTCTCTGAAGCCTCATCATAGGTCCTTTTAATTGATGGGGCTTAAATGTATAATTTTCTTTTCAGTAAGAGGAAAGTTAACTCTCATTTCTCTATACAAATGTTAGATTTATCATCATTTTAACCAAGAGAAATCTAAACAAATGCGGGTTTTTTTTAATTACATCCCTAGACAATGAAGGATCTTAGAAACCAGCAACAGAGACAAGCAGTCATCATGCCAAATCAGTCAGAAATGCTGATGGGGTGAAACACAATTTGTTCTTATAATTCAGAGCCATAAATTCTCTTGAGACCTTAGATGTCTGAACCATCTGCCCTTTGGCACCTCTGCAGCAAATGGTAAATCCATTGGTATCACGTATGAGACATCTGTTCTCAAGCCCTATTAATTCTTGATTTGAGGGAATCTCTCTTTTGTTCACACTTCATAAGATTAATCCTAACTACTGGCCTTAAACTTGTCCTTTTAGTACCTCTGCAACCTATTTTTGAGGAATAATTATTCCTTATTTAGTTTGCTGGCTCATAGGAATCCTTTTCCTAGGCACTTATCTCTCTGTGTCTGGGCACTTAGCCCAGGCTGTAGTTTTCAAAGGCAGGAGGATGCCAAGAGGTTAGACACTGTAATACCTTTGTGGATCCAGCAATTCATCATTAGCTGAAAACTGATATGCTGTTATTTGTTTGAGCAACAGTTGTATAGGCAATATATAGGTAAGGATGTATACAAAGTGTTTTGTGAGTTGGAGGTAGCCTACACAATTAATTATAAACGTAGCAACAAGGCTGAAGTGCATTTTATTTTGTTCCTGGTAGTACTTAACACATTCTTCAATGCAGAGATGCCAAGACACAAAGTACAGTCATGACTGAACTCGCTGCTGCAATGATGGAATGATGTTTCTTCTGCACTATTTTTACTGAAAATAGCCTTTTTAGATACTGCAGTTCTTCATTGCTTGATATCCATTTCACAGAAACTGTAGATGGATGTACGTAGCTTATTATATATATGTATTTTGTAATATTTGCATTTGATTTTTATGTGCATAGAATGATTTTTTTTCCTTAAGGGAAAAAACTACATTGCATGAGTAGAAGTAGTTGAAAAATGCACTTACAAAATGTATAAGGTAAAAAATTATTCCTTTATATCATTTTTAGAATCTGTTTTACTTTTTGTGCTGAATGACTTTGGGGACAGCTGAGAGCTTGGCAATTTTTCCGAGCATTTCTTTTTTTAACAGTGAATTGCTGGTTGTTAAATTTACAAGATATCTGCTAAATATTTCTCTTACATTTCAGCCCCGGTACTTAAGAAAGAAAGTAAAGGACTTTGAAGTGTCTATCACTATAGTCTAATATCAGCTTAGATAATTGTTTAAAGCTTTTCACAGTAAGTGTCCATCTTCTCATTACTGGATTTTCAAAAAATACCTGGTACATGTAAGGATCATCTGCTGTAAAGGCTTATTTGTTGTTATTGACAAATTAGTTGTCCATCCCGAGAAGACAGGATATTCGTAAATATGTGGAGAAATTTGTTGCCATAAAAAGGTTCTATATTACATTTTATAGCAGATAAATGATTTATGTTATATTGTTGCACTATTTATGGATGGCAAAGACCTATATACAAATTTTTGTTAGAAATGGCAGGTATTCTGACTTGCAAATATTATTTCTTTCATGTAAAGCAGAAAAGAATTCAGGACAAGTCTGCACTACAGAATGAATTTCTCAACTGAATAAAATAATAATTTAACATACCAAGTAATTGATATTGAAAAAGGTGATATGCTTGCCTGTGACTAAAACTGGGTGATGTAATTTGAAAGTTCATTTTTCACTGGCAGTTGATAACTCCATGCTTCTTTTATGCTGTGTCCAAACTTGAATCAAACTTAGGATTTGCCTGTTCAGAGAGCTATTGAAGTCAATATCAAATCAATGAAATCAATGATTCTGCAAAGGCAGCACAAAATCTGATAATGAATTCCCAGCATTTTCTAAATATTACATAGAATAGAATAGAGTAGAATAGAATATTTCAGCTGGACTATTTCAGATGATCATGTAGTCCAACTGCCTGACCAAATCAAGGCTGACCAAAAAGTTAAAGCAGGTCATAAAGTGCATTGTTTCACTGCCTCTTAATCACTGACAGATTTGGGGCAGCTTTGAGCCACACTATTTTTTTTTTAATAAAGAGAAATACCTTCAGATAAACCTTTATTTTGTTTCTTTTGCTAAAAGATTAAATATATTAAACTTAAGAAAGCTTACACAAGGGATCTTGGTAACACCTTCATGTAAATCTGCATGCCAAGCTTCACCTGGCTGGACACTTGTTTTTGTTCAAATCCCATCACTGAAGGTGTGCATGAACTTAATCTGTGAAGAACTTTGGAAAAACAGAATTCCAAGATGAATGAGAAAGTTGGAAAGCCTCCCCATTCATAACACAGCCATCTAACTGTGACTTCAGTTGACTAACTGCATTTAATGCAACAAAACTTATGTGTCTCAAATGAACTTATACATCAAAAGATAAATACCAGCATTTATTAAAAATAGAATACCACTTTTAAAACCCATTAAAAATAGAACATCTCTTTTAAAACACATTCTCATTTTCATTGAAAGCAATCTTCAGTGTAGAAGTAGGGATGCAAAATGTACATTTTGCTTGCATTTGTCTAGTAACTTGATACTTTTGGTCAGAGCTAAATGTTTTCTCTTTTTCTAAATTTTCTGGGTTTATTAGTGATTAGATTCCCCACAACAGGCTGTTATGGTTGGAATAACAACATTCAAGAACAAACATAGTTGGGTGTTAGTTATGTGATGTAGTAATGAGAATCAGGCAATAGTTTTTAGAGAACAAATAATTAAAATAAGCAAATCAGCAAACAACCAGAAAGGTCACCTATGGTATTGGAAACTGGTAGCAACATGGACTCAGTGATTCATGAAACAGGATCATGAAATTTTTCTTTTGTGTGCTGAAACACAGATAACAGTGTTGTAATTGGAGAGCAGAGATTACCCTAGTCTATGAAAGCTATTAGAAACCACTAAGTTTCTGTAGAAAACAGTCCTTTTTACTTGACAGGTAAAATACAAAGACTTCAATCAGCACCATCTGTCAGGAAGAAATATTTATATCATCTCTGAGTTTGTGTTCATTTGCTGATTGGTAACTTAGAATATTCAATGACAGTTTCTTAAATAATTAAGACATCTCAAATTTAAGAATGTCATAATAACAATTAAAAGTGATCCATATGTGTTCTCTGCTACATACCCTCTGCTGACAAAGCAGAGGTGTGTGACAATTCCTGATACCAAAGAGGCACATCATGAACATAAGGTACCTGTAAAGCTGTGGATCCGTGGTTCAATGCTATGCTGTGCCTAGGCTGGATTCTCAGTTGCCATCAATTAGGTAGGTCTGGGGAACTTGGTCCAGTTGAGCTGGAGTGTGGTGCTTGACAACAGGCCTCAGAATGTTGTTTAAAAATGTATTTAAAATATAAAGTAACAGGTAATTGTGTTTTACTCTAATGCAGCATTAAGTGTGTAAGCCTGTACAAAGCATGTTTCAAATCACATAGATAATGATACTTTTGGCTGTGCTGTTTTATCTCAGATTAGCACCTTGCTTTCTCTGCTTGCCTAGATAGCTAAGAACTGTTTGAAATGTGGATATTTACTGTGTTAAAATTCTTTTTTTATCCTTTTAATATTTCCTAGGAGGTGTTTGCATTGCTCAGTCACTCAAAATCCCTCGGGAACCAAGACCAGGAGAATTTGAGAAGATCATTAAGCGCTTGTTGGAAACTCCAAATGCTCGAGCAGTGATCATGTTTGCCAATGAAGATGATATTAGGTGCCTGTTTCCTAATTTTGTGTTTTGAAGATGTTCCTCTTCACAAAGATTCTTGGTTGGCTGGTGGAAAATAGACTAACAAGGAAGTTTCAGATTCAATCCTTTGTAAAAATTCTTGGAAATCTGATGATAAGAAATTGAATTGTAATTATAGAGCATGCTGGTCCTTTATTCTGTGTAGTTCCAGACTTCTCCTAGCTCCTAGGAGTGCCAATAGATAGTTATTTGGTGACTGAAAAGAATGAAACCAATAAGAATGCCAGAAAGATATGGCTAAAGATGAAACAATTTACTTGTATATTACTATATCTTGAGTTCTTTACACTTGTTGTTGAATATGCCTTAGACTGTGAAAACTATAGATTAATTAGTTATTTGAAGCTTATGCATAACCAAAATAAATGCTGGGTTTCTCAAATTCTTTGTAAATGGAATTTTTTTAATTGGTCTTTTTGTTTGTTTGTTTGTTTACAGGAGAGTACTGGAAGCAGCCAAAAAAGCTAATCAGTCTGGACATTTCCTCTGGATTGGCTCAGACAGCTGGGGGTCAAAAATTTCACCAGTCCAGCAGCAGGAGGAGATTGCAGAAGGAGCAGTAACCATTCTACCCAAAAGAACATCCATAGATGGTAAGGACACATGTGGCACAAACCTTTCATTTTCTGTCAAAGTTCAACTACTTTAGGTCTCTTTAAAAATAATTTAAAAATCATGTAGTCCTTGATTACAGGGAATTCAGGAAAAGCTTTCCAACGAAGTTACCTGAGTTGGCTTGATCCAATAATAACTGAATATATCTGTTGAGATGAGGAGATACTGAATCTGCAATTAGACAATTTTGTAATTGTCAAATAATGATGGCACTTGGAGTTAAGAGCTTCTTAACCATAGCCTGGTGATTCTTTGGGAAACATAAGGAGAGTATTGGATGAATGATAATGACTAATTAGATGAATGATAATTATTCTCTGAGGAGGAGATTGATCTGTGCCCTGCTTTCCACTCCTAAACTTACTTTAAGAAGCTCCTATATTAAGAAAGATTCTTACTTGGTGGATGAAGTGGAAGTTGGTTTGCATTATCTTATTCCTGTGAGGGTACTGGATATAGTAACATCTCTTAGAGTCTGGGTAAGTGTGCTAAACTGGTAACTGATTAGGAAAAATGAACACTATTGGTATTACGTAGAGAATTTAGCCACAGGGAAATACTTGCAAGGAACTAATCCAGATGGGATGTGTTAATCATGATTTCATTAAGACAGCTGGATTGCAGGGGTAAGGCTGCAATCAAGTTTAAGTAGAAATCTTCTGTTTCTCAGCTGGTGTCACTAACTATATAAATAGAAGCAGAATTATAGGTGTTCTGCATGTCCTCTTGTTCAACAAAGAAGTACCCCATGATTTATGTGGCCTTGAAATAAAATCTAATCCTTAGATGATACTAAAGGCTCATAAAATAGTTTGTGTCTAAAGATTTTTCTTGTTCTTATATTTATAAAAAATCTGATATTGTCTTTAAATTACTATTTTTTACCGTATCATATTTTAATGCTTCTTTCACTTCTCTTTAATGTAGGATTTGATAGATATTTTCGGAGCAGAACACTTGCTAACAATCGAAGAAATGTCTGGTTTGCAGAATTTTGGGAGGAGAATTTTGGATGCAAGTTAGGATCACATGGAAAAAGAAATAGCAATATCAAGAAATGCACAGGTAACTGTGAAAGTAAAGAATTATCTGTAAATTGATTATAGGAGCGCAGGAAAGGAGCTGCTTTCTTTTTATCACTTTCCTGTCTCCTTTCAATTCTCCAATGCATATTGCTGAGTTGTAAGAAAAGTGTGACATTTTTTCTTAAACCTGAAGAAAAAATTCATGGACAACGTATGAGAAATCTAGTAGTTAATTTGCACAAATACCATGATGGTACAGATTTTATTAAAGACCAGTGACAGTGGTTCAATTCCATTTATGTCTTCAATGACCTTCTCTCTCACCCCATCTGTAGTTGTCAATATGATTTTTTTTAGCAAGTGTGTGCATCATGGTAATTTTCATATTGTTAACCCTGAAGTATATACAGTGAAAATTAAATTTCTCTTTAAACTATTGAGGTCTTGATGATAGGTCAAGTCTTGAAGTCCTTATTTATTTTACAAACTGTGTTTGAGGATGAAGGAAAAAGCAAATCAATATGTTCTCATTACTTGTCCCCATGTGTAAAAGAAGCATCCTATATCATATTATAAAACTGAAAGCCTCTATAAAGTTTGGGCAAAAACTTTAAGTAATTCTCACTAGTTTTTGCAAACCTGCCAGCTCAGGCATCATACCCAGATGCAATTGTCATGACACCTAATACAGCAGATACATCAGCAGCTGACTTTGATCTTCTCTATGAGATGTTGTTTTCTTGCTGTTACTTGAAAAGTTTAATTACAAGGGTGTTTGTTACTTTCTGTGGCTACAGCAGATTGCTTACATTCCTTTTTGTGTTAACACTTTTACCTGTCAGGGCTCCTTGTTTTCCATAATTACTGCCACCACTGCCAGCATTGTGACCACCATCTCTGTGAGTAGTTCCAGCAGCAGCACACAATTTTGCTGCACTACATACATAAGTTGTCTGTAATGTGCCTTGATTTTTCTGGCAGTCTTTTCTTTCACCAAATATTTTCCCCATGGATCATGGCCTTTTTTTCACTTTCTGTCCCAAGATTTTTGGCTACTTGCTGACACTTCCATGTAGCCTTTCTTATAGGGGTGTCCTTCCAAATTTTCTACATGCCAGCACCCAACTTCTCCTGGGCTTCTCAGACAGAAGCACTGTGAAGTCTCCAAGAACATGCATTCCTGCATTTTCTGGACCATCAGGTTTATTGTACATGCATTGTGCCATCAATTCAAACATTTACTGCACTGGGCTTCACAAATCACAGGTACAACTCACACAGAAATATCATAACCACGCATTCACTCTGTCATTTCAGCAGTGCCTTGTCTTCTGCCTTTTACCACATATTTCACAAAAAAAGGGTAATATTCAGTTCCTCACTGAGCTAAATGATATCTCATTACTCTAATCCTTTACTCATAGGCCTTGATTCATATAGAAGTAAATCATGGCTGGATTGTTACTCATGTCTGGAAAGGGATTATTCCGTTATTACTATTTTAAGTGGAAAATTGAGGGGTTTTTTTAAGTTCTTCAGGTGGAATGACTGGTATTTGTGTTGTAGTTTGGGAAGCTCTAAATGTTACCACAGATGGTTGTATGACTTATCTCAGCCTCATCACATCTGTCAAAATGAATTACCAAGTGAAAAGTAATATATGAAATGCATAGCCTGTATCTTGATCCAAAATAATTTCTAATTTGAAACAGGTATCTATATCTTTTATGAAAAAAAAAAAAGGTGTGTTCTCTGAACCTGAAAATAGAAAGAAAACATCTTTTCTGTGCCCAGAAAGTTAACATGGTACCAAGTGATGGGACAAAGACATGGGAGGTCTCATAGAGCAGTTGCACACAAATTTTAACTAGCAGGGGAAAAACAATTAATTCTTCTTCAAAGTACGAGTGATAGGACTCTTCACTAAAACCACTTAAAAATGGCTTTCCACAATAGAAGAAGTCCCCAGTTGAACAGAGGCAGATCTGACACAAACTGGCAATTCATCACAATCCCAATGCGTATCTAACTCAAATTAGATTGGGTAACAAAAGTACCCAAAATATGTTCATTTTAAGTAAACTGAATCAAGAGACGGCGGTGTTGGTAATAAGTTCAAAATCAACCTCCTGTGATTTAAGGAAAATGAGAAGTGGAAAATGGGGGAATGACCCCCAGCCCAATTTGGACTCAGAGAACTGCCAATGATATCTCGACACAGCCGAGTTCAGTCAGGGCCTCTCGTGCACAAAAGAGAGGCAGCAATGAAATCCTGGCTGATTCTTCATACCACAGCCCTCAAACCAGTTGAGTGTGTACTATGATCTTCTATATCTGCTAAAAATTAAAGAATATCCCACCCATGAATTTATCTTATCCTTGAGAGGCCAAAGGCATTACCTCATGGCCAAGTCTGCTCTGAAAAAAATGGGGGTAAGTGAAAAAAATGAATGAATCCCCAAATTTCAATAAGAATATAAGACATGTTACATTTAGTTGTTTATAACTTAGTGCTGAAAGCCTTGAACCTCATCCTATCCCCACTGCCACTTTTCCTTGCAGTGGGTTTTCTCTGATATTTAATGTGTAGTTTCTCAGATCTGATTTTCAGCTCAGTTCTCAAAAGGCATGCACAGGTTGCCAAGCACAGGAACATGTTGCCCAGGGAGATTGTGGAGTCTCCCTCACTAGAGATATTCAAGAATGATCTGGATGCAATCCTGTGCCACGTGCTCTGGGATTACCCTGTCTGAGCAGGGAGGTTGGACCAGATGACCCAACTGGTCCCTTCCAACTTGATGCATTCTGTGATTCTGTGCCTCTGATTCCCATCTCTAGTGCAGAACTTGAAGACTGGCCATAAAAACACCATTTATTCTATTTTTTCCTGTATTTTTATCTAGGCACTGCAGAAAATAATATTCTCTTGGTGTTTTGCCCACGAGTCCAATTTGTAAATCATGTCATTGTCTGTGTAAGTGTTCAAGATGTGTCTGGATGTGGCACTTTGGGATACGGTTTAGAAGTGATTATGGTGGTGCCAGGTTGACAGCTGGTTTAGATGATCCTGAAGGTCTCTTCCAACCTTGATGATTCTGTGATTCTGTGATGTTGTGATGTCAGTAGGCAGCAGTACACTGAAAGAAATCCAAAAGCTCGAGATACAGTCACAATCTGAAAATCTCTCTCTGATAATATTGAAAAGTAAATTGAGAGGTATAAAGTTTTCTCAGGCTTGAGATGTATTTTACTATGCCTTCCTTACTTTCCTTATCTTACTTAGGAGGTACTTGAATCTTTTTCTCATATAGCATCTGTAATTCCCAACAACAAAACTGATATCCCTGTTCTCTATTTAGTCAACNGTACTTGAATCTTTTTCTCATATAACATCTGTAATTCCCAACAACATTCTCTATTTAGTCAAGTTATTCATAGCTTTAAATTTTTGCCACCTGCACTGAGGATGCTACTGATCTAATCCAATTTCAAGCATTTTTTTCACTATGAAGATCCTAGAAAATGCTTAATAGTGAAAAACCATCCCTCTTTTCTTTTTCCTGTAAAATCAACAGTATTTTAAGCACTGGAAGTCTGAAAGGAATTTATTGTCCTTTAAGGTTAAGAATTACACAAGGACATAAGCCTTCTTACCTTCTTCTGATCTTATACATTACTAACTATTGCAGCCTAGTGTTGTAATAACTTGAACAGTTTATTTGAATTTTAAAATCCTGTTTATTTGTGGTTGCTGTTTCTTTTTATTCCTAAAAGAATTTGTGCTCTGGAGATACATAAAGTAATAAGTTTATTTTTAATTTGCCTGTTTGTTTCTTTTCTGATTTTTGCCATTTTACAGAAAGCAATGATTCACCTAAACTTTGTAAAAGTAATTTTTTGCCACTATTGATTTGCAGCTAGCTCTGTGTGTTTCTGAATGTGGGTGTGCATTGATCAAGTCTTCAATATTAGAATAGTTCGTTGAAAAATATTAGAGATTTCTTGTTCTGACTTTTCTGGAATTAAAAAAAAATATCAAATTGGGCCATTAACTTAGTAAGCATGAAACAATAATTCAATGACTACCCTTAAACTATTTTATTTGGGGAAGAAGAAAGTCATTTGCAGAGAAAAATCATTTGTCATACTACAACAAAATAGAAACAAAAGGAGCACTACCAAGATTAAACCATATGTAGAGGTTAGAAGAAGCCTTACTTTATTCAAGATGTAGGCTTTCTATATTCAATAAAAACATCTTTAGTGAGACATGATCCTTTCAGGGATCTTCAGTAGTCTTTCTCTAGCACTGGGTTCTCTGTGGGGAGGAGATGAAAAGGTTTTCCCTCTCCCTGTGCCCCAGCAGAAAACTGTAAAGGCAGAGAGGGTATTCATTCATCCTTTGATTCCTGTTGATACTTCAAGAGGAAAGGCTTGCATGACGTTTGCAGGAGATGGCAGAGACTTTATGCCTCTTGCTCTGCTTTAAATTTAACATCCTCATATGGAATTTTTCCATACCCTCAGCTTCCCAGTTGACTCTATCAGTGGGCCAGTTTTTGGTAGTTGAGGATTTAGCTTTACTTAGAAATACTGTGGACTGATCAGACTTGTTCTTAAGTCCAACTCTTGTCAGTTCCACCTTAACATAGATTTCTGTATCTTGTCTTCCTTAAGAAGGCTACAAAAAGATGAATACAAATATTTGAAAATAAATGATATTGCAGAATACGCTTTTAATAATTGCATTGAATAGAGACAACACACAACATTGCTCTGTCAGAAAAGCAAAACTGACAGTAAAAGAAGGCAGCATTAATGATGAAGTGTAAAGAGAAGGGTAAGATTTTAATGAAATCTACTTAGATTTGCTTCCATTAACCTCACAGACTGCTAATAGTTGATTTCAAGCTAACAAAAATTTCTGAAATCTTCTTTTTGTATTTTTATGTATACGTATACCTACATACAAGTAGGTATGTGTTTGTGTTTGTATGCTTAAGCAGATAGAAATGTAACATGAAATGATGTTGCTTACTATAACATGTTTTAATGGGAAAAATCATAGCCTCAGCTTGAAATCTGACAAAAGAAGTCACAATTCCATAGAGATTTGTTCTGGATTTTGCCCACAGAATCCCTTGGGGACGTCCATTATGGTCTTTGAACAGCAAAATTGGGTTCTTTAATAAAACAATGTGTTGCTTTCATAAAACCTCAATAAAAATGTTAGTTACAAATTTTCTTCATGTATATCCCCACAGAGGGAGTCTTCCCCCTGTTTTGTATGGTTAGAATTCTAACTACTCTGCAAACCTAATCAGCCTTTAACTGCCTATAATGTCTGACTGTGCTGCTAAAAATAAAGATGCAAGAGTTTTCAGAAGTATAGAGACCTGTGTCAATTAGCGTAATTTCAATTTGCTTTATTAAAACGAGCTGTTTGTTTCACTGAAAAAAAAAATCATAGTACTGTATAATAAAAAAACAGGCATACCTAGGAAATTTACAGAAATATTATTTATTTTCTCTAACTAACCTCTTTGAAATTACAGTTGTCCCTAAAAATGTTAATAGAAAGAAGTAAATTTACGCGTGTATATATGTAGTCACATACTGAAAAGTTTATAGGGCAAATTGAAAACCAGAATGTGGATCTTTTAGAGGTACAATGACTTGCTCTTTTGTTTGAGTAATGCTTCCATTACCATCAAATCACTCCTAAAGTAGTTTCTTTTCTTGATGAGACCTACAGAAAATTAAGAAAACCAGCACAGATGCAGCTGAGATACATGAATTTAGCACAATTCTCAAGAGGCACTAAGGCTCAGGAGGGATTCTTTTAGAGTACACAGAAATAGCTGTTGCTCTCCCTCTTTGTAATTTGTGAGTTGTAACTAGGATGTTTAGGCATAAGACTCAGAAAGGGCAATTCTTATTCGTTCTGTTCTTTTGTTGTTGCTTGCCATTTTGTTGATTCCCATTTGAAAAGTATCTTCTGCACAAACGCAAAATAATTTTTAAAATTTTATTTGTATTTCTGAAACATCTATTGTGATTTTGTGTGAGTACAATAATCTCACATGAAAATCATGGTACTTGGATTTGCAGCATAAGCAGTAACCAAGCTGACTGTTGAATCTTTGCTATGAATCACATCAATTGGACACAAAAGACTTGGAAGGAATAGAGAGTGACTTGCAAAATAAACTTTTGATGCAAAAGTTCTCACAAAACTGTATTTTCTCTATCACTTAGTACTTGATTTACAGGATGTAAGCAATTAAAAATGAGAAAAAGGGCAAAGCAAATGGTAAAATGAAGGAAATTATCTTTCCATTGTGATCTCTTTCCTGATTGATTATGTTTGATATTGAAATATATTTCAACTTTATTTTGATCTTTGATACCAGCAATACCAGAAGTAAATCTATATATTTTAATAATGATATTAATTTTATAATATAATTAGTAAGGGTAAGCGAAGTTATTTCATCATTTAATCAAGTAGCAATGGAAATACCTAGGATTGCTTTTATATCATGGACATTTTCAATGCACTGAGTAATTATTCATCCATGAGATGTCCTTGATTTACAAGTGATTGCTCATCTTTCGTGGAAGGGAGTTCAGACTGGTCACCTGTAAATAGATGTAGATGCTTTTAAATCTACCAAGTAGAATTTTATTGCAGAAATAGTCCCTGCAAAACCAATGGGACGTACACAATGAACTTTAGTATAATTCAATGTAGGAAAGTAGGTCAGAATTTGGCTTTCAATGGTCAAGTGTAGCCATTAAATGTACCAATTATAGTTTGGTATTTCCAGAATATTGTTTGTATCCAATATTTGAGTTAGGTGTTTTTGTATGAAGGGCTCTTAAGAAAGGTCAGGTAGAAGCAGAGGTGTCCTTAATTTGTGTTAAAATCAGAGTATAGGGGAAAAATATTTGTTATATTGAGCTTACATTGGTTTAACTGCATGACTGGGCATAATGATTTGGACTCTGGACTAATGCATGTTTAGGGCTTACAGCTTGCACTTGGAAGGAGCTCGTGAGAAAGGATTTACTTAATTCTCCAACTTCTGGCAGGCCACCTCCATATGTCTCAGTAAACTGCTTAGACTGGTATGACTCACCCTGTGAGGATGCCCATCTCTTTTTCCAGATTGCAAACAATCCTAGATGACTAAATTGGATCAGGTGTCCCACTTTTTTTTCAAACCCGCTGAAATGGCTCCCATTCCATGGTTGCACAGATCATCACTTTCTCAACAAAGTAATCTTCCTTCCCTGTTCCTGCAAGATCCCAGTGATAATGCTAATATTTGCTTATATTAATTATGACTGTATTAATTAAATGTTTAGAGATAATTTAGCATTGTACTTTTACACATAGAAACAGAGGGGCAGTCAATACATGACAGTCCTCTGTACACAGATGATCAGAAAACATTCCTCAGATCTGAGTATGTGATCATTTGCTTATTGATAATACCACAGATAATACCACCAATATCCTGCAAACAAAATATTTTAAAATGACTTGTTGAAAAAGATTTACATTTCTGTTTTGTATTTAGTTTTTGCTTAAAAATTAAATATTTAATTATTCTGGCTGAAATCCTTTTATGCTGTGAAAAGATGATACCAGGAGAGAGAGAAATTAAGGATTTAAAATCTTTGATGAATCTACATAATGTATGTGATCTGTCACACAGACAAATACAGCTGGTGTTGTGATCTCTCATACCCTGTGGAAAATAAATTACTTTGGATTTATTAAAACAATACTGTGGAATGAGGCGTGCTTCCTTTAGTGGTATCTTTGGTTGTATCAGTAGACAACGGGTGTTTAATGCTCTGGGTTTTTTCTACTCTGACTTCAAATATTACTGAAGTTTTGGCAGCCAAGAATGGTCTTGGTTGATTTTTTACTTTGTTAAAATGCAAAACAGTGAAAGGGGAAGTCTATGCACTACATGCATTCCACCTGACCCCACAAAATTAGAAGATCCAAAAGCCTTCAAGGTTCTGCAGTGATGGGGCAGGTGGTGTGCTGAGGTCATGCTGAGGTTGGGATTCCCTTGCTTCCAGTCTGTTCTTTACTTTTCCATGTGCTTGAATATGCACACACACACACACACACACACATATATATATATATATATATATATAATATATTTGGACCAGAGATTGAATTTTTCAGATTTTGTTGTTGGACAGTCTTTCCTGTTCTATTCTTTCAAACAAAGAGGAAGAGAAGAGAGGAGGCAGCTGCACATCAGAAACCTGCTTGTAGGAGTCCACTGGAATTTAAGTGCCACATAATTTGCCATTGTTTAGCTCAGAAAATACAGGTGCTTTTTCACTCTTAGTGCTAGATTCTGACTATTGGTAGACTTTTTCCTGAGCTGTATTGTAGAAAGAAGGGTTCTTCAAAGACTCTCAAGAAGATCAACAATTATTCTCTCATCTTGAAACTAACAAATAATTTCCAGCACCAGAAGCACTTCAAGGTAACTTTTTAAATTGACTGTGGCTTTTGAAACTACAGCAAACAGGAAAAAATTCATTTTATTCCTTTTAAATTGTGAAAAGTTGACTAGGTCTCTAAAAGTGACAGTTTTAGGAGCATTCTAAGTGCTGGTTTGAGGAGTGGTAGAATAATGTCTGCAATTCACAGAACCATTGTGAGGAATATATTAGAATCACAGAATCATTAAGATTGGAAGATACCACCAGCATCATGGAGCCCAACCTTTGACCAAACACCGCCGTGTCCAGTTGTTTTCATTTTAGAAATAACCTGTTATATTGCATATAAAAATCTGAATTTTTTAAAGCTCACTTTCCATTTTATCTGAAATGTTTTTACCCATTTCTCTGTGAGATAATCTTACATGTAACTTATGATGTTAATAAAGGAAACTGGGTACAAACACCAGACCAAAGATTTTACTTAGTTTCGTAGAGATAAAATACAAAGAATGTATAGAGGCCAGATCTTCAATGCTGTACATGAGTGTTGCTTTATTGACATGAAGAGTTATGAGATTTGAGAGGATATGGCTCCCCAAATGAGAGTAATAACATGATTCTTTGTGGAAATCACAGAGGGTCGGTAATCAAATGCTGAGTAGGATAAGAAAGATTTAAAGGAATGATCAGAAGGAAAGCTACATTGCTTTTCACTTCAGAAGACAAGAGTTAGATCTTGTGAGTAGGGTGAAAATAAGCAGAGCTTTGTAGTCAAGTTGAACAGAACCTTGAAATAGAGACAAGAAGTTTGAACATCCTATGAAAAGGGTAACCAACCAAGAATTTGATCTCAATAATTTCATATTCTGAAATTTTCTAGTATCAATTAAATCAAAATTGTTTGTAAGAGTGGACTACAACTATTACTCTCTTCATCTGCTGTTATGTGTTTCTGTTTTCCACAGTGTATGTATATATAAATATATATGTATATTTTTTTTTGTCATTTAACATGAGTCTCTCTTCTGAAAAAAAAAAAAAAAAAAGGAATTAAAATTCCTGTAACCTCCTTCACTATAGTATTGAATCATTTTGGCTTTTGCTTTTGGAGCCTTTAACATCAGTGCTTTATGTTTACTTCCAGTAATATATGTGACATTGTAAAAAAGGAATTTTTTTTTAGCAGATGAATGGTGAGTTTACCACCTTCTTCACCTTTTTACAATGCTCCTTAAATAATAATTTAGAAAAAAATTCCTATATTAATATTTTCCTTGGTTTATATATTTATTTTTTATTCAATTTTAGAAAGGTGCATCTAAGCCTATATTGGTTGTTATTACAAAGGTACTCATTTGTAGTCATATTTCAAATTGTGTCTAGAGCATTCACCCACATAAAAAACTTTGCCACATAAAAAACAGCATTCTTTCTCTTCTTGACGTTCTCTGTTCTTTTTAGTCATTTACAGTATCTCTGGCTGATGCTTCATTATATTTACTTGCCTGAAATATGACTATGTGAAATTTCAAATGATCATATTTTCATAATGTTCAAGTCCTTAGTAACTCTTTTATAAAAGACTATGTACATTCTGCTATAGCTCAGTTTATTGATTCATTTACCAAGAAGTTTATGATTTTTTTTTCTCAAAGTGTTTCTTTCTTAAAAAAAAATAAATGTTTTTAATGCTAGTTAAGATTAATTCTTATTTCAGTGTGAGAAATTAAGTACATTATGATCAAGCATTTCGGGCGTAATTATCCATTCAAATAAATCACTGTTCAATATTTAGAAATACAGCTCCAGTCATGCAAGGTAGGCTGTATGGGAGCCACTTATGCATCTGTGCAGGACTGCACTGAACTCAGTAGCATTTCACAGCTGAAGGAACTTATGAATGATTATGACTACCTGAAGAATGTCTTAAATATATTTTCTGCCCATGTAGAAATGTTCCATAGCCAGCTCCACAAGGAAATAGTAATTTTAAATGCTTGTACTTTGTGTTCTTGTGATATCTCCTTAGAGAACAGGGAAATATTGGAAAAATGCATTATTTAAACTTTTAATTGGTCATATGTTCTTCAACTTTGTATGTGATTGATTTTCTGATCAAATGATGGTGATACAACCCTATTCTTTGGGTTTTGACATTCATACAGACCTACTCTCTTGAGCATTCAATTTTTAAATATTAACAGGGTGTGCAGCATGCATGTGCATATGTCTCAGTATGCATGAATCTTCTGTATGAAATCTCCTCTCCCTTAATCCCTACCTGTTTGCAGGTCTACAGAGGATGCTTTCGGAGCAAAATCTTTTGACTTTTGCCTTTCCCAATGCCCTCTCCTATGTCTAATCTTCGTATTAGTGATCTTCAATTCATGATAGAAATTCTAAGTGAGAGATACAGGACTGAAGTTAGTGACTAAATCATAGCAGGCAGCCTGGAGAAAGGGAACCTGATGCTGTGGCAACTGGCCTCAGGGCTGGACCTCTTTGAGTTGGCAAGCACTGGTTAGCTGCAGGAGAACTGTTCCCACTCCCCTCTCCCTCATTCCTAGTCTTAGGTGAAGGAAAGCATTTAAAATGACTGCTGTTACACATTAAGAGCCTATTTTGGAAAGCAGGGAAAAAAATGCAATTAGGGTCAAAACCTTTATTCTTAATTTATTATTCAGGAAATCCTCTTGAGAAGCAGGACTGCAAAGAAGATCAATCTTCTATTTTAAAAAGGATTTTGGCATTTGGAATTGAAATTAAACCAGTCCATTTTACAATTCAAAGAAAAGAGAATTAAACCTTATTCCATCCAATGAAAATACTATAGTTTGTTATCTAACATAAAAAAATCAAATGCATGTAACCAAAAGTTTCAAACTGGTTCAGTTCTAAAATGCAACAGTCCCATTTTCAACATAGTCCTGGTTTTATCTACCATTTTCCCTACAACCCAAATGTTGCTAAGTATTTTAAAAAAGCGTATTTATATAATGGTACTGCATTTTATAGTGAAGTGTAACTGTAAGAAACTCTCCCCATAAGTCTATAGCTTAAGATGAGGACAAAAATGTATGATTTTGGACCCAGAAAAAAAAAATATCAGAGCAGTGTACAATATTTTATTGTGTACAGTACATGCATGAACAGTAAATATTTATCTAGCACACGGAGACAGAAATGACAGTGTGTATGAATGACATGCTGATTATGATGAATCACACAGATAAAAACATTGACATTGATGTCTAGTTGTTTTCCATGTCTCTGGACAATGGGTTTATCCTTCTATGTGGCTATTTTTCAACAGAAACTATCTAAATTGGACATTTGACCTCTTCCTCAAGATCAAAGAGATGATTCTAGAAGTAGAATGTCAGGCAGGAGCTGGGTAAACTCACCACTTAACAGTTATGTATTTTCTGAAACCCAGCTATACAATTTCCTACAAGAGAATGAAACACTATGAAGAATGCTAATTTAATTCTTCTGTAGAACTTTTTTATTTTAAACATTTCCAAAAACTGGAGCATTTATGCCTCCTCTTTTATACTCGTCTATTATCCCTTGAAAAAAATAGGATGAAACTTTAATGAGTTTACTCATTTACTGCACATGTATGACAGAGATGGGTTATTCAGCTTTTTTGAAAGACTAATCCTTGGCAGTTTGATGACATCAGAAATGGAACATATTTGTTTCCTGATGAGTTATTGTTCAAGAAAGATGTGATTTCCTTGGTTTGTTTTTAATTCAAAGTACATTGATAATTGTGGAAATCTCAGATTCAACATAAGCTTTCCTAATCCAGATTTCTTGATGTTCTCCCCTATTTAAGGGGACTATTGTGTTCAAAGATTCATAGAATTGTTAAGGTTGGAAAAGACCTCTAAGATCATCTAGTCCAGTAGTGCCATGTTCACCACTAAACCAGGTACATGTTCTTCTGACATTTATTAAAACCAAGCCTCTCTTTCTGATCAAGAGACTTTTCTTGGCCAGGTATTAAAGCAGCTCTTTTTTAACTTTGCCATACAATAGACAAATTCTTGATAAGAGCAATTTCTTGGTAAGGTAAGAATGCACTCAGCCATGTGGACACAGATACCATTCCAGCTGTGAAATTATGTGAGCTTTGGTGGAGGGGAAGCATCTGGTGACTGTGGAGGCTGAATGGTTTTTAGGGCTCAGAACAAAGCAGTCTTCAGTCAATCAGAGTATAACAGTGTCTTGGTTTGGAAAGACAGGTATCTACCAGGGGAACTGGAGTTTCCCTGAGAATTGAGAATGTAACCCCCCCGCCAAATTATAATTTTGCAATCAAGGGAATTCAGGCAAAGATTTTAGGAATAGGAATAGCAGTTCTTTACTAGGAATATTAATAATACAAATATAGTAGGAAAAAAAAATCCACCCACCCAAAACAAGCAAACAAACAACAATTTTGGAGAAAGCCTGACAGAGTTCAGAGCTACAACCTGACACCCTGCTGGTCAGGGTGCTGGGTGCAGTCCAAAGGTANTGCACTCCAACACAGGCACAGACCCCTCAGACAAGTCTGGCCTTGTTTCAGGCAGGTAGGACCCGAGTGCAGCGGGGAGATAAATGCAGCAAGATGAATCCTGCCTGACTCCTTCAGAGAGGTTTGCACAAATCAGTGGAAGAAGGAAAGGGATCTGCTTCAGGAGTCAGTCCAGAGATTTTATTCCAGTGTAGCAGCAGTTCTGAACCGTGTGACTTCCCTGAGCAGAACCCCGACCATGTGCCTGTCCTGGGTTTTTACCTGGGAGAGGGGGATGGGGAGGGCACACAGCCTTCCTGTCAGAGAGGGACAGTGTGTGACCCTAAAGGGCAGAGTAAAGGTCACATCATCTGTGAGGAGAGGTGGGCCCTCTCTGCCTGGGCCAATTCCTTCGATGGGCAGCCCCTGCAGAATCCCAGATTGCTTGGTAATTGGGTATTATAATCATTCCTTCAGGGTTGGCTGGGAAAAACCTACCCTAGGGGAGGGGAAAAACCCCCAAAAGAGGGCTCACCTTGAAAGCCTTAAAGGCACACCGCAACACAGTGGATATTTTACTTTTTGTTAGGTCATGTGCAAACTTTGAGATTTTCTGTTTCTGAAACATGCATTGTATCACAGCTGTAAGGTTTCACTGCCGCTTGGAATTAATAATTTAGGTACAGAAATGTTCCCACAATTAACAACTGGTAATTAAAATACAGACAGATTAGTAATATAGGCTGTGAGAAATGTGCTAGGCAAACTTAGGTCCATTTCATACCTTTGAAAAGGAGAGAGAAAAAAAGGAGATGAAATGTTACTGCTATCCTGTCCCAAATCATGTGTTGCCTACCTGATTGTTTGATTGTTTATCTTTTGCGTGCAGTTAAATTTTAATAATTAACTTTGTTAATTGTACTACCCCATAAAAATTTAGGTGCTGCCTGGCCTATCTTCTTCCACTTCTCTTGGGCTATGTCACTTACATAAATTGACCTTTGTGAGGTGATTCTGAAATTATTTTCCTCTTTTAAAGGTTGCATATTTTCAATAGAACTCAACTGTGATGAAGCTTAAAGGACTTGCATGGAGATAGCAGCCTGAGCCTTGTGTGGTTGTGTACCATAGCTTATACTTCCTAGCATTGTGCTTTTAGCTAGGGAGGCTTTTAGCTTTGGGAGGTGGATCTATCCCTGGTTTTACCTCACTTGTAGCGTGTTGCTTCATACTACTGCAAATCCGTCTAATTGCAAGGGGAAGGCATTAATTTTCAAACTTGCCCTTTGCAGTTTGTTAGAAAAGCCCATTTGGAGAACAGAAGATGTGCAATTCATAACTCAGGTGCTGAACTTTTTCTTTGAGATGTGAGTGTTCTCTGAAAGAAACTGAAATTCTGGTACCATAACACTCAAAAATGTGTACAACACAGAAATTCAGACAATTTTGACAATGAAGGAGGAACCCCAAACAAGATCAGAGTTTGTTGCCTGAAGCAGAAATTGCTAATTTACCTCAACTGCGAAATAGAGAGTTGGGCCTTAGAACAGATGGCGAGAATTATATGCATTTCACTGTGAGAAAGGGAGAAAGAATTTTATTTTTATATTGTCTGCTTATTTAATGGTTTAATTTATTTGTTATTTTTATATCTTTTCTCCACCTTCTGCTTGCACCACAATCCATTCTTCCTCCTTTTCATTTAATTTCATCTGTCGAGTTTATTGAGATGTGTCAAATCACTCTGTAGAAGCAACTTTTGGATTAGCTCATTTGTTAGGTCTTAGAGTATAATAGTTAGGTACATTCAGGTAGGCTTGAAAAGGAACAAATAGCAAGAGTTTTCACAGCAGCTATTCAGGGTGACACTCCTATGTGTAAGGATCGTTTTGACTTTTCTCACTTACAGATGCCAGTAGTCTTTTGTGCCAACTGATCCCCAGTTGAGACTTTCAAAGGAAAGCTTGAATGCATGACTTGTTTCCATTAGCACTGTCAGGGTGTTTAAAATCGACTTGCAATTTTGTTTCACCTACGTGGTGACTCAGTGGTAGAATGTATTAGTGAAAGTTTAGAAATAATAATGGTGTTTACCCTTGAATTTAGAAGACTTTGAGGATGTACCTTAATAGTGTCAGAGAACTGGTGCAGGTTCACACAGGAATAGATTTATTTCTTATGCTCTGTTAAATTTCCTGTGGAATGCTTAGTGCATTAGGATCCATGGTAACCAAGCCTGCTGCAGCACTGTATTTCTGTACTGTTGATAATGCAAGTCCATCTAATTAGCACCAAATGTCAGGGTACTAAGAGGAGCAGGTGGCACCATTTGTATCTGAAGTAAATACAAACACAGTATTTATGTGCAAAACCGGGCAAAATAAAGCCTTTTATAAAGTCTATTATAGATGGTTTGTATGATTAATAAAGTCTGAGAGAGAAAAGATAATTATAAACTGTGACCCATGAATGGAACTGATAATTTCAAGTCCAGGTTGAATCAAATGCTACTGATAGGAAATATTTTAGTCTTGAGCCCTTGAAGAAATAAGATCTTTTACTTTAGGAATACAGACTGTAATATCTGGCATTTTTAAAGTCCATGGTTCATTCTCAGTTCACGTTATGTTTTAAAAGTTGATAGGAATTATGACAATTGTGAATGAAGGTGGAGAATTTTAATAACCTTGATTTTCAGGAAAGATTAGAGACTGCAAGCAAGACCTCCTATGCAGTGTCTTTAGGTGACTTTAAGGACCTAAAACTCTGTGTGACTCATCCATAAAGACAGTGCGTAGGTCCAAAGTGAAAAGAAACTGCTATTGATCTGTCTAGATGCACAATAGAAAGACAAATGCCTCCTGAAATCTAACAAAAATCCTTGTCTGGAGATGCTTTACACTGTTGTCAAACAAGGAATACATGTTCAGGGGAGATGAAACTTATAGGCTCCAGTAAAAACTTAACTGTAATCCATCCAAACTTAAGTGTAACCCATGTTTATGCTACAAAGTATTGCAAGGCCAGGAGCAGGAATGGGACTGAAGATGCATTTCTGCCTCAGAAATACTGTTTCTCCTTGTCAGGTGTCGGTTTTTGCCAGGAACAAAAATAGTCTAGGATGCTGGGATCTCTTGTTTCTCATACCTGATCCTATCACAGACAACTTGATTTCCAGGGTGGGACCTTCCCCTGGTGCAGCCAGAATGCCAGATTCCAGCACAGAGCTAAACTGGTGCTTGGGCACCCCTTTTATATCCCCATGGAAATTTAGAAGGTAAATAACTAAAGGGGCCTTTACATGGCTGATTCACACTTTGCAAATTGTGCCTATGATGACTACATTATCAGACTGATTGCAAACACTAAACTTCGTTTTTATGCTATATCAGTCTAATCATCTCATACACAAATATTCACTAAAATGAAAGATACCATCTATATTAAAATTTTAAGCTTTTTCTGAAATAGCTCAGTAAATCTGGCAACTGATATATAAATAAGATTTGCAATTCCATCCATACTATAAAAATATTGTGCTTTTTTCTATATTACAATTGAATTATAAATATATGCTTTCTAATTACACATTATTAAATGTATTTTATTCCCTTCCATTTATAAATTAGATATTAATTCTTCCTTTTTTCCTTTTCTTTTTTTTTTTTTTTCTTTTATTAAAGACAATTTGATGTTGAGACAGAAAAGAAAGGGAAGACGTGATGAATGCTTTAACATATTTTGTGAAAACCCTAGAACCTGAAACATAATAATTATATGAGGGTGAACATTTGAGAAGAGATAATTAAGTAAAATTAATTTCAAACAGGTTTGGAAGTACAGAACATATTGTACAGAGAAAAAAATAAATAAACTTCCAGATGAAAAGAACACCCAAACATATCCAGAAAAGATTAAGAGACTAGGGTAAGTAATAAAGAAAGAATATAAAAGGAAACATTTCCAAAAATAATAACGTACTCCTTCTTGCAGCTATAAAGGAGAGCAAAAGAGCCCAACAGCTTAAGGGGAAAAATGTAACTGGGCTTAAAAAAGCAAGTAAAGCTATTTTTTAATGTCAAAAGTTCTCATCATAAAACAAATATTTAAATTCAAAGCAATTGCAGAAAGCCATCAGATCCTTAAAAATAATATCCAGAAAGATAATCTTCAGTACAAAATATCAATTGGTTAAAAAGAAAAATAAATACAGCTAATTTTTTTTTTTACATCAGCATTGCACATTCCAATCATGTTGTCTTACTTATCTCCTTTGCAGGGTAGCTGGCAGTAATGTATGACTTGCTCTGCTCTGGAGCAGTTAGGGAGAGAGCAATGTTGTAAGTCACAGTCTTTGTTTTCTTTTTGTTACTTTGGAGAAACCTACAAACCCTGCTGCTGGTTGAAATTTCTCATGGCATCTCTAGTTTGTTGATAAAATCCAGTACTTCAAGTGACAGCTCCCATGTCCCCCAGTACCTTCATATGTTTCTGAGTCCAGAGAAACCCTACTTCTTTAAGAGTGGAAATACCAGTGACAGACAGCACCTTGCCTCTTTGTGAGGGAGTATTTCCTGCTGCTTGCATTATGAGGCATTTCTATTTGCATGAAGTGAATGAGATTCTTATGTCCTTCCAAAGAAAAGCTTCTATTCCTACTGGAGTCCAGCTCTGAGGCTGTCCAAAGTCATTCCCTTGCTACAGAGAAGTTTTAAAACACAATGAACAACAGTGGCCTTCTTGCCTGAGAAACAGTGATTTCCAACTTGGTTTGCCCTACAGCACCCTTGGAAACTTACAGAGAACAGATGATTTCTCTTTGGATAAGATTGCTAATGTGACTGGCTTCCTGTAGTCAGTCTTAATGTAAATGCCCGTCCCTCCAGCCCTGAAGAAGTCAATGATATGTTGATTTTCAAAATAATAAGTATGATAAGTTGTCATGCAACTGTGTGCTAATTTCACAGAGGCCAGATCAGTCACTGGAAATAACTGTGATAAATGCTCTCTCTCACTCACTTCATCGTATGGCTGAACAGGAAGGCTGCCTGATATCAGTGCTCATAATGCTACAGCACAGTATCATGGTGCCAGCAAGAAAGTGGGGAAACTGCTTTTTTATCTGGGGGCAACTGGACATGGTTATTGGGGAGAGTGAGATAGGCTAGATGGGGATCAATAAATGTCATGAGCAGGGATGCTGCTGCACATGTACAGGCTGAGAAACTCCTGAGGGGAGCATGGAGCTGGCAGAAATCTACAGGAGGGCTTGCAGAAACTTCCCCAAAGGAAGGGGGAACTTGATGGGGACCCTGAGAAGACCACAGAAAATTTGCTGCAGTCCAGAGGCCGATTAAAATTGTTGGCCCAGAAAACAAGAATGGAATTACCTACTCTGTGAGGTACAGTGAATACGGGAAAGATTTGTTTGCAAACCCTTTTATTTTACTCTGTCTCACCATATTATACTTAACTGGACATGCAAAAGTCACTCGTTTTAGTGTGTGTTTTAATAAATCATTGATGCCACAAGCTATTGTAGTGTCTTTAGTCTGGTCACTTTTAAGGGAAGACTACAGTGGTTCCAACTTGAGAGTTATGGCCAGCTGAGAGCCTGTCACAATAATTTTTCAGTCACTCTCTCTCCTGTCCTGCTCACTTGCAAAAGAGCAAAAAGCAATGGCTTTGCAGAACCTATTAGCCTCTTCTGCACTGCTTTAGTACACTGCCTAAAGAAATAAAAAGAGCTCTTTATGACTCTCAGTATTTATTTGGGTTTTACTGTGCAGAAATATAACCATCAGGCTTTTATATGGATAAGAATAAACTTAACTGCATGCAAAGTCACATAAAGAGATCTTAGCAGAAATGTAGAATCATTTAGAGATTCTCATTGATATGTGTCTGTTCTTTGAATTAGATGAATGCAGACTCTGAATATTAAAATGTTTAAACTGTAAAAGATAATGGCCACTTTTTAGTGTCAAAGGAAATCACTGATCTGTCATCCTGGTGAAAAATCTACAAATGTGGTTTAGATCAGATCCATCAAATTATTCAAAACCAAACTACTTTATTAAAAAAAAAAAAAAAAAATCTTAGCAACTCCAGAAATCTACGTTGAGGACCCACAATGTTCACAAAATTTGAGGAAAAGAAGAAAATGTTGGGTCCCAAATCTGTCATTCGTACTGCTAGCATTTCACATGCAGGCTCTTTGAAGATTTCACAGTGAATTCAAATGTATGAATCTAATAACAGGCATGTCACTTGGTCCTACTATGCTGAAAGTGATTCTTCCTGCAAAGAAGTCTGAAACAGGCAGTATGTTCACACTTATGTAGTAGATAGAAAACCTCAAAGTTTTTTAGAAAGAGGGAGCAGAAGCTTCATTTATAGTGAAAGGAGAGAATTTGTGTCAGGGGAGGTTTGGGTTGAATGTTAGAAAAAGGTTCTTCCCTCAGTGGTGGTTGGGCACTGGAACAGCTGCCCGAGGTCAAAGCACCAGCCTGACAGTGTTCAATGCTCTCAGGCACATGGTTTGATTCCTGGGGAATGATCCTGTGCTGGACCAGGATCTGGGCTTCATGATCCCTCTGGGTCCCCTTTCAACTCAGCATATTCTGTGAAATCAGCATTTTTATAATCCATCACCAAAGGGAAGCAGGAGAAAAATTGAGACTGGAACTCTTTCTGTTCAGTATAGTTAACTGTACGAGAACACTAAGTGGCTAGCAAATTAGTCTCTAAAAAATGCCACAGTTCTTTAATGGAAATGGTGTTTGCATCTGAAGATCATGTGACTATAATTTAGATGCCTATTATTGGCAAGCACTTCTTCACCTGAGATCCTGGAGTCACACAGCCCTTTTCCCTTGCAGAGTGTAAGTAGCTAAGATGGTACTTGTAGAAGGGTTGATTCATATAAACTGAGGGTTTTAGATGGATACTCAGTGTAGACTGAGATTTCATCAAACCTTTTTCCTCACAACTATTTTTAATATAAATCTTGACTGCTTGTCCTGCTGATAAAAACCTCAAATGGGTCAAAAGACAAAGAAGGGAGACTGATGAAAGATGTTTTCTTTAGAGAAGGGTCTGTTCCAAGCAGATCTGGGCTGAAGGCAGCAGGTTTGTGGGCTTAACTTCTTCAACAAGACATTGAAGTTGTACCGTGGTCAAAGAACAAGATTTGGCATGGGAAGCAGAATTTCAGGAGTAGATGGTAGAATTGTTCCAAAGTCTCATCACTGATATAAATGCATGAGTTAATAAGTAGGAGCAAAACAGTCAGCTGACTGTTAAGTCCTGAGAATGTTTAATTTTGTATTTACCATTTTCAAAAATGTATTTCCTATTCTTAATGAAATATCTAACATTTTCCTTTAGTAAATGAAAGCTTAACCATAACTAGTTGTAGAAGTTATCTGAGACCTCTCCTACTCAAGGAGCAATAGAAGTTTAAGGGTGCCACAGTGTGTATGTTTGCTCTGCTTGTGATTTCTGAAGGGTCTCAGGAGTTGGCAATTATATTCTTAGAAAGCTGTGGGAGTCAGTTTGAAGTCTAATAATAGCAATGGAGAGGAATTGCCCTGAGTGGATCAGTATAAACAGTGCACAGAGGAACACAATTTCTGATCCAGGGATTAAATCACAGGCATCAAACATTTCTTTCAATATATTGATATCTGTGTCATCCCTGTCATGTCACACACACAAGGTGACAATACAAAAGAAGTGAGGTAGGTAAGATGAATGGAAGCAATAGATAAATTTAACACTTAAGCAGGCACTGGCAAACACTATGTACCTGTCTTCTGGAGGAAAACTGGAAAAGTTTTAAAGTGTGAAGATTTTAAAGCATTCTAGAGTAGATTTTGTGTTTTTTAAATAGACCAAGGAAGTATTGATTTTAAAATCCGCAGTGAAGATAAATCTCCAAAGAAACAAAGAAAGATGTGAAATGAAAAGATTTTTTTTTTTTTTTTTAAATTTAGTTCGTTCAGCTAAAAGGACAGGAAGAAAATAGATGACTTTCTTCAGTTTTTACAGAGGGTACCAGTAAGGTAGGATCTGGCTGACAAACTCTTGCAGAAGATGATTCAGATATCTGATGAAACATTGTAACATAACATATAGAATATATTATAGAATGGTGATTATATCCTTTGCATAAGAATTTTGTCCTAAATGGCTTCAGTTAAAAAGTGCTCATTTACTTTCACCTGTTTACTTTCACCTATAAATAGTAACTGTCACATGGATAGAGTACAGTATTCACAAAGTGTGGCTTTTAAAGTGCCACAGCATAAGACTGTGGCCATTTATGCCAAGACTTTTTTTTCTTATTCTGTCTTCAGAATATTATGTTCTTATTTTATTAAGTTCTGTTATTATGTTCTTATTCTTTTTTTTTTTAATATTAGTTCTGTAACTGTGTGTCTAAAGGGTGCATGAAGGATTAATTTTCAAAGATTTTTATCTGCCTACCAGTTACTGTAATCTTCCACGTCCCATTAGCAATAGCCTTCCTAGTCCCTTTTCTTAAAGACAGTATGGTTACCTCTGTGCTTTTGAAGCACAGCCCTGTGTATCTTTGATTTTCTGCAGTACTGCTTGAAAGATGGAAATGTCAAGCTGGATGATGGCTAATGAACTGAGTGTTCAGTAGCTCATCACACTGGCTTTACCAGAAGTCATTTAGCAACAAATTTGAAATAATTATCTTTGGTAGCATGAGATCACTTGCCTTCTCTGACAGAGGAATTGACACTAGTCAGAATGGCAACTGGCATTGGAAGGGGCAAGTCTAACCATGGAGTCGCAAAGTGCTCTGTAAAAAAAAAATCCTGGTGTCATTGTGGATGAATTTGTGATGAATCTGATCTCTGCAGCTTTGGCCCCAGTGAAGACTCAAAGACATCTGCTCTTCAGCTGGTGTGAGTTACTCCTGTTGAGTGAATTTCTTGTTAGATAAGGATTTAATCATGTATGTGTCATTTTAAGACATGGGGAGCCCTTCACAGCTTATCAATGCTTGTGTGGGAGACCTGTTCCACCTGGGGCCAGCAGGAGAACAGGATTTGGTTCAATGCTAAGCACCTGTATCTGAAGAAGTAAATACAACACCTTGAGTACTGTGAGGTGATTCTTACTTTCCTCAGGAGAGAGGAGACTTTCAGTTTTCTAGGTAAGAGGTTTACCAAAATTAATCATCTCTGTGTGTCCATGGGCAAACAGAGATTGCAGCTTGGGAGTGTTTTCCTGACTCCAGGCACCAGAGCAGCTGCTGCCAGCTCCCCCTCATGCTTGTGAGCAGTGTCTCAGCTCTTGCTAGATCCTGCCTAGAAAGAGAGGAAGAGGTTAGGCAGAGGTGATTTGGTGCTGTCCTTTCATGTTCCAATCATGAAAATATCCAGAGTGGCTGCAAGCAGGAGCGTGTGAGAAAAGGATGACATTGTACTGAGCTCCAGAAATATTTTGCTTTGAGGTTTCTGTTACACTTCTCTAGGGGAATGCATTTCCAGTTGCCTGTTTGCTCACATCCTTTTCTACTGACACAACTGCGTATCTTACTCAATACCGAGACTGATATGATTCCTAATGGGACAATATCATTATCTTCCTAAATGAATAAGCAGATTCCACATATCATGTCAGTTTTATGGCCACAGCACATCATGGGGGAGACTACAGAATCCATCTCATACTTGATTACCAGAAAATGAGGTAATTGAACTGAAATTTTTTTGAGGTACCTTAATCAAAATACAAAAATATGATTGTCTTACTATGTTTACCTGACATTTTTCATAATTTTATTTGGAAAGAAGACACTGATTTCACACAGTGAAAAAATGTTTGTATTAGAAAGGCTTGGCAAGCCTAGCTAAAAGAAGCACACTAAGAGAAAATTATACTTTAAAAGAGGCTGTTCCATGCTCTTTCTTGTGCATTGAGGCCTGATGTTGAACATTTTCTCATTTTATAGGTTGGAAGCTTTATGGATAATTATCAAAAGTATTTTTCATTTAAATTTCATTCTTCACAAGACCTACAATTTTTTTTTTTTTTTTACTCTGTAGAAATATAAAAATATACATCAAAGGCAATGACCTTACATTATACTGGTTCCTGTTCTGTGGTACTGCAGCAATCCTCAATTACTCATAACAATCAGAAAAAATATCTATGTAAGATGAAAGCTCAGAAGAGATCTCATGGGTCACTGATTTAAATTCCTGGTAAATGCAGACTCTTAGATCACAGAATCTAGTTTATGAATTTGATAGTTTGTTTTCAACTATAAAGTTTCCTCCATCTCTCTGTTTTGCCTGATCTGGGGAAACAGGATGTTTGAACGCTCCAAATGCATCTCCCCTGGACAAAGAAAATTATTTTTTCAATTTTCTATGTTTTATTTTATGGCTCATGACTCATGCACTCCCTACTTCATGGGAGTGTTCCTCTCCAGGTGCAAGACTTTGCACTTCAAATGAGTCAAATCAATGGAATGGACAATACTCATTTCTATTTTTATTTATCTAAAATTCTGGAGCACATTTCTTGTGAGTTTTTGGCATTAAAATATTATGTTTATTTTGCCGATGAATGAGAAAATGCTTGGAAAGGGTGTCAGGGGCTATTAAATTTTTATTTTCTTATTCTTTTTAGGCATTTTATTTAGGTAAAAAAAAATCATGACATTATAGTGCAAATTATGCAACTGCACTACCAAAGAAGGGATGTATCACCCCAATTTACTTTAAGAAATATTTGCCCTAACATAGACATATAGTCACAGGGACAAGAAAAGATTTTTTTTTTTGCATGTTTGATGTTTATAACAAGTAGGGATGCTACTACACAAACATGGATTTGAGTGTGGAAAGGGATGCTGTTTGTTTCTTCAAATTAACGCTGGCATATTCAGAGTTTGAATTTGTTCCCAGGTGATGTAGATACAATTGTGCAGGTACAGAGCCATTCCATTCATATCACCACTGCCTATTCCTGCTCATGGTGCTGCTGTCATGTTTATTTCTTTTTCTCTCAATATTGAATGTTTTGAAAAATATGGTCACTATAGTAATTTCCTCTTACAAGTCACTATTCTTCTGGTTTTATTTCCTTTAGCTAAATAGGCCTTTTTTACACCCCTACCCCTTTCAATTTTTATATTTCCTTCATACTGCCTGAAATTTCTGTTTTCTTGATTTTATTAGAGCTTTAGGACTGTCTGGGTTGTGTAGATGGTAAACTTGCATTGGCAAAGAAGTAGAGTGGGGGCAGTGTGTGTGTGTGTATGAGGAAAAATGTGCTTCAAAATCAAGATCATTCAGTATGGTATTTCTAACTGCATTTGTTTTTGAGAAATAGAAGGAGGATGTGATGTAAGTCAGCAAGAATTGAAGAACAGAATTCAGGGTGTTAGATAATACAGGACACCAAACCTCACCTTTGCTTCCTTCCCTTTCCTTGAGTGTGGCTCTGCTCTTTCCACGATGACTGACTTCAGTGCTATAGCTTAAATTCATTGGAGTTATCTGTATGCATGGATATTAATTAATCAATCCTCATTGCTGTTTTTAAGCTCTTACCAATGGAAGTCCCTTTTTAAATGAAAGTTGAGACTCTCAACTCATAATGTTTTTCCCAAAATTGGTGCCTTAACCTCAAACCTATAGCCCATAAAAGCAAATCTGGTCCTGCTTAACATAGCTTTGTTTTTTGTCTTTTGTGTTTGCTTTTTTCTTCAATAAGATCTATTTTGACATGCAGATGATTTGCAAAGCATGAAAAAGCCATTGCTACAATTTAATTTCTGTTTGTTCATACATTTTAATTATGTACCCATTAGCTCATAAATATGAGGACTTTTAAATGAGAGTTATCTTAGCAGAATTTTGTTGTTGGATTTGTTTGGGTTTTGTTTTGTTTTTTTTAAAAA
This sequence comes from Rhadina sibilatrix, assembly GCA_013400275.1. Lineage (NCBI taxonomy): Eukaryota > Metazoa > Chordata > Aves > Passeriformes > Phylloscopidae > Rhadina > Rhadina sibilatrix. Next base: position 133,786 of record VWYO01020512.1, on the reverse strand, counting down.
TAAGGTTAAATAATTACCAGGATTTTGCAAATTTACCTAACTGCTGCTTTTTTCATTTTATATTTTCTTGTTGCTGTGGCTTAACTTTTTTTCAGCCTGCAATGTTTATTTTTACATTTGAAGCAATCTTTTCATCTATTGTGATGTATACCTGATACTCACAATAAACAATAAGTCAAAGGAATACATTTTTTTCCTTAGAATTCAGTCGTCTTACAAAAGGCTGGGAATTCTGATCTGTAAATTCATGCAGGAATTACACTGTGTTTATCACTGGCAAGAGTCTTTCAGACTTAGCAGCCGCTTGTCTTCTTAATGATAATTCCTGCTTATAAGCACACTCACAGCAGGTTTGGGGATATTTACAGCTCTGCATTTTTATGATCTCTATAGTCACCTAAATGAGCAAGTTTAATTCTCTGAACTAAATAGGACTAGTTACATGAATGAAATTCCTCTCTGGAAAACTGCCTGTGTGATTGGATTTGATACTGCCCCAAATACAGTATGTTTGCCTTCTTTTTCTGACTCAAACACTTTTGAACAATTCATGTTCTTTCTGCTCTCATCCATCTGTGTTAATTTTTCTTCTTTAAGCTGTTGGAGTATTTTGTGGTCTTGTTTGTTTGTTTATTTGATTTCAAAAGAAGGTAGTTTTCCAGGAGATTTTTCAAATGTATCCCATATGCCTATGGAAGTGTGGGGACACGTGAGTTACCAGCCCACCAAGAAGTGGGGACAATATACCAATATTACTCCAGCACTGTCCGCTAGATAGCAAACTAATAAATTCGAGGTCATATCCCAGGTGAAAACCTGGAGATTAAGCTACTGTACAGCAAGGAGCAACAGCACCACCACCAGGTGTTCAAAGAAAAAAGCAGTTTTAGAATATTCAACTTAGAAGATGAAGCAAAATGGAAGAAGATGTCAATGGACAACTCTGGCTCATTCCTGCACTCGGCATTGTAATTGGCTACTGCTGCTTTTGGCAGCTGACTGTACTTATAGCTATTGCAGATTTCTCAGTGAGCTGTTCTAAAACATTAAGATCACGTATATTCCTCTTTCCAGGCATGAACATGGTTATATTAGGAGGCTGAGCATTTTGCTAGGCATATGAGGATTTTCAAAGGGATATACCACTTTGTGAGTTGTTTT
>VWYO01020512.1:85708-123008 GCA_013400275.1 Rhadina sibilatrix | reverse complement strand
TTTTTTTTTTTTTTTTTTAAATTGAATTATTTCTCATGCACGGTGTGGAATCACTTTGTCCTCATGCCTTGCCTCATTTAAAATAAATAAATAATTTTATTTGTCATTCTCTGAGGTGCTTTTTTTTAGTAAACTGGCTTTGCCACAGCATTACCTCTGGCTTGTGTCACTGATGAAGAGAGCTGCAGCCTAAGAAATACAGATTTCCAATTCCATAAGGGTGATGAAGATAAAAAGCCTGAGGAGACCACAAATTTATAGCATAGAGCAAGGCACTGCTTTCTATCTGTTTCTTTATGTGTAGCCTTGTTTGTAGGGCTATAATTACATACTGAATTACATTATGGAAAAAAAGATTCTCTCCATCCTGGATGGAAATTACTGTATTACTATGTTTTACTCCCATCCCTTTCTTTTGCTCTTTCTGACCATTATCAGCTCTAATTTAACATGGCTTTTGGGAAATATAAATTTCAAAATATTGTTTACTCTCCTTAAAATGATGGTCATCTTGTGAATTATGTATCAGCTAGTATATATTACTAACTAATTAACTTAGTGTAACTGTGCATGTACACATGAGACTGGAGAATGCTGAAATGAAAGGCTGACTGCAGATTCCTTGAGCTACATGATAGGTTGTGTTTGAATTTCTGTCCCTTCTCTTTAATTAAATTAAGAGAACATCAGAATTGTTGTCTCATAAGGAAGCAATAAATGTACTCTAAATGAAAATAGTGCAATTTGTCTTAAAATATTCTTTACCTCTCTGACATTCTCACGTTACCCCAAATTTTGAGACAAAATTGGAGGGACCCTAAATCACTCTTATTCAATTGACTGCCATTGGAACTGAGCTGATTTAGGCCAGCAGAAGAGTGCCAAGAGCTGTGAATGCTTTCAGTCATGAAACAAGTCACTTGCAGGTCATTAGGATGGCTTAAGGATCTTACCAAAGTACATTCTGGCTTTTGTCTTTCTGTTCTTTGAAACTTTGGTATCCACTGAGGTGACAGTGAGTGTGCTCCCTACTGATGAAAATGTTTGAAATGTATTTAAAATGAGACCAGAGTTCTCACCACCACTTTCCATCAATAAACTTTTTTCCTCTGTCACAGAATTCCAGGCTCATGGGAGTGAACCTAAAAGTCAGCCATACAATTCTTGCACTAAGTGATATGGTAGTCACAATGAAAGGCATCCAAATTAACAAAACTAAATGTAGTGTATCCCTACCTATGTAACACATCCTTAAAGATGCAGATATCTTACCTGGTGAGGCCAACAATATTTTTTAAATATTAAATTAATTCACCTGGTTTTCTCTTTGCTTTGAACTGTTCTTAATCACCTAAGGACTGAGAGAGTAATCAACAAAAGTCCCCAGAACTCCCTCTGTTGCAGATTTCCACATGCTTGTCTGCAAGAACATGTGCACTTGTACATATGCATATGCACATAGCACTTGAGATTGTTCAGTAGCATTGGCTAAGACATTTTTGGTGCAGTGACATCTTAATAGTGGATCATAGGATATTTCAGGTTGGAAAGAACATCAGGAGGTCTCTAGTCCAATCTCATGCTCAAAACAGCATGCTAATTTCCATCTGGGCTTCAGCCACAACACAGGGTCAGTGTGAGGTTGGATCTGAGTGAGATAGGACTTTGAAAACCTTTGAGGATAGGGAGAAACTGAATATCTCCTATGGAAAGCCTGTTTTGTGCTCTGAGCAACCTTACCAGAAATAACCTTTACCAGTCTAACACTCTTGTTTCAAGTTATGCCCATAATGTCCTGCATCCTACACCATTGTGGTTCATCTCCCTGTTTGGATCTGCTCTTTGAGGGACTTGGCCTACCATTTCTTCTCTAGGCTGGCCAAAGCCTTCATTCTTTCCTCACAGGGCATGTGATTCATCCCCAGGAACATCCTGATGGCTCTCTGTTGAACTTGCTTCAGTTTGTTGATGTATTCTTATGTAGAAGGGCTCAAAACACATTTACACATCTAATGTATTGGTGAAACATTTAAATGATTTGGGGAATTTTCCCATCAGTCTGCACATTAAAGGTCATGATACAAGTTATAAGAATAAGGAGAAATTAAATAGGCTTGGTAAAATGAGCTCAAACTCAACTTGTTAATTTGGAACATGAACAGCACAAGATTTTGGCATTCTGCAGAGGAGTTTGGATTTCTTCAAAAGAAAATCCATAACTATAAAATATGTTGTAAGAAAGTAGATGGAAACATTTCAGTTTTGTTCAGGACCAGCCTTAGGTTTGACCTTTTGACCAGCCTTAGGTTCCTAAAATAAGCTTATGACAATACAATCGTTATCACAGGTGGTCTTTTTTAAATTATAAAGCAGAATACTTAAAAATTCCTGTCCTTCTCATTTGATTTCCTAATGCATGAAAACAACCAAGCAGGTCCTCACTGTCTCAGTATTACAATGACATGCACACTTGATTGAAGATCTGCTTTTTTGGGGTACATATTGCCAGCAGGCTTACAATAGTGTTAAAACACTCTATGTGGGATTGCAAGACTGAAGCCTTACTGTGCTGATAGCTGTTCATACTAGGGGACTTCCTAATTTAAGCATGCAAAATATGGCAATGTGTGTTCTTCCTACCAAGTGAAAGACTGTGCTTTAACAATACTTTGCATATTATTATTATTATTATTATTGCTGTTGGTTTTGTTGTTATTACTATTACTTTTATTACTATAATTACTATTATTACCATTATTATTACTACCATTATTATTACTATTATTATTAGTGTGCTAGCACCTAAAAAGGAGAGATTTGATTGATAATGAAGTGCTTATTCACTAGCATTTTTAAGCAGAAGATGACTATCAATCATAAACCAAGTAGAATTTGGTGGACTGGGATTTATTTGTTGGATCCATCCCCTGTGAGGAATTAAAATTATTTGTGCCATGAATTCTTGATGGCCCTTGGCAGAGGGTAAACCCGTGCAGATTCTTAAGATGGCTTTGCTTTTTGTTTTACTGAAATACATACTTCAGATATTTCGGTAGAGTATTGAGTTTTGAAGGTGTTTATTTGTCCAAACAAGTTTTTGACTACTTCTTAAATTAGACGCCTAAAGTGTACTGTGGGGACCTTTTCTGGGTGCTGTTTGTTGCTTAGTCACAGGCATCTTGTTCAGCACCATCTAATTTAGCATGTCTCAGCCAAAGCAATGCTCAGTTTTGCTGCAAAAGCCCTGACAGCATATCTATTTCTCTCCAACTCCAAAACACCATCTCCAGACAAACCTCTTTGCTCTCTCTCCAGCTCTTTGTAGATAACTGTCCTGATTCACACAGGGGGAACAAGCAGAGCAAACTGATTCTTTCTGTCCGGAAGGGACAGGACTGCCCATCAGGGAACTTTCCTTCGTGTTGCTTATTGTCACTGCCTAGCCCTGGTGAGGATGGGATCCATGCAGCTGTAAGAGTGCTGCCAATGGAGTGTGTACAGCCAACCTGCTCAAGGAGCAAGTGTCTGTAATGTCCCTAATTTAGCAATTTTAGCAATGAAGCCAATCAGTTCTAATTAGTTTGTGATTAAAGAACTAGCTCTCTTCTAGGCTGTGTGAAGAGTACCGGGTAAGCTGTCTTCCAGTTTTAGACTGAAATCCCCTTCCAGAAGGCAATCGTCCATGTCCTGTTCATGCCATCAAGCAGTCCATTAACTAGCTGCTTAGTTCTAATTGATGGTGCTTTTATTTTTATCAGGTCCTGAAAAAAACACCTTTAATTAGACTAGTGAGGAAATTACAGATATTTACCTGTGGAAAATCATGTGTTTCAGCAGTTGTCTACACATCTTGTAGGAAAAAAAAATGATGTTTCACCATCTCCAGTAAATCACATAGGTCTACTCTGACAGTAATACATGATAAACTGATGGCCTATAGCAATCAAGGGTTCTTGAACCTGTGTTTTCCATTGTGACTGTCAAAAATTACCTCCTGTCATACGGGAAAATATGAACCAAAATAAAGTATTTAATTGTCCATAAACATGTAGCATCTTTCCTAATGGCTACACAAAGTGAAATCTACTATTTCTTTTCCTCATCGTATCCTACTTCTTGCAGTGTGATGAGTTCATTAAAATGGGACAGAGAAGGAAGAGACAGTGGATAGGGCAAATGCAGAAGTTAATGCAACATTTTCTTCAACTCTTAAGATTGAAAAATGTTATTATTGGATCTTTTATATGCTTAAATTCACAGTTGTTCCTTTGCTGTGAAAAGTATGCTTTCATTGCCTTCCTTTTTCAGTTGCAGTTGAAAAAAATTCTCCCACTGCTCCTTCCTGAAAGAACCCACTCTTTTTTCACATAAAAATTCTGTCATGAATACTTCTATCTTGTCTAGCTCTAGAAATTTCCTCTTGTAAGTTTGATACTGTGATACCCAGCAGCACCATAGAGTGAAATTATTTTAAGATTCATTATTACATTTATTTTCATCTTATTGGTTTCATTTCATTGGTTTTTATTACGTTGGTCTTGAAATTTTCTACATACTTGTCTCCTTAGCAGTAACATGAAGCCCTGTGAATTAATTCAAATGTAACATATAGCTATTGTCAGTTCTTGCAACAATTCTAGGAAAACAGAACAACCTAATTTTTTCCTCATAGCAGCTGCCTAAACAGTAGACAGTATGTGAGATAGTGTTTTAAGCTAGCATACATATTTATCTTGCACAGCACTAGTTCTCTACTAGTAAACTATGTAGTTTAAGCTAGTTACATAAGAAAGTCTGTTCAGGGAAGCACTTCAACTTGTTTTCATAAAGGCTTGTTTTTGGAGAGTATGTTTTCTTTGAAACAAAAAAGCTTTTCTTTAGGTTAGACAATTAGCTGTTAGATCACTAAAGCTGCATGAGATGCATCCTACCACAGCAACTAACTGCAAATATACAGAGCTGATGAAAGCTCCCTTCCAGGAGCAACCAAAGTTTTTCAGTATTTCATGTGAATCATGACATCAAAACACAGTCTGAGTGGGAATTCACAGTACATTCCAAATCTATATTTAAATTCTCTGCATCAAAAAGCTATCAAATATTCATTGCAGAAATGGCCCTGTTAGGATGTTGCTGCCCCTTAGCTTGCAGACTTCAAGCCAAGCCAGGACAGACATCCAGCCCATATTACCTTCATGATAATTCAGCCCAGCACTCTGATATTAGAAAAAGAACTCTTACATAAAGCTCCTTCCATTGAAGGAGCTCCAACTGAAGAGGCCTTCAATTTCTACAGTATCTATAGGTGATGAAAGGAGCACAAAAATCATCTAAATCTGCTATTTTGATAAGTAGCTGACAACAAACTGTTTGCAACCTGCATTGTTCTGCTCTTTTAGAGCTTCTCATCAAACTAAAGAAAGTTGCTTAAACCTCTGTTGAGTAGTAGTTAATATGATTAGTTTAGATGTTGCAATATTTTTGGTGAAGACTTGGTGCAGCTTTACTTTTTAGTCTCCAAATAGACTCGTAACAAATAGTGGCCACAAATGCTTCAGGAAGTGATGTGTTTGGATTCCTCTTTATCTGTTTATACTTTCAAAAAGTGATTTCTCATTGCAAGAAAGTCCTTTCTTAATCCTAATTTCAATAAAGTTTGTAATTAAAAATAATATTCCTGAGGACAAAAGCCCCTTCAGTTGCTTGTCTGAACCTAAAATTTGAAAGCTCTCATGGTCAGCAAGCAGAAGAATGGATTTTTATATATGCTGCTGTATGTACTGAAGGTCCTCTGAACTTAAATGCTAGCAGAAAATGAATAAATTCAGTTGCTTGTACAGAATCTTTACTCCTGCTGATAGCCTTTGCTGTAGGTTTTGGAATTATACACTGAAGTCTGCATAGAATTGCTTGCAGCCTGTGGGGTTTTAAAATGGTACCAGTTATTTTAACCTATATGCCTGGACTAGTTACACTAGCAATTTCTTCCACAAAAGAAATTCCCATGGGTAATTTGTGTTAGAAAATGTAGATCCTGTCTACATACTTACCTCGAGATATAATTTGTTTCAAACTTGAGAAAATCAGCAAAATATTTGGTTGCCTATTCATGCTAACATGAATACTGAGAGTATTCTGAGGGAGAAATAAAGTTTGAACAACATTTAAAATGTTTTCACTAAGGTAGTCCTTTGATATTTGTGTTAGCAAACACTAAGCAAGTTTTAAATGCCTAAATTCACAGCAGTGAATTTAAGCATATAATTCTTTTTTCCTTTATCTTCATGTTATTTTGTTTGGAAATAACAAAACTAAAACTTTTGACATGGTTTCATTATGAAAAATGCATCTCTTTTTATATTGGAAATATTTTTCCTGCACTGTTTTGAGTTGATGAAAAATCAGTAAAGCAACATTTCATATTCACAAATCAATAAATTTTGAGGTTTTTGCTTAGAATTTAAGGAATTTTAATGGTAAAACTCATCATTTTAGATTTGAAATAATTTCATGTGTTACTGTATATTGATACATGTACAATAAAATCTTAAATGTGACAACTATAGATATTGACCTTGTGCATTCAATTTTTACTTTTACAAGTAAAGAAAAATAGATATAATTAGAGGATTTTAAAAAGTATGATACTATAATAAGATGGAAACAACTGCCTAATGTTAATATGTATTAAAATTAGAAGTATGGAAGAGGCATTGGATCATGAAAACTTCTAAATGATATATGGTACAAAATTTGCAGAAGTGTAAGAGTCAAGCAAAACTGATAAATCTCTGATTTCTGTGCCTTTCCTAAAATAAAAACAGAGGAAGCAAGAGGGTAATGACTGATATTTAAATGACCATGTAAATATTTAGGGAACCTTCAGAATACATGTAAATATATAAAAATCTTTGTTAAAGTTGGCTGTGATTTGCTCTCTGGCTTAAAACCTGGACAAAATCTAATGATTCCTATTGTAATGTCAAATTTATTAATTGCTCTGCATCCTTGCTTAGTGATGAAATAGTCTCCCTCCCTTTGATTTAAACTTCCAAAGTGTCTCTCTTTCTCTGCAGGTATGTTCTGCTCTCGGGTTCAGACACACTGTAGTCAGAAAGGGAACCAGTACAGGTGAACAGATCTCTACTTTTGTAGTTTCAAAGCTGCAATCTGTTTATAACAAGAAATTATAACTTTTAAAAATGTTATACCCAGTATCAAGTTCTGTTCGTACTAAATATTATGTTCCAACGTGGGCAATGATATACATACTGATTAGTCATGTGCCAGAAAGAAATACTGCTTATTCTACTGTATTCTTTTATGCACATTTTCTTTTAAATGCACGGTGTGGTTCTTAGTGTGGTTGGCTAAGGAGATAACATATATGGTGTCTTCTTATTTTAGTGCAGATGTTATTGTTCAGCTTAACATATTCATCATAGCAAATCTTGGCACAGCAAGATAATTCACACAACATGGTCACTGTTAGATGTAGCAGACTTGTTTTTTAAATGTATGAGGGTTCTGAGTGCCTGTATTCCCCAACTCTGTACACTGTTTCAAGGAGCTATAATTAAGCAATAGTAGGGCACTAATTAGGATAAGGAAATTTTTTCACTCTCATAACTACATTCAAACTGTTGTTAGGGACTCTCTTTCCTAAATGAGGAAACAGAGAATCTTCTTTTAGCAATGCAATCTTAATTTGGTTTCCTAAAGAAAACATTAGTAAATGTCACATATAGTAATAGAAGCAAAATGTTCCAATATAGCTATGATTATAGTTTAATTCCACTTTGGTATATATTACTGTGCATTTGTTAGAAGTGTTTTGCCGAAACAAGTGTCTGATTTACTGTGAAAATCAGGAAAAAGATTATGATATTTCCAAAGAAAAATGTTGGTGTGCAGGCCAAGAATTTTCTTTTTGCTTCACTTTACAAGATGAAGCAAAAAGAAAAGTTAGTTTTTCATTCATGGTGGTGTTAAAGTGAAAATTACTGGAACACATTCACTTATTGTGAAATATTTTTCTTGCTATTTTATATTTTATTTAGTGTTTAAAATATGTGATGTTTCAGTCCAGTTCTGAATAGAATCTTTTTTTTTAAAGATCTGTGTAATTTTAAGAATTGAAAAACTTATTTCTCTATTTCTCAGACTTTTTCAAATTGGTCTTGCTGTCTTGTAGGGTTTTTTTTTTGTTGTTGTTGTTGTTGTTTTGTTTTGTTGGGATTTGTGTGAGTCAGTGTAAGGAGGCATAACCCCCCCAAAATTACATCAATTCACTAAATCACAAATCCACATCCATCAGTTGCTGGAGAACAGCAGACAGTTAAACTGCTTCATTTCATTGTCTCTGCTTCTACATTCTCAATTTTCTTTTTGGAATGGCTGAGAAAATTGATATAATCCTTGGCTTCCTCTCTGAATTGCTTCCTAAACTGACACCGCGCTATTACGGAGAAGCCGCAGGTTTTGTGAGGCTCTCTGCAAACTAACTCGTGCACCACTGTTACCATGCAGCTGTTAGAAAAACAACTCCCCCACCATAAACATATATCATGCCCTTAAGTTTCAGTAACAGAAGATGACGATCTGCATTATTTGTTCAGAGAGATCAAACTCTGTAATGTGTGAGGAAAACAGCTGAATAATCAGGAAGGCTTCAACAGGAGCAACATATGCTCCCGCTGCTTCCTGCTGAGCCTGCTGAAATGGCTTGGTTACAGATGCCAGCTTTCTGTGCAAAAACCTCTTGCTGCAAAGGTGGGGAGCTCTAACCAATTCTGACAAATAGGGGATCATCATGCCTGAGCTGAAGAGTGGGAGACTGCTTACAAATTACTGTGTTTTAGCTGTGATTGGGATTGGCCCACAGAAACAATCAATTGAACATTTTTCTTTGACTTAGTTTTCTTCCAAGTGCAGCTTAAGTAATGGGGATAAATAATTTAGCAGTGAGTAAAAAATATGAATGTGAATTGCAACTATGAAATAAAAATATATTACTAGATATCCAAAATCCAGATTTGTCAAAACAGAAGCTTGGAAAAATACCCCAACAGTTGCAGAGATGGTCCAACAGTCTTTGAGCAGTAATTCTGCACAAGCACATATAAAAATGGCAGGTAAAGAGAGGCAAATGGATTAAAAGCTGTTCATGAGAAAACATTTTAAGACCATTGCATTTTTTTCTCCCTTATTCCACATTACTTGTCCTCCCACCATTACCCCAGAAAGATTTCTCCCCTTATTCAAAGCACAGTCTGTAAAAGATTTGTTTCCCAGCACATATGAGAGGGGATAAGGTCACAAAAGAGTGGGAGGGATCAGCTCTAGATAAAGATCTTTCCTTGCTAGTGATAAATCCATGGTTAGGAGATTTTTGGCCCTCCTTGTCACTGCTAAGAAAACTGTTCTCACTGACTGAAGGACAAGGCATGCCAGTCTAATACCTTTTTTTTTCTTTTTTTTTTTACATTTTGTGTTTTACTTTTCCTGATAAGTATTGATTGGTCCAAGATTACCAAATGTAAGGGTAAGATACATAAATCAAATAACAGGCAACATGAAAATAAGTGGTTCAAAGTAGCATAAAGGTTAATCTATAGTTGGCAGTTGAGTTTGTAGAGTAGAGATAGAATATGTCCATTTTTTATTATTAGTCCATTAATATTATTCCATTGCTGGATGTATCAATAATCACCCAGAAAAATTTCAAGTATAACATTTTTAGGTTAGAAAACAAATGATCTCACTATAACAGATGATGATGATGAAAAAGAAGTTTCCATTCTAAGTGAAAGAGTGTGACACATTGCAACAGGTGAAAGTTTTAAAAAAGAATGTTTCTATAATTTCTACCTGAGAGTTTTCAGAGAGGAAAGCTGGAAGTTTTCTGAGTTTTTAACTTTGATTTTTGTAAGATTTTGCAAATCAGTACCCCAAAACAGTGGAAGAAAGCTTACAGTGAGCCATCATTTGAACTGAGAACAACAAGTGGTCTGTGCACTTTTGTTCCAATCAATCTGAACATCAAGAAAACAATAATGAAGGAAATTGATGAAGAAAAAATGGCCATTGACTAGAAGTTAGGAGACATGAAGAAAAAATGGCCATTGACTAGAAGTGAGGAGACAATACCTTGAAGAATCCCATTTCCTACGTGGAGCTCTAGCTTTGTGTTCATACTGTCCTGTTTGCAGTCTTTTTCTAACCTTGGAACATGAAGATTTGTTGATTATTTTGTCAATATTAGGGTACTATTCCTACTTACACTGCATCCCCATACCAGCTATCTCTACTCTTCTAAATTATGGAGCCCTTCTCTTGCATCCCAAAACTCTCTAGCACCCAAAACCTTTCTCAAACCCTTCACCATCACAACATTGTTCCGATTTGAAGCTCTAACCAGCTGTTCTATACATGGTCCTTGACTTCAGCCTTTTGTTTTCAAGTAACATAAATTTAAGATTTTAACTAGATATATGGGATGGAATCTAAAAGATATCAAAATAATCGTGGGAGATAATGTAGGCTGCTTTCTTACATAAATTGCTTTCAATAATACTGAATGGAAATAGATTTATGAGACATAAGGAATGGAATTGCTCTGAAATGTTGGGAGAACTAGTGATTTCCAGAAATGAGGCAGTTAAATAAAAGGTATTGTTTCCCCTCTATGTCACAAGTTACAAGACAGGTATATCCATTTGCTTTATTTAGAATGTTTTATATTCTTAAGAGAAAAATTGCTGGGAACTTTGCTCTGAAGTTTTCCTATTTTCATGGACTTATATGTGTGCAGAAGTTATTTCAACATGTGCTTTAACAATAAGTTTTCTAAAACTTGGATGAATTATGCAACATTTATCACCCAAGAGATTACTACCCTGCTGGTGAGATCAGCAACTTAAGTTTTGATTAAGATAGTTGTTTCTCTCTCATATGTGATATTATCTCCCATGTATGAATTCATTACCTCAGCTATCTTACATTAATCTTTATTTACTTGCTGCATGATCTTAAGGTTTTTATGAAGATACATTTTAATTTGTTGTTGTAAAGGCCTAATTTATCTTGATTTCATTCCCTGAAATCTCTTGATTCCCAATTCATACCTATGGAATTGACAATACCACCTGCTTCACCTTCTTCTCCCTCAGACTAGTAGCCTTAGTCACATCCTTATCCACTTGATCCATGTCTCACCTTCCTACTGTTATGCTCCTTATCTTTCCCTGTCATAGCTGAGTTACACCATCCTAAGCAGGGTACACACCTTTACCTGCAGCATAAGAAATACAGGATGAAAAGGGAAAATGATGTGCAGGTATAGAGGCAATACCTCCAGCAACACTCCAGCTTGTCACTCTTGCTCAGGAGTTGCAAGAATACCTGTAGCAACTTTTTCACATTTACAGGCTTTATGGGATCATTCCTGTGCTTTGCTTTAGTGTTCCCAGAAGAGGTTTCCAATGGATTCATCTGGGAAAGATTGTTATTTCCTGGGCTAGTGTCATTGCTCTCCTAGATCTTCTCAAGCCAAGATGATAGCATCAGTACTTATGTCTACACATTTTCTTCATTGGTTGGGGGAAGTATTGACATCCTGGTGATGTCAGGTTTGCACTTTTCAACAGTTGCACTGGGAGACCTGCTGGAAAACACAATGGCACATTTCTCTGGATTTCTATTGTTTTGGATCAGGAAGAGATGGCCAGGAACTGGTGAGCCCAGTTCTCAGTTTCTGACACTCTGTCAGACCATGGGTCTGACAACTGCAAGTTCAAGAACTAGGAATATCTTCTCACTCTCTTTGATAATGACACAGCTTAAGCAATTTTTCCAGAGGAAAAACTGTAGGACAAGAAATTGAAGTGATCATTAAAGAAGCATCAAAACATTTGTTTTATGAGGTACAAATTTTTATGTTCCTTCAAGTCACCAATATGTGTAGAAACATGCCTTGTAGAGCTGAGAGTCAAGCTGTAAATGAAACAATTATTACTTGGCATAAGAGTCTGAAGAAAAATTATAATTGTGTCTTCCAATCAAGTAATATAATATCTGTAGGAGCTGACCATATTTATGGCTTAGACAATATGCATCCTTTTATTGCTATACATTAACATCTAGTTCGAGCAGTGCAATGTAATTTAAGTTGATGGGTTCTTGTCATCCTTATAAATTGTTAGTTTAGATGTTTGAAAATTCCAGACAGAGAAAATGAAAAGTCAAGAAGAAAGAGTGTATAATCCCATTTGCTGTGTTTTTCAGTTGTGCAAAGTGCAGAGACTCTTCTTGCCTATTGCCTTCTGGGTTTGACTGATTTAAATATGATAATTCTGTGATAGTCCTTACCCCTTTGTATGTAGAGAAGCACATTCAGTCCCAATAAATGAGATTTTCCTCTGTAATTTATATGATAAATTAGTTTATAGTAACATATCTGTGAAGAGTAAAGGTAAAATCTGAAGAAATGGAAGAATGCATTTAAACTACAGTATTACATAAGGAAGAATAAAACTTTTTTTCCTTTTTAAAATCTGTATCACTTAGTACAATATACTTTCTTAAGTGTTTGCAACCTTTAGTGTTTTAAGACTTAGAATTTATTACAGAAAATATTTCCACTCTGTTTTTCACCAACGCCCCACCACTCAGCATACACATATATCCATTTATGTGATGGGAATTCTATTTATCTTGGCAATAAAAGCAGATCTCCTTTTAACTCCTCCTGTCCTGACCATCATTTTTAGACAATATGGAAGCTGTGGGACTGCATCCAGGTTACTGACTGCTCTGTGTCTGCAGCAGTTCTGTGAACTCTGTCCTTCACTTGTTCCACAGTCCTTAACGAGGCAGGAACAATTAAAGTGGAGAGCATGAGCTCTACCCATCGCTTGCTGTTGGAAGGTAGTTCCCAAATGAAAAAGTCAGTAAATTTGTAAACTAATTAAGCTTCATGTTTTCCATCCTTCATGTCTTCTTTTATGTCTGGGCAATACACTGCAACTAATTGTGTAATTTTCAGCATGTTCAAGGAGAGATTTTTCCTCTTTATTTATTTGCAGTGCAGTTGCATTATTCACTAATTATTTGTCATTCATTAGAGAGCATGTCTTAAAAAGTGTCTGTGAGGCTACTTGTACAAATCACAAAAATGACCTCTGCCTTCCTCTTCAAATAGTTTTAGCTTTTCAAGAAGTAGTGATTTTATTTTTTTAACTAATCCCTGAGGAAAAATAACAGCACACCATGATTTTTCAAGGCTATCTGTCGCTTCCAGTGCTCAAGGGTGTTTAAAGCACAAACCACTACTGCTTGTCAGATTACAGATTTGTTCATATGTTATTACTGTAGTGCAAGATGGAGGTACTGAACTGCAGCAGACAAACAGAAGAAAGGTTTCTGAGTATGCTCCCTGGCTTTTTTTCCCCTTGTCATATGGGCTTGCATACTTTGTCTAAAGAAAGATCTTGTGTCCAGTATATTTTCAGGCACTAACAGTTAACTTTTATAAATTTGGACTCAGCAAAATTGATATCTTGAACTGATAAAATCCTGTGTTTAGGTATAAAAAAGAAACAACAAAAAGAAGGTAGAGAGTTAATTTTTTTAAAAAATTATGCATAAACTTTTGTCTCATTTCTAAATAACCTTAAATGGTATGACTGTATTATTTTCAAATTGAATGAGTTGATAACGTAGTAGATAACCTAGGTGCCTATTCTTCTGTTCATTGAGGCAAGAGGAATTTGACAGTAGATTTCAGCAGGGCAAATTCTACATCAAGATTTGCTGATCATTTTTCCCTGGAAAATAAAAATTTGAGCGTTTGAAATCAGCATCTGAACATCTATATGGTACATGGGATTTCATGTTGATTCTTTACTTAAAGTATAATTTTTCTGAGCTTTATTTTTAACAATTCCACTAACTAATATCCCCTGTTAAAGTAAAACGTCCCTTGTACTTGGACATAGATGATGAATTTGGGCAATTCCTGCAGAATAAAAATTATATGATGTATTGATTTGCTCTTTGTTCCCTCTGAAAGATAAATGTCCCTGTAGGAAACAGCAAAGAGTACATGGTTCTCAACGTGAAGCATAATTCACTAGTAAATACAGGAAAATGTCTTACAATAAGCACTTTTCACTATGTAGACAGATGGTCACATCACTTGGCAAGCATTCAGCTTTTTTTCCCTGAGATGTTTAAATATTGTTTAGCAAACAATAGACAGGGATAAAAGTCAAGATAGCCTTAAATTTATCTAAAACAGAATGGCAGGCTGCTCTAGAACTGTCCTATAAATAACAATGAACAACTCTTAAATGAAAATCAATAAGGTGGAAATAGAATTTTTCTATTGGATTGTAGACATACATATATCTACAGATCTCTTTCTCGTAATGAAGTGTTTTGTCCTCTTTCCTAGCCTGGAAATCAACATACTGTTTACATACCTGGCAGAGTTTACAATGATTAGAGGCAAAACCAGATGGCCATATTTTTTCCTTGTCTTGTTTATTTAGGTGATGGACAGACGAATGCCGACTTTACCTGTCAATCCAGCTGTAATTATTTATCTTCCAGTGTGAATTTCTGCGTGCAAATGCTCATGCAGGTACACACTTGTGCACACACAAATAGAAGTAAACTCTTTCTCTTCCTTCCACAGGCTTAGAAAGAATTGCGAGAGATTCAGCTTATGAACAAGAAGGAAAAGTTCAGTTTGTCATTGATGCAGTATATTCCATGGCCTATGCCCTGCACAACATGCATAAAGATCTCTGTCCTGGATATATTGGGCTGTGCCCAAGGATGAGCACAACTGATGGCAAAGAGCTGCTTAGCTATATCCGGGCAGTAAATTTTAATGGTAAGTTACATGTACTCATTTTTGCTCCTCTCTTCTTGAAATGTGCCATGAGTGACAAGTTGGGTTTTATTCTTTATATAGGATGCTTTAAGGCACAGTGGAAAACAGGATAAGAAGCAGTTCTCATTTAATCAGAAATGTGAGTTTTTCCACCTGCTCTGAAACCTCCAGCATATTTTTCGTCTTAATTTTTCATCCTAACATCAAGCTGCTCCCATAAGAGGCAGATGTTAAAAATACGAATCTGTCGATCAAAATATTCCAGTGAAAAGCTGCTATTATGGAAACAAATTGGGGACTCATACAGCCTTATTGACAGAGTAAAATCATTTGACAGTAGTTGCTTATGTGTTGACAAGAGAAAGAATTAAAAAATATCCTTTAAAAAAATCTCATTCTGAAATTAATTAATAGTTTCTTTACATAAGAAAATAGTAACATTACTTTAAATTTGCATTTTTAAATTTCAGTTAAAACACTCACTAGCAGTTCCAACTTTTTTTCCATTTCATTGTTTTTGACTCAGTAATTTAATGAGCTTTAAAACAACTAAAATATATATTTTTAAACAACACTAAATAATATTCTGTGGAGCTGGGATCTGCCTGCTGGGGAAATATAGTTACAGGTGCTTATGCTGTTAACAGTAGAGGCCAGTAACAAACAGGATTCATTGATAATGTAGATTTGATATGTGTAGCACATATTTGATGGTAAAATAAAGTTGCCAAACCCCTAAATTATTTCATTAGAAGTCTTAATTATTATAGAAAATATTTGCCATTATTTTACAAGGAAATGGAGTGATGTACTTTCCTCTGTTTTAGTTGGGTTTTTTCCTTACTTGGTGGTAATTCATGCACTACCCATGTCTTCTAATATGCAGAGAGAAGCACTCTCTATCACAATTTATTCCAAAAACCTCAGCTGCAAGCACTTTTGAAAAAAACACAAGGTCATTTTGAATTTAACTTCTGAGCAGAAGCTTTTTTTGCTTCAGGTAATACACCAGACCATTTGGTTGATACAAATGTTGGTTATAGTTCACAGTTTTTTTCTTCCTATGCAATTTTCATGAAAAGGGAATCCCTGCCTCCAGGAATATAAAGTTAAAAGTCTAAATGACTCTTTAGTGATTTTAAAGAACACTAGTATGGAACATAGCATGTTGCTGAAAATGGGAAATACTGTGATGATGACAAAGGTAGGCAGTGCATTGTAAGGTTTGCAGTGATAATTACCTACATTTCCAGTGGATGTTTTTCTGGGTCTGTGTTGTTAAAGCACAAAGTGATCTATTTTCATTTGGTGAGTATCAACATTTAGTATAATAAGATAAGCTATACATTTTTATATGAAAACTTCCACTCCCTAGATAATTAAGTTTCATCAATAGCTGTCATAATTTCTGTTGCTGACTCTAAGTACAGCAATAAATAGAGATGAAAACATTCTGGACACAAACAAAAAAGTATTTGATTTTGAAACAGTGGTTTACTGAAAGAGAGTAGAAAAAAAGAAGGAAGAAAAAGAAACATTTGTTTTAGGTTAACTTCCTGTCCCATGGGATATGTTAAATATTCCCTGTACTAGGCTATTTTACATTATGCACCAGCGTCCTAATTTTTTTGGTGTGTTATATGCCCAAATATTTTATTTTATTAGTCATGCATTCAGAGGCATAAGAAGAAGATGTTCTTAAACACTTTGCCTTAACCTATTAATCCACAATTCCTGTTCTTTAGGGCAGCACTACTGCTGTGTCTGACAGAGGTGAATATTTTACATAGGTTACAAGACTTCCTGAGCTGGGAGTAAACAGTTATGCTATGTGTCATTTTTGATGTGCATCCTAGCCTTGATCAGTAATAACGTCTTATATTAAAAATTAACTGATAAATGAAAGGAAAACCCTGGCTTTCTTAGCCATTCAAGATACAATTTTTCTACCCTAGCAATCACAGGATCACAGCCCATCTGAAGCTATCAAGGATCTCCATCTACTCCAACCCTCTGCTAGTTCAGGATCAACATATACAAGTTATTTAGGACCATGCCCCACCAGGTTTTAAATATCTACAGGGATGGAAAATTCTCCAAAATTCTCTCTGAGTAGTGAATTACAATATATAATCATATTCACAATAGTGAATAATCATATTCATAAAATAGTATCAAGAAGTAACTGGCATTTTTGAAACAGGCAGTTTTTCCTTTTCTTCAATATTAATTTTCCCTCACGATTCTACCCTTATGCATATTAAGCCAACTTCTCACCTCACTTAATTCAGTATATCCCTCTTCACTCATGTAGTAGTGAGTAGATTCAAGTCCTGTTAATTTGCTTAGACATTCAACTTAGTGGTTTTCACCTCACAAAGTGTGATCTGTATTCTGAAGGACGTATATCTGTCTTATTATAAATATTTCTGTTTATTGGAGTAACTGATTTGCTTTTGATTGCAAGTAATCTCTTTGAAGAGTATTTATTTTTGTTTACTTAGTTTATTTTAATTTAAAAATGATGAAGATTTGCTTCCCTGAAGGATTCATCTGTGTAATATTCCATGACACCTTTGTGACTGAAGGGTGATCATAACCACCAGTGCACATTGAACTGATGTGATTGATAAGACATTTGTTTCTGCTTAGATATTCTTTCACTTGTATACTAAATGCAGAAAATCTCTTAGTTCATCATGATTTTAAATGGGATAGAACTTGATTGGTAATAGAAATAAATTTATGTGTACACAAGATGTGAATTACTGCTGACTATAGATTCCTGGTTTATTGTTGCCTGTTTTTCACAGGGCAGCTAGGAAAGAATGATCTTGAAACTCAATTAATTTTCATTTATAATAGGCATTTTAAAATTAATTTAATTTAACAGGAAAAGAAACTTCTAACGTAACTAGTACAGCTTATTACTGTGTACATCTAAAGAATTTTTACATGAAAATAGAAAAGCAGTGTTCTGAGATATGGCACACTTAATACCTTGGGTTCTTAATGGTTACTTTTAGTAGACCATAACCAGCCCATCTGTTTCTTTGATCAATGAATATTTAGACCTTTTGAAAGTTCCATGGTTCTATTTATCTCTTTTTCCCAGGCAAAAAGTGAATATTATAATTTAAGATGTTCTTATTTTAATAAGTTGCCACATTTGAAAGGTTTTTCCTATCACTCTTTGTATCTAAATGAGATATTTATACAAAACTGGTGTTTCATATTTAAAGTTTTGTAAATAGAAGAGTTTTTCTGTTAATTAGGTTTATAAATGGTGATATGTACAATAGTGTAATTGTGGCACAATTCAATATGTTCTCCCATCACATTACTCTAGTGTCCTCATTCTATTTAACTTCATTATTCTGTCTACAAAACAAGCAGGTGTTTTACAAGAGTTTTTATCTTGGCATGTGCTGAGTGCTTCATGAGAAGTTTCTGTTGAATTCAACATAAGAGCTCATCAGTTAACACGAAAAGGACTTGAGCATGCATTTGCAGTGGATGGAAGTGTTTCAAAGGTGGCTTTGTTTTGACTTTAAGAAAAAGATTTATCTTTGTACTTCCTTTAAGGCGAAGAATTACAGCATGGATACAGTGCTATTTCTTGGATGGGACTTTCTTCCCACTACCTCTCCTGTGCATGTATGTCTCTCTCCTCCTAAACTCTCTCTTTATAGGCAGTGTAGGGTAGCTGGTTTTTGCCCACCTTTAGTCATACATTTGTATTTGGATTTACATCACACATTTTAGAACTTTTAGGCATAAATGTAACTCTAACAAAATATATTTACAGATATTACAGTATGAGTTTTACACTTATAAAGGTAAGGGCAGCACTTGACCTCTACTTACATACTTGAAAAGAGACATCTTATTTGCTTTGCTGGGCTATTTATCCTGGGAGTAATTGGGATACTTGATAATTTGACTTTTTTTATGCAAGCAGGGATAATTGAGAATGGAGCAGAGAATAGGTGTAAGCACTGACTCCCCTCTGCCATCAATGCTTAGGTAAATATTGTCTGCTTCTTCAGGAGGTCTCTGCAACATCATTTCCCTTTCCTGGTGAAGAAAAGACTTGAAATGTATTCTAAGTGTGCAACCTTTTCTTTGGCTTTCTCTGGACAAAGTACAGGAACTATGTTGCTTTCTCAGATTTTGTGACAAATCTACAATAACACTGGAAGAGACTGCTTAAAAAAAGTTGTGGAATCTCCATCCTTGGAGACACAGAATCTGGTGGAACACAGGCAGCCTCCTCTAGATGAGCCTGCTCTAGGAAGAGGGGTTGAACCTGGTGATTTCCAGAGTCCCCTGCACACCTCAGTCTTGTTGTGACTCTGTAACATTATCTGGACTTGAAAGGAAGAAAAATATTATCACCTAACCCTGCTTTACAATGTATTACTTTATTCTTCTGGAAATAATTTCATAGTCTGGGTGGACGAGAAAGCCTTGCTGTTATTTGTTTTTTAGATATGTTAATTGAATGCCTTTGAGAAAAGATTAATTTTGGCTGAACACACAGAGACACACTGCAGCATTAACCCCATTTAAAAAGGGAACATCAAAAAAATTCATCCTGAAAGGGCAGAATAATACCAGAGAATGAGAATAAAAGAACAAAAGCTAGGAAGCTAACTCGAAATAAGGTGTCGTCTAAAATAAAAATTAATGATCATGCTACATTGTAATTTTTTTTTCTGAGAAAATAACATCTATACAGAACATTTAAAGAAACCCCAGAAGAATGAGATTTCTCATAAAGAGTTTTGAACCCTCTAGAGAATCATTATTGTGGAATCAGCCGTTTACAAAATTAATCTCCTTCTGCTATCTTTTGAAGTTGCTAAGACATCAATCTATGCAAAACTCTCCTGACTTAACATTCAGCTCAGACTGCTTTAAATGTTTTCTTCAAGAGAGCTGACACCTCTCTATTCTTTCACTGAGTACAAAATTTGCATTCTCAAATCATTATTTATCATTAAAACAGAAACTTTAAAATGGTGCACTTTCAGGCTGATAAGTTTTGACATTTTTTGAGGCATTAAGCACAATAGAACTAAATGTCCCACTTAAAATGTGCTGGTGCTATGCTTCTCACTCAGGTTTTTAAAATTCCTCCTCTCAAGTCTACAACTACCCACAGAGAAAAAAACCTTTTAAAAATAGTTTAAATTGGGCACGTCTTGCATTTTTTTTTTTTTTGCAAGTTATGAGTTCTTATAGGCATCTTATAATTTAGAACTTTTTATTGTCAGAAACACTTAGGATCATAGGATGCCATTGGTACCATATTCTGACAGGGTCAAAAAACTAAGTGTAATATGAGATAACAGCAGATGAGTAGATCAGGTATGGAAAAATAACAATGAGTTGGGAAGGACAGAACTCTGCTGACCTTGCTAGGACTCACAGTGGTGTAGCAAATCTAGTTTCACTAATCAGTATTGTGCTAAAAAAACCAGACAGCTTTCAGCTGCAGGAGTGGGAGTGGCAGGGGGAATGTCTGCTGGAGTTTTATTAATATCTGTGATGTTCTTTCTGTCATACCTACATCACATGTCATAATTCTATGTATTTTTTTTTTAAAATCTTGCTGGTACAGAGAAATGTTTGAAAACATGACTAAAGCTTAAACAAGCATAGACCTGAATTCATAAAATTCAATTCAAAATTCTCTTCATGTACTTTTGTCATAGTTTCACAGGTGTCTGACTTGGTTTGCAAATGCATTAGGGACTATGGCATACCACCTGTAACAAAGAATCCTGATGTCATGATATCTAGTTTCCTGAGCCTTTATGTTAAATGAATCAAAGAGTTTTTACCAGTGTTGACTTATTGGTGGGACTTAGCAGGGAATGATTTAAAATAAATTCTTCTTTGGCATGCTAATTATTTTAATGTAATTAATCTGGGCTGTACAAGAAACTAAAATTGCAGAGTGATCTGAATCACTCTTAATGGATTTAAGTAATGTACAGCCATCATGTAAGCAGGTGCACCATGCAGAGCTTGGAGCTGCTGTGATTCTGAGGTACCTCACAAATCCATGTGATTAAAATCAGTGATTAGGAAAATTCTTGGTGTGAAATTAGAATGTAGAACCTAAAAGCAAATGCAATTTATAGCTGTGCCTTTTCTTATGTACAGATCTTAAGTACTGATTAATTGAGCAATATATATGCTCCACATACAAAATTCATGATGCAGAACTTGGCTGAGGTCAATTCTGTTTTGGGAAACAAGGTCTAATTCATAAGGTATTTTAATAATTAATATGTAAGGGGTGGTGATAAAGGATTTACTCTCATTACTCAATGAAAAATTGATTTGCATCTCCTGATAGATAAGGATATCCAGGTATATCCTTTCTAATATGATCAAGTGAACGACTCAAGCTGTAGCAAAGAGGCAGAACAAATTAACTCTTGTCATTTCAAGCAAAGAAGTATCTTAGTGCAAAGAAATTTTTGTTTTTTAACCTTCTAGTCTGTGTAAGAAAGATCACAGTTTCAGTCCTGTAGCATTTTAAGCCCCTCAGATATCCTTACCTTTATTAACAGGAAGAAGGCTTGACACATGTTTTGTGAGAAACAATACCTTGGAAAGCTTCCTAACTTGAATGTTTAAATTTAAACTCTCCTCTTAAATCTATCAAATCAAATGAGAATGTTAGTTCAAATTTCTAATTTTCCCACTTGTTGATTTATGACCTGTTTGATAATACAGCTGTTCTGCAAGCCATCAGGACAGATGTGAGGGGAAATGGATTAGTTTTAGTACCTCTGTAAGTGAATAACATGAATGTTTTTTATTTTCCTACAGTGTTTACTTAAAAATGAAATAAGACACGTTAGAGAGAATATAGAAGAAAAAAGGGAAAAAGATTTTAATGGCATTTGATAGTATAAATAAGCTGCATTTATAATTAATTTATATAAAAAGTGATCTATCTAGTAATGGCATGTAAGTGACAAACTCAAAAAATAGGGTAGTTCTTTAGGAGGGTCACTATCAGTGAAATTATCTTGACAAATCTTACATTTTAATCTAAAGAGAAAAATAATTTATTTATATTAAAAGGAATGGCAGTGAAATCATGCAGGCTAAATACTATAGCACAGGAATTACAGTGAGGAGAGAATAATTTTAAAATTACTGACATCATCAGTTGGCACTGTTTAGTTTTTCTGCTCTAGGGAGATGTACTCGGCAGTAATCAACCAAGTTCAGGTGTAAAATCAAAGGAGTACTGGATTCAAGAGCAAGCTGGATGTGTTAGACCCTTTTACCAGAAGTGATCTTAGGCAAAAATAGGGAGAATCTGAGGAAACTAAGCAAGGTATTCAAAAGGAAAGAGACAGGGTTCAGTTCGTCCCTTACAGGCCAATTGGTTTCCCTGTTTCAGTAGCTGGTGAATTCCAGTGTATGTGTCTTGTTCTTCATATAACTGGGGAAGGCTGGTGCCTCTCAAGGCTACCAAAGAGATCCTGTTCATTTGCATTTTTTAGGCACCACAGACACTCATCTACTTCTGCATGTTTTCTGCAGTCAGCTGTGAGTCAGGGGTTTTCTCAATGGCTGGTCAAAGCATATGTATTTGTATGAAATATTAAGTTTGTGGAGGATAGTGTATTTTAGAAGGTTTTCTAACCCATCAAAGGAGGTATTCCTTACTATTTCTGAGGATTAAGTATCCAATAATTTTGGACAGCATGTTATGTTTTATGTTGAAGAGATTGAACCCAAAATGTTACATCTGTTCCTGCAATACTTTGTTGTATCTGCAATTCTAGGTATATGCTAATGACATATCTCCTTGTAACACTTTCCCACATGTTTTAACTCAGAGAGAATAAGGATTCAGAGTTGCTCATATTTGTAATTGTTGAGTTGCTCTAATTTGTAATTAGAATTTACCAATATAACAAATAACAAAGAAGTAGAAAATTGATCTATTCAGGTTAAATTAATAAAGGAAAAACGTTCTTAAAGGATGATTGCAATAATTTTATCTTTAATCTGTGATATTGTCCTACAAGCACAATCACATTCAAATATCACAGCAGACTTAAATTGATCCTAGTTACTACTGTTCAGAAGTTTCCATTGCTTGGAAAAATTAAAACCCAATGAGCCAACATGAATGCCGTGAGATTGTGAGTATTTAACTGAATTGAATTGACTCACCCTTTTTATTTCACATTCTGAAATGGAGCAACATCATCAGTTTGCACAAATATTTCTTGAAAAGTAGATATTAAATTTTACCTGTTCATTGTTTAGTTGAAAAAAGGAAAAAATCTATATTCTAGCCAGAAAATCTCAGAAATATTATGTTTGTGAACATTATGTTTAGAAAGTTTCAACCATACAATAGTCAATGGAAAATTTACTGTTTATTTTATTGGGTCTGGAATACCAGTGTTCCTCAAACATACTGGACACCAGCTATAAAATAGTCATCACTTTAACAGCTTTAAAGGATTCTTATAAAGAGAAGAAAACCCCAAATCCAGGTCAACTGGCAAGCAGACAGAAAAATGTTTGCCTTTAAAATGACTTATTTTTATTATGGATCATCTAGTCACTTAATTGTGGCTTTGGGCTTGGTGTTGCTGTTGCTGTATACTGGAAGATTGTTCCTAAGACCTTGGAAAGCATCCTAATAACATAGTGGTTACCTGAGCTGTCTGAGGAATACAAAATATCCTGAGATTAGAGATGTGCTCTCTGCCACATACATTTATTTGCAGGAGTAGATGAGCAGCAGAGTGTATTTGTTCTGGTTTAGAGAACATTTAGGGAGGGAACTTTCAAAGGGGTCTGTCTAGGAAGCAGATTCAAGTGTCCCTGCCCTGGGTTAGGGGGATACAAGCATCATGAAGTCAGCCTAGGACAGGCTCCTCCACCAATTGGTCCAGGAGGTAGATCTCCTTTGAAAGAAGTGGAAAAACCTGTTTATTTAACAAGCAAAGTATCCAAAACAATGAGGAAATTAATATTAAACAATGGAACCTCTTGCTGTTCTGAAGAGATGGCAAATTCAGAAAGTCCTTGTCGTGGGGTGCAGCTCAGCTCGCTCAGTCTCTCATCAGTCCCTCCTGCCCTGGAAAATGCTGTCCTGGGCCTCAGTGGGACACAGGCCTGAGCTCCTGGTGTTTTTATGGGTTTTCAGCCCAGAGCAGGGCTGATCTCTTCCAAGAAACAGAAAAGACAGAGTCCGGGGAACTTCTCTGCCTCAGCTAGCTAAAAACTAAGAGCAAAGGAGATCTCTCTCTTGCTGTCTGTGCTGCAGACAACACAGAGAGAGAGAGAGAAATGAAGCTGTTATCTCTGTGTTTTTGAATACAACTGTGAAAAAATTCCACTGCTGCTTCTCTTTCTCCTCCCTTTCCCTCTCAAATCTAATCCTAAAAGCATAGGATTCAATAGTATAAACAAAACAGGCAATTGGGGATAAAAACATTATAAAATCACCCTAAAAACACACAGTAAGAGATAGTCCTTGACATTCTGAATATTTCCCTGGGACCTGTATGTTTTTCAGTGGAAAGACAAGGGAGTTTGTGCTTGCTTGTGGCAGGTAGAGGGTAGAGTTTGTACAGACTTGGTGGAAAGGAAGTAGCTACATATCAGCCATGCACCGTACTCTGCAGCCTACTCAGAATTTCTTTTATTTTCAAGGTTTGTTGTAGATATACTCATCATACTCTTTAAGATGAGAAAAAAGTGGAAAATTCCGTATCTTATAGAGAAATAAGTAATAGATTTCTTTCTTTTGACTGTGAGGCCAAGGAAACAGATACAGTCACAGAAGAGACATTGTTGCTCACCCTGAGCTCCAGCTGGATCAATGTTCGGTTTTCCTGTGTAATTGCTCCAATATAGCTCGATCCTGATTTGAAAGACAAAAATTTATTGGCAGTGTTCCTGTGTCACACATAATCACATTTTATAAATATATCCCTAGGTAGCATCAAGTCACAACTCATAATATGGCCAGTTATGGTAGCTGTGTCCCACTTTTTAGAGATGATTATTATGCATTATAAGGGAAGGCAAAAATTATATATGGAACCTCAAGCCATCATCTGCATACAGGACGTGCAGCCTACAGGGCAGTTAGACTCCTCAAAACATGCCAGACTGTGCAAACTTGAAAGGCTTATTTAGTGCAGTCTCTGGTGTGGTTCTTCCAAGTCCTACCCAGAGATCTGAGGAGAAAGCCTCAGGATATTGGAGTCCACTGCTTATCGTGTTAGAGAAAAACAACTAAAGGTGTTTGAAAATAACCCTTATATTGACATACAGCCACTGTGGGAAGGCTTCTAAAGGCTCCAGCTTGTGATAGTTACAAATTGTTGTATTGATCTTCCTTTATGCATGGACTAATTGCAGCTCAAACACTGATAGTTCTTTCTGTTTGTCACTTTCACCATTTCTTATCAGCAAGGAATATTGTTTATGCACAATGTGCTTAGGCAAGAGTTCTTTCTTGCCCGGGCATAAAATGCACATGGTTTTAGTAAGTTTCTTGGAAGTGAGTTCTTCTAAGCCTTGTATAGTGAAACAGAAAATTCTGAGGAATATATAAAATAAAGAAAGTAGTGTTCAAGCAGATGTTCTTAAACCCAAGTTGTTAATTCAAGTTCCTAATGCGTACATCAATTTTCACAGCAAATATGAAGGGATAAGGTGTGGTTTAGGTACAGTGCTATTAGTGAATTGTTGCATAGACACAACTGGCTGCTGTGTCTGGGCAGGGCTCCCCTGTGCCAAGGTACTGCCATGACAGCAGGGCTGAGTTGCCTCCCTCAGCACCCACAATCTCTGTGAGTTTGTAGCTGCGTTTTTCTTGATTTCTGTCCAGAGGGGACAACCCAGATGAGAGAAATAGGCAAAAAATAAGTGTGCCTCTTGGATCCCTCTTGGATCCAAACTGCAATGTGGGTGAAGAAGAAACTGTGTGCCTCACTGGTTGGGCTAAGGAACCCCTGGAAAGGGAGTGTAAATTCTGGTACTTCAGTAACTTAGAGATGCAAATTGGTGCTACATGGACAGATCTTAGATAATTAAATTCAACTCAGATCTTGGTTACTAAAATAGTCATTTGGAGTCTGGCCCTTCCTATTGTTCCTTGTCTTGTGAAAAAAAACATTCTGTTTTATATGGATGATTTACAGATTGTGAAGTCCTTGGAGTCTGTGATAACACAGACCTTGTAAATGTTGATGTACAGTGGCTAAATGGAAGGTGATCAAAAAAGGGAATAATTCTCATGGGGTTCAGTGTCTTCAGAGATTACACATAGATCTTTTATTAAGTATCATATATGAAAAATTAATACAGACATATCCACTTTTATTTTCTTTATTTTGTATGTCCTTCTGCCACTTCTAAAGTTATAAAGATGGCTATAATTTTCTTAGATTTTCTTCCTTGCTACTGCTATAATTACTTCTTTGTCTTCCCTCAGAGATCTCTCTGTCAGAATCAATAACAACCAGATTAATGAAAAAAATTTCTGAAAACATTTTATCTTTATGGTCCCGACTTGATGATGGTTTCTAATGGAGCATTAAATAGGTATGAACACACATCTTGGTATGAATTGCTGGACAGATATGTAACAAGAGGGTTTCTGAGTAGGGAAATGCTGAAAGATGATGAAACCTGACAATAACAGAAGATTTTTGAAGAAGCACTGAGGGTGGGAACAAATGAACGTGGCTCCTATAGAAGAGGGTCACAAGCCTGTGACTGAACCATGAGATTTGTTGCTAGGAAATGGAAAGCAATAAGGTAAGGCACAGAAAAACAGAAGGGCTTATAACTTCAACAGATTGACACACTACAATTATTGAACAGTACATAGATTAGAGACAAGGACTGCTTATATGGGATTGCTTTTTTTGTTCTTCCCCCATGAGAAATAACAGAAACAGTACAGACACATGATGATATAGCTGATAAAAGGTACAGTTTTTCTTAGCATTGTGAAAGGTAGCAAAACTACTATGATGTAGTGGGTTTGCCATATTTTGTGTGTGTCATGCAACTAGATAATGTGGAAGAGGGGACAAATAAAGAAATGGAATAATACAGGAACATAGAGACTAGCTATTCAAATAGTCAAAGTGCAGGAATAGAATTCAATTTATTTAACGTTAGATGTGATGAGTGCAGCTGTCTACACATGAACTAGTTGATTACAGAGCTTTTTGAGTGAATGTGAGAAAGTAAGTTGGTGAGGTATGGTTTGCCTCATCATTTAATTCTCTAAAATATGCCAGATCAATTGCTCTGTATAGATGCCTCCAAAGACAACAGAGAAAATCTATAAAGCTCGGTGAGTTTTAGTTATCTATTTCCAAAAACAGATCAGAGGACTGCAATATTATTCAGGTTTTTTTGGAGAAAAAATGAGCTGAAGGATAGAAGCTAGGAGCAAAGAGACGAGTTTTTATTGTAAATCACCTGAATAATGTCTACCAAATAAAAAAAGAAATGGCAGAAACTTTGAATATGTGCAAAAGTCATATAATAACACTACTTTGCAGGGAGATAATAATCAATCAGTAACAAATGCAGTCATAATAACCATAAATTATTTATTAATAAAATTAGACTATTATTTTCTGTCTGCTTTAAAAGCAATCAAAGGAAAAGCAATCCATATGGAATTCTTCCTTGCATGCATAGAGATTGTACAGATAAACTAAGGCATAACCAAATGCTAAAGTCACCATACAGACAAAATTGTTAATCTTAAAGAAGATTGTTTAAATGCATGTTGTGAAACAAGATTTTCAATTATACCAGCATGAAAATACCTTTAAAACTGAAAATAATCTGCCATTTGCAAAGCTTGCAAAGGGAAAGGAAGATGAAAAAACAGTTTAGAAAAAATAAAATTAAAATTGGTCATAAAAAGCCTACCAAAATGGGCAGGAAGAAATGGTGGATAAAAAGGTGTAAATGCAGACATTTGTGTATCTGTAATAGATTCAGAAAAATAACTCTGACAGTAAGTGACAGGAGTTGACAATGCTGGGGAACTGAACATTAAACAAAAAACAAAACAAAACAAAAAAAAAGTGCTTGAGAGCAAGCAACAGTACTTACAAAGCTCTTTATTGTTTGGGACTTAAGCAAACTGGATAAGTTACCTGGGGAAAAGGACTGAGTGTGGTAGAAGAGTCTTCTATTTAATTCTGGAGGCTCTGGGGACCCCAATGAGATAATGTTGTTTTGCAGTTGTCACTTGTCAAAAGTCTGCCAAGACAGGGAGGAATTTTGATAATCATGGCTAGAGAAATGAGATGGGCAAAAGAATTATATAATTCTTTGTTCTGTAGCATACACCCTTTCCATCTTTACAGCAACTGTCCACAAAGTGCAAAATAACCAAGCATTTCCAAGAAAGAATGCAGCATATTCTAAGAAATATATGCAAAATCATTTGATACAGGAGTGAAAAAGAAATAAGAATGAAAATGTGTTCAGAAAGCTGGGTGCTAGATTTAGAAGAGATTAATTAAAATGTTTAATGGCAGGTTGTCTTTCGTGGCTTTATATGATGGTCTATTCAGGGATCTGAGGAGATCTATATAAAATCATTGCAAGATTTAGTGCTCTGGCATTATAATAAGGAAGGTCTACACAATAAGACTGGAGAAAAGTTTGCTTAATATAGTGTATCCCAATGTAATTATATTAGAGATAAAAGTAATTTTATGACATTGCAAAGGTAGATTACAAATCCTTAATTTGCCTGAAGAAAGAGACTGAGGAGGAAGGCAGGACTCAGTTTGAGACTTACCTAACTGTTACAATTTCCTCTTTTGTTTCCAGAAACAAAGACACTGTTTTGTGGAACAGCAAAGTTCCAGTTATTAACCTATAAATGCCTCAGGATACACATATAATCTTGTTTTTACTGCCTCGGTCCCCAAGATTACCCAAATTCTGCCATGTGGTGTTTGAGCTCATTCCATGTTACCAGTGCATCCCATTCATGCTATTTTTACATTTCTTTAATGCATATATATCCCAAAAGGACATTTTTTTTGCCCCTTGAGGGCATCGTCACTGGTGAAAACACTAAAATTTTCCAAAATAGACTCTGAAGGACTCCACAGGGAACTTACCAGTACCAGGACACTTTCAGCACAACCCATTTGATCTCTTTTTTGATCCACTTTACAGGGTGGCTTCTCATCCCACCTTCTCAATTTTAATCAGTCATCTCCTGTGGAATACATTTCTGAAATCCAGAGAGATTGTATCTGTCAGGCTTTCCTTGTAAATAAGTAAATAATGTCTGTCAGAGGAAGACACCAGGATTTTTGGCATGATCCATTTCTGAAAAATTTATGTAGCTTTTATCCTTATTTGCATTTCTGTCTGTTTTGTCTACAGAGAGTTCTATATGGGTAGAATAACTATTGATCATGAAAATGTAGCCTGAAAAAATACATCAATAAAGTATAAAAAGAGGAATTAAGAATCTGTTTGAAGAAATAAGATATTTACTTGTAGATAAGTGATTTTGGCACAAACCTCATTCTAGGTTTTGTGTGTTCAGAGTTGCCTCTTGAGACTATCATTGAATTGTTTTGGGAATCCAGTCAAACAATATGTCAGGAAACCTGACCTCGGTGATTTTTTTTCAGAGGACTGCAGGCAATAAACAAGGTTTTCTGAAGCACTAATTTCAGAGCTGACTCTGCCTGTTGGCAAACTGGATTTAACTAGTGGTATCTGGAGACATGTTAATGAATTTCAGATTAACACAAGTGCTAAACCTACTGCCATAATTAAGAAAGGCCTGCCAATCACTGCCTCGTTTGCACTGGCACGATTTATTCTGTAGATTTCTGTTGCAATATTAGCATCTAGTGAGGACAGCAATTAATTACTAAATGGATCCTAAATGAGTAGTTCACAGGAATGAGAAAAATGACTAACAGAAGACTTTTGCAGCCCATTCCACTGTGTATATCCTAAAGTTATATAATTTTTGTGCAATTTTCCACATTTACCTGTCCAATCTCATTCTGGGAATCATGTCTTTTAAAAAGTAGCACTTCTGAAAAAAATGTGTCTCTTTTAATCAAAATTGTTTATGCTGATATCTGGGAATATTTTGTGCATTATCATCGAATCATAGAATCCATAAGGCTAGAAAAGACCTCCAACTGTAACATACAAGATCTGTGAAATTGTAACAAAATTTTTCACTCTCTCTGTGTTACATGCATGTTTTTCTTAATTTCATTGGACCTGTTACATGTATTTTCTGCTTAATTCTCTGTTGGCTCAACTGAAACTGCAAGTTATTGGAAACTTCATTTGGCTGTGGTATTATCTATGCTTTATATGCTTTCAAAATTGGAAGAAACTTATTTGTTTCTAATTATAATCTAGGGCTACATTTTTACAGAGAAATTTGTTTCCATTTACACATATCTGCAGCTATTTAGTTTATTATTCAATCTTACTTACTTCTAAAGAGAAAGTATTATAAATTTCCATGCCAGAATAAATATAAATATCACACATATCATGAGTGCCTTGACTAGAGGTGCAATTTTTTAAATGCCTGACCCTTTATTCGTTCCTCCAACATAAAACTATTGAGGGCTGAGCTCCTGAAGCCTTTTCACGAGACAATAATTAATAATATGGGGGTTTCATGGGTCATCTTCCATTCTCATTCAGGACTGTGTAGTCTGCATTGTACAGATTCACACATAAGATACACATGCATAGAATCACAGGATCCTTGTTTTTAAGAGTGAGGCTCATGAAACACATTAGGTTGATTTTTTTCAGATACTCCTTGTTTGGTATTTACTGACAGGAAATGTGTCATCAAAAAGCATTGCCTGTGGCTCATTTACACCTCTTCTGGCTTGGTGGTGCAGCCAAATGGTTGCAAATATGTCATTGTGATTGATCATTTGCAACTTTCTGAAAGTCTGGGATCACTAGATCTCAGAAACAGTTACTGCTCACAAAACCAGGCTGGTCCTCTGGAGATGTCTAGTACAACCCTCTCTGCTCAGTAGACTGAGCTACAGCAGCAGCTTGCTCAGGTCTGCATCCAGTTGAATGTGGAATATCTCCAGGGATGGAGACTGCTCAACCTCTCAGAGCAACCTATTCCACTGTTTGGCTTCTTGCACACTGAAAGTTACTGTTTTTTTGTGCTTAAACAGAACTTGCTCTGGTTTGGTATGTGCTCCCTTTTCTCCTGTCTCTGGACATGACTGAGGAGAGTCTGCCTCCACCCAATAAGATATTTATACACACTGATATAAGATTCCCTTTTCAAGCATTCCCTTCTCCAAGCTGAAAAGTCCCAGCTTTCTCAGCTTCTTCTTGCATAAAAGATGCTCCTTTACCATCTCTGTGACCTTTTGTAGTACTCACTCCAGTATGTATGTGTCTCTTACTGTTGAGCCCAGAACTGGACACGGTGCTCCAGCTGTGGTCTCACAAGTGCTCAGGAGACAGGAAGGATCACCCCCTCAACATGCTGCTCAGACTCAGCACCTCATCTGCTACCACCACACTGACCCTTTTGCATCAGAGAAGGAACTTTTTTCTCACATTTGTGAAGTCTCTGGCTTGGACCTGCTGTGAGTCTCCATTTCTGCACCAAATAAGCACAGACCTTTCTTGCCCCTGCTTTGTCACAGGTCCCCTCTACTTGGCAGAAGCCCCCTTGCTAAGGGGCCTGCAGAGATGCATCATCATCCCTTGGGAGCTTGGTGTCCGCTATGCTGGGGTAGCTGCTGTGGTGTGTGCTGGGGACATGCTGTGTCACTCCTCCCCACTGCTGGCACACAAATACTCTCCTCAGCAGCAGGGTTTCCAGAAGGGTTTTGCACATCATCTGCAGAAAACACTTCTCTGGGAACTTCATGATGGGCTGGCCCTTAAATTCACCTCTCCCAGCACCTACTGAACAGATACTTGTCTCCTTGCACAAAGCTCAAAGCACCCTTGGATTATGAACAGCCTCATTACAAGCTGCTGGAAGTCACAGGCTCCATTGCTGCTTTTTCCTATGAAGCAGGTGCTCTGACATTCCTCCAGGAGTTCCCATAAATCCCTGGCTATCCCAGGAGGAACTTACCGATTACATACAGGCAGAACCCTAAAAATACTGAGCAACCTGCTGTGTCTGATGCCTCCCTATGTTAGCTCTGTTTCCCTTGTTCCCTTGGCTGTTTTTTTTTTCCCCTCTGAAAATAGATGAAAAAATAAAGTGATATCACTTTTTGTATCTGGTTTAAAACTCTTCTGCGTTACTGAAGCATTTGAGTTTTGCATGTATATGAAGAGGACATCATAATTATTGCCTCTAGAAATGACAGGACATTGCTAAATGGACTTTTACTTACATGGAAAAAAAAACTAGCTCATTCTTTACTTTCAATAGTACACTTATTGGCAAGGATAGAGGCCTTATTCTACAGGAATATTCTACAGGTAATATACATAAAGATATTCGGATTTTTACCTATTATATATTGCTGATGAAATATTGAGACATAGCAGTGCTGGTGTACAGCATTATTGCTGTGCAGTCCTTGAGTGTTACAGT
Organism: Rhadina sibilatrix; assembly: GCA_013400275.1. NCBI lineage: Eukaryota > Metazoa > Chordata > Aves > Passeriformes > Phylloscopidae > Rhadina > Rhadina sibilatrix. The sequence continues at coordinate 90,465 of VWYO01020512.1, read as the reverse complement.
GGTATCATGATAATTTATTTCACCTGGTAAATCTCTTAACCAGTCTTGAAGAAAAATGAATGTCAAGCTTTTCTTGAGGAATACCAAATACCATATAGTCAGATTTAAAAATCCAGGTTATAACCATTCATTTAAGCAAGCACTTAAGAATATTCTCAAGGCATAAAATTGTAGTTAACAAGCAAGCCATCTATTGATTCACTGAATTTAGTGGCATTATCCCTGTAAAGTTATGCATGTGTCTTAACTGCATGGTTAGTGGCCACCTTAATGGAATTGTAAGTAGCACTCAGCTGGCAGAAATGTGATTAAGATGCATTATAAGCATGATAATAACTACTTTTGACACCAAATAGAAATAAATTTGACAATATAAGAGGTTTTCTGGAGGCGATGATCTGAACATCTTTTCTTTCAGGAAGTTTTAAGGAACAAAAGGGATATGTATAAACAGCAGAGATGACTCATAAGTCGTAGAGATCATTATATGATTTCAGTTGACAAACACAAACTTTTTAAAAAATGTGTCATCTGCTCGATATTTACAACTGAAGAACTTTAGTCAGAGTTAAATTTATGCCCTTTAATTAACTTGCTTGAGGTTCTGAAATTACAGGTGCTGATCACTGAACAAAATTGTGCTCATTTGCTGTTAAGGGACAATGAGGTTTCCAGAGTCAGAACCACCAAAAGCAGGAAGAAAGAGTAGAGAGTCCAATGAAAGAGGGGAGGGGGGAAAGCAGCAGCTGCCAAACATTGTTGCTGCTTTGAGCAGCCTGTCTTATGGCTTCTTACCTACTGCAAGTCTGGCACTGGCAGTGCAGTGAAGACCTGACAGTCAGATGCTCTTTGATGTTTTGTCAGTCGCTGTTATCTGCAGGCTTGAGGAGTTCACCTTCTGAAAAGAGGACTTGGGCTCTGTCGTTGAAAGAGAGAACATCCAGCTGGTATCTTCATCATGCTCAATATTTGTTCTGCTTATACAAATACTTAATAACAGTGTTTATGAAAGAGTCACTTTAACCCATTAAAAAATAGAAAGATGACCAAAAAAGTGACATAATTAAATTTAAAATACCTATTGATTTCAGATGTGTGATTTTCAGCATTGCGTTCTAATGCAAAAGTCAATCATTTCTTGCACAAACAGACATATTTCCCCTGGGCTCACCTCAGACATAAAGGTGTTTGAGTTAGCAGTCTGGTTATGACTGAAATCTCAGAAAGTTCAGAATCACTTTTAAAACTTGTTTTAAGACAGGTTTCTGCAGGTTATGATGTGAGAACTGGAACAATTGTTTCCCTTCCAGCCACATAATATTGTGAGTTTCTGAATCTTACCAACTGAAAGAAAAAAAGAGGGTTTGGGTTGTGGTTAGTGTTTTGGCTTTTTTTTTTTTTTTTTCTTTTTTATATTAGTTGGTTGATCTGGGGATTTGTTTTTGCTTGTTTGATTTTTCTTTTTTCTTTCTCTCATTTTAGTGGAATCAGTATTACAGTACATTAAGTAGTGATGTGTGAATGTAAGTCTAAGGAAGAATGACATTTTTAACTGCTTTACTAGAAGCCTGTTATATGTGATTTTAAATTCACATCGTTACTCCTCACACTACTCTTCACATCTATATTTAAAATTCAGACATTCATTTCATGATTTTTATAGTTTTAGACATTGAGTAAATGCTCTGGTCGTTTCACCACAAGCCAAGCCTCATTTATCAGTTTATTTTGAACTCAAATCCACAGGGGACAAAAATTTAAAAAAAAAAAAATGCGTTCTTATTATTCCTATCTTGTAATATTTTTGATATATCATGTTGCCCCTCAGTCTCTTCTCCAGACCTAACCAGCCTGCTTCCTTTAACCACTTATTGAAAGTTTTCTTAATATCTCCTCTGGAGCTTTTCTTGTTCTGTATCTTTCCTAAAATACTGTTCTCAAAATTGGATATAATATTCCACTGAAGGTCTTGCTAGTATTCTATGGAATGGAATAGTGTTTAAAAATAATCTTTATAAATTTCAAAATTCAATTTTATATAAAATATTTTAATGTTCAGCTTGTGACAGAGCCACTGGTACTGATGGAATACCATTGCTCTCTGGCAGTTGTTTCTATTCTGCAATGAACTGGTTAATTTTTCTACTGTGCAATGCAGATCTTGCCCTTATTGGTACCTAATTTTCTTCAAACTTCAATCTGTTGAGATTATTTTGAAACAATGCATTTGCAGCTCTCTCAGCATGGTGTCTGTCAACTTCCAGATGTAATAACCCTGCTTTTGATTTCTTTATCTGAACTATTAAAGAATGTAATGAATGCACTCAGACCCCTGTGGAACAGCACTGCAAACCCTTGTCCAGCCTGACAGTGAACTGTTAATAACAACACTCACTGATTCCATCCAGGGAGAGTTTCCCTAGTTTGCCTATCAAAAGGTCATGAGAGAGAGCATCAGGCAGCTTTCTAAAGGGAAGCACAATGACAATGTGACTGCTTTTCCTGTATCCAAAAGGCCTATTATGCCATCATGAGGAAAAAAGCATATTATTTTGACATGCCTTGTTCTTGATGAATCCACTGTCACTGTTACTCATCTTCACAACTTTCTTATCCTGTAAGTGCTCAAAAAGTGTTTGATTATTTGTTCTATTACTTTTTAGGAACTGAAATTGAACTAACTGGCCTTGAATTTTGTGGCTTTTCTCTCCTTCTCTCACTTTAATATAAGAACTATGTTTATCTAATTCCATTTTTTCTTGAATTTTATCTTCCCTCTGTCCCTATTAAGAATTGCCTCTTAACGAGGAAAAGTGTAATTTATTGAAATTTGCTAAGATCATTAAAATCTGTGAGAGCTGAGATTATTACATTAAAACTCATCATTCCTTTGTAGTTGTATAAAGTGTGTCCTTTAAGAAATGTGGGTAAAACTTGGAGTCATGAACTAATGTCTCTATTCTATACAGCAATGTGCTGTATAGAATAGAGACATATAGGATAATTTATTTGGAAAATCTAGAATTGTTTTAGAACAACATAATATTTAGGAGAACTCTAAAAATCATAGAAGATATAGTAAAAGAACCAAAACAAAAATGCTCAAAACTTGCAATATTAAGAATGACATTTAAGGTGTGATCTTCAAAAAGGCAGAAACATCTGCTGTTCTCATAAAACTGTCATCAATTTGCTTTTTGTGACCAACAGTTTTGAAACTGTTCCATGAGAAAATTTTTTTTTCTCCTGCCTTTCCAGAAAATTTCAGTGCTAATTTGCTTTTTAGATTCCCTACAGAGAATATTCATATTTAAGGCTGATAAGTGGATAATGCAGGATAATGAAAGACCCAGAAATGGCCAGCTGGTCCCTATGAACTTGTATTTTTTTATGGCATCTAATAAAAATAAATAATATTTCTTGACTAAACTGTATTTTTTTTTGTGGAGGAAGTAGACTAAAATTTAATTATTTGATAAAATTAAGAGAATAAAATTAAAATACTATATTTATTCTTCAGTAATTAAAAGAGAAAACAAGGCAAGATTGGTAACAGGCATTCTGAGAATACACTGAGTTAGCAAACAAGTGAGGTGATTGACACCCAGCCCCTGGTGTTGTATTGCATCCCTACAGTGTTCTCAGGTATTGTTTGGAAACACATTCACTGCAATATTTCAAGTGGAATTTAGTAGGAATGAAAAACAAGATTTCAACCACCATTTTCTTTCCTTGCTGTGGAACATTACTCCTTTTCAACAGTGATGCTCAACGATATTTTGAGGCAAATTGATAATGCTAGATGGTCATATGAATTCATTCCATTACAAATCTGTCTAGTTTAAAAAGTCAGCCAACCAACCAACTAAACACCCAACCAGCCAGACCTGCATAATGAACATCTGTTTATTCTAAATCTCATTTTATCATAAAATTTTCTTATTAGTTGCTCTTCACTATTGCAAGTCCTGTGCTGATAAATTCTTTTTATATTTATTGTGGTTGAAAAAGAGAAAATTAAATAAGAAAAAATAAAAGAGAATTATTATTATTCATATATTATCATAGATTATTATTAATAGTATTATTAATGGTTATAATCAATTTGTGATATTAAAATCATTAAAATTAATACCTTTGTCAGAAATATACATTACACTACATATTCAAGACCTTTCTCACCTGGGAATTTTAATATAGGAGATCAGGCCCTAGTTGTGCATGTCCCTGTGTGAGAAGGGCTGGAGGGATGAGGGTGGGAGGGGTGGGGGAAATGGAGTGGCATTAATTCATCATATTAACAACACTCAAGATAACTGAAGATTTCTATTTATCTAGATCATGTTTGACTGGGATTTCATGTAAGTGTGTAACATCTGAGCTTTTAGAGAGTTTTCAATGTGAATTGTTATGACTGAGTTTTTTGGGAAACCTTCCATGTGAAATTTGCTAGACAGTTTGCTAGACTGTCACCCTGATATAACTGATGCACTAGGAACTGAAACTGAGGACCTTTGCAATATACAATAAATTGTATTTAAATACCTTTTTACTTCTGTATTTCATTTCCATCCTGTTAGTTTTCTCTAAAAGTCATAAACCTTCTATCTCTGCAAAGGGAGAATTAAAAAAAAAAACAAAAAAAACCCAACACCACCAACCCCCCCCCCAAAAAAAAAAAAAAAAAAAAAAAAACCCACAAAAAAAAAAAAAAAAAAAAAAAAAAAAAAAAAAAAAAAAAAAAAAACAAAAAAAAA
>VWYO01020512.1:68158-79225 GCA_013400275.1 Rhadina sibilatrix | reverse complement strand
AAAAAAAAAAAAAAAAAATCAACCAGAAGTGAATATATGTTCTGATAGACAGAGGAGGTATCAAAAGCACAGCATTGTGCTTTCTCAAGGCTGCTCTGGCTCCCTTCTGGGAAGCTGATGTCAAAGCTAATGGAATTCTGTCCTAAGAGCCTCCTGTGTTGAGGCTCTCAGTCTCTCTGCTGCTTTAGCCAGAGCCCTCAGGAGCTTTTACGGAATTGGATGATGCAGAAAAACAGTGAGAGAAGCCTCCAGGGAAACAGAGGGAGCAACAGCATAGAGCTCAGTTGACATTATTTCATCGCTTGCTTAAACATTTGAGGATTTTATAGATATAAATTTGATAGAAGATCTTGTTTAAAAATATATATTAATATCTTATGCTTGTATTTTTCCAGGTCTGCTAAATGGCCGATATAAAATATGTGTTCATATGTTCTGTAATGATTTAAGACCTAATTATGTAGTTATCCTCCTACAATCAGAGTTCAATGAAGTGCTCAATTTCATAGCTCCTTTTTGTAAAAATGTCTTGCAATGTGGAAAAATCCCATAAAATTCTTTGGCAGTCACACTTGCCAGTTAAATCGCTATCAATAATGCATGGTTGGTGTAATGTTTCTTACAGCAATTAATGGAGCATATTTCTCCTACTCACTTATGCTTAGCTTATGATCAGACTGATTTCTTTGTGTCTGTACACACCCACTCACCATACTTTATAAACAAGTATAACATTTTCTTATACATACGTACACTCATGTATAATACACACACACATATATAGAAATTTATTATATACATAAAATATGGTAGTTCACCTCTCTCTAATTTCAGAGCTTTATTCACACAATGGTTTTCAGATTCCTGCACAGATTGGGAATCTGGATCCCATTAACTAGCCTTGCAACTCTTACCTTTAGATTATTTTTTAAAGTTTGGAAATTCTGTGAGACTATTACCCCAAACTTTTTTCTTAAACACACAACAAGGGAAAGTATCCTGTCATTCTGCTGACCGGCAGCTTTGAGGTTGGGGTAGTTATTGGCTGTTAAAATAGACAGAAAATATGCACTCCTGAAATACTGTAATCTAAGCTTTCTTTATAAAAGCAGCCTGGGAGCTAACCTTTGCTTGTATCCTAAAGGAATTAGGATGCTGTGCCTTCTTAATAAGTTTTCACAAATATTTAAGTTATTGCCTTCTTAGGAAAGGCATTTTCAGTGCATCTGGAGAAAACAGATAAAGTGAGATCTATTAGAGCAGTACACCCGTCCTGAATTTCATGTTCAGTGGATCTGACTTTTATATTTATTGCTACATTTTATCCAGGAAAGCCATAATCCTTAAAACAGTAAAAATCACCATAAGAAAAAGAAAAAAACCAAACCGAAACAAACAAGAAAACCCAACCAACCAACCAAAAACAAGTAGAGTGCAACTCGGCATTTTAATAAAGGTTGGGCTAAATCAGATCTTGCTTGCTTTTATATAATCTCAAAGTGAAATCTAATTTTAATTTATTGATGTATGCAGTTGAAATACATGGGCACTGAAAAAATAGACCTGTGACTATTAGTCAAGTTGGATGCAACAAAACTAGGAGAGTGTAGTGGGTCAACACTGGCCAGACGCCAGGATCCCACCAAAGCCCCTTTCTCACTCCTCTCTGCAGCTGGACAGGGGAGAGAAAATAAATGGGTTGAGATAAGGAAGAAATCACTCATCAATTATCATTATGGGCAAAACAAGCTCAAATTAGAGATATTAGTTGAATGTTTTGCTAACAAAATCAGAGAAGGATATTAAGAAGTAAAATCAGGCATTAAAAACACTTTCCCCCATCCCCCCTCCTTCCCAGCTCTACTGCTTACCCCAGTGACACAGGGAGATGGAATGGGGGTTATGGTCAGTTCATCATGCTTTGTTTCTCCTGCTGCTCAGGGAGAGGAATCATTCACCTGCTGCACCGTGGGGTCCCTCCCATGGGAGACAGTTCTCCATGAACTTCTCCAATGTGAGTCCATCTCATGTGCAGTACCTCTCTGCAAACTGCTGCAACATGAGTCCATCCCACAGAAACAGCACCCCTCAGACTGCTGCAGCATGGGTCACTCTTCCACGGGCTGCAGTCCTTTAAGGACTGGCTGCTCCAGCATGGGCCTCTCTTTCCATGGACCCTCCACAGGGTCACAGTCTCCTCTTAGGCATCCACCTGCTCCAGCATGAGTCTCCTCCATGGGCTGCAGGTGGATCTCTGCTCCCCATGGATCTCCATGGGCTGCAGACACACACCTGCTTCTCCCTGTCTGCACCATGGTAAAAGAACCTTGGCTCTGGGACCTGGATCATCTCCTCCCTTTCCTTCTGCACTGACCTGGGTGTGTGCAGAGTTATTCCTCTTGCAGATTCTCACTCTGCTCTTCTCTGGCCACCATTACAACTGTGCAATAACATTTTTTTTTTTTCTTTTTCTTCTTAAATCTGTTATCACAGTGGTCTCACCACCATTTCTAATTGGCCCAGCCTTTGGCCAGCAGCATGTCCATCTTTGGAGCCACCAGGGAATGGCTCTGCTGCACATGAAGGAAGCTGGTAGCTTCTCAGAGAAGCCACCCCTGCATCTCCCCCACTAACAAAGCTTGGCAATGCAAATCTGACAGAGACCTGAATGAGGCAGCTGCTGTTGGACATTAACTTCCACTGTCAATTAACACGGCGATTACAACTGGCTGGTGATTTGCTGGCAGGGTTGCCTTGCCCAGACAATAAATTTCCTGTACAAAATGAAATTTCATAAGAAAGTCTGGAGATGCAGCATTACAATCATTTGATTTCCTGCTCCTTTTAGCATCTTCAGCTTTTTGCAGTGTATATTGAGAATATGTATATGTATACTGCAGCACCAATTGGCTTTAATTACTATTAGCTTTTTTATTAGGAAAGTTTGCCTTTTGACTCAAAAAAATATCTATGGGCCCCAAATGCCTCTTACACAGAAAAATAACTCTAGTTTTCAGAAGCAAAGTAAATATCTGGGGGGGAATCTACTAAATTGGAAAAGAAAAATGGATAGAAACCATGAAATTGGGATTTGTCATTAATGATTACCAGGACTTGAATTTTTCACATTGTGATAACTACTGCTATACATAATGAAGGAAAGTCTTTAACTGATAAGGAGTTTGCACAGTTCAAAATATCGTCTCGAAATTAAATCCTATAAAAAGAAATCAGAAAATATAGTGTGCTTAAACCTTATCTTCCTGAATGGAAGATCTCTTTTTCATCTGCAGAAAAGAAAATAATTTGAATAATTCAAATTATCTTTTTATTTCAAAAGTAGATTAAGATTAATTTTTATCATTTTCAGGTTGGAGTTTTTTTGCCTAGAGAAAATTAGCCATGATGTATGTCTAATGAGCCTTTTTAAAATTTTATTTACATATCCTAAATATTTAAGGCACCAGTTTTATTTCACCTAACTTTAACAGCAAAACCAGCATTCAGTTTAATTTAGCCATTTAGAACCTTTCAACAACTTATCAAAAATTTAGGAAATTTCAGAGTGGTATTCGCCCACTTGTATTAAAACCAATTTTAGAATAACATGAATCACACTGGCTATCTCTCTCCACTTTATATATAACAATTTAAAATAGCTAAGTGAAGTGGTGAATTCTACCCATACTGATTGAGTCCATGCTCCCTTAATTAATTCGTCATATGCCATACAGATGAAAATGCCTCTTCTGCCCAGCAGACACATATGTGAGGGAGGTTTCTTCGAAGGCTTTCCTTTGATAATTTCTTACCTAGAATTTGACATTTTTAATCATTCAATAATTGATCCTCTTTGCTTTTCTGAGCAACTTTCAAATGAATGAGTAGATTGCATTTTATGTTTCCTACTAATTGAGTTTTCTTTACACTTTATATTATCTGGTTAAAGAAAACGTTATTCTATTGACACTCCCTTACTGTAAGTACAGATAAAACATGTAAAGCAAAGCTAGTTTATACTTCACAGGAAAATGCAAAAGTGAGGGCGAATCTAATCATGCTTGAAGGAATTTTTGGTTATGCTCTAACAGAATCAAAAGGATCTAAGCAGTCACCTTGGGCATTGAACAGGTGTATCTGTATTTGCCCCATTCAGTATTTGCTCTTCTATTATGCAGCAGTGGAATCATTACACTGCATTTTGGTATGGCTAACAACACTTTTCAAGCAAGCAAACTAATGAGTTCATTAAAATTTTTGCAATATGCTTATGCATCTTTTGATATAAAAAGACCATTCTTTTTATATCAAATTTCTTTCACTTTACCAGGGCATTAATCAATTAGTAATTTTGCTTCACTGCTAACATTGCTTAATAGTTTATCAACTTCTGTATGTTTAAGGAAAAAAAAACAGTACAAAAAGTAAGCAAATTACCTCAATTTCTTGATGGTTTTTGTCCATGAATATTTTCATTCTGGACTTTTTTTTTTTTTTTTATAAAATCCCACAAATATATAATTTATGAACAAAAATTTTTTTCCTAAGGAGTGAGGAGCCAGAAAACATTTTAGGACATGGGGCAGATAATCATCTGAATCTCAGTTCATTGGAGAGAATTTTGGTAAGGAAACAAATGTGATTCTGAGTGAATAAAGAACAGAATGAAAAGTGTAATTAAAATTACTGTCTGGAATTTTAGTGTTATCACTGAAAGTCATTATCCATTTCTAGTCTTCATTGTTTAAAAATGATGCTTGCATATTGCAGACATTAAAAAAACGTGCTGCAAGATTTTAGCAAGCACTGTGTACAATGAGAAAGCTGAGAACTTTTATCTAATGAAAAGAAGTCTTTTGTATTCTTTCTTGTCTCATGAAGAAATAAACCCTGATCAAGAAGAACTTAATTTTATTGTAATCTTGCAAGCATGGCAGGGTTTGAGTGCTGAAGCTAGACAAGCTGAAACTAGAAATACTGTTATATTTTTAGAGTGTGGAACTGCTTATAAATCCCTAATTGCAAGAAAAAAGTTAACCTGGGGAGCAACCTGGTAAAAGCTGAAACTGGGACAGAGAAAGAAGAGAGAACGTCTCCACAGGTGAAGAGGGGGGAAGCTGATTTTGAGGAGGCATCAGCAGAGTTTTGCCAGAAACTCGTGGATAAGACATAGGGACAGGATGGGTAGATCACATCACAAAGGACTTGCCTGCTCAGTAGGAGAGAAAGTGCATCTTGCTCTGCTTGGTTGGACAAGCAGAGCGAGATGTGGGGAACAGATGCCCTGTTGGGGGGAACAGGGCGTTTTCCCACCACTTGAATTCCTTAACCAAAATCAGGCTTCTGCCTAAGGAGCATGCTCCGATCAATAATTATTGATTTGAGGCAGGAATCACATGTTGAAGTATTGTGGTACATGTCAGGCAGGATGTCACCCCTCTTTTATTACTTGTTACTCAGGGCCACTTTCAAAATATCTTTCTTTTAGTGCACTGTGTTCATCTGCTCAGTGGATGCTTATAGCTCTTCCAGCTCTCTGTGGTGTGCATTTCTAAAGGAATTTTTGTTAGACACTTACAGAATGTTCCCCAGTGGCACACACTTTCAGTGGAAAGCTCCTCAAGTAGAAGACAATGAGAATGAAAATAGGTATGATTTCACATCTTTTTGTTTTTGGACAACATGTTTTCAGCAGGATATCTTTAGCTAAAAGAGAACAATGGAGTGCATCCTATGGCATTGCATCTCAAGCTTGGTAATTCACTTCAATAGCTAGGAAATAGGTTTCCTTTGCCGTAAATTAAAGGTGAATTCACTTAACTAGATTAACTCAATTATGAGCAGATTAAGAATGGCTTAGGCATCCATTTGTTCATTTCCATTCATCAGCAGTTGAATTAAGTTTGTGGGAAATCTGCTGTGTATAAGACAAATGTATTACCATTTTATTAATTTATTCTTCAATTAAATTTGAGGATTTTTTAAGGCAAACAAAGGTAAATCAAAGTTTGAGCTTAAAAGTTACTTTCACTTAGTAAAAAATATGAGCCCAAAGAAGTGACTTCCTGCATCTTGACTTGAGACACCAAAGTGCAATTTAAAGGGTCTTTAATGTTTTAAATAAACTAGGCAAAGCAAATCCCTCCTTTCAGTGGGCTTACATTTTTGCCACTTGAATCCTTTCTGAAAATAGTATTTCAGACTCATGAATATTTAGCCTGAGTGACAGGTGTTTTAGTGGTAAAATGCCCCTTATGTCAAAGGTTCTGTACCTTGCAGAACGGTCAGAGAGATGACAGGAATGTGGGAAGCTGGCAATTGCCTAACTTCCTTGGGTGGAAGTCTAGGTGTGCTACACATGTGCCAGTTTTCATGGTAATACTTGTGGGCCACCTGATTTAATATAAGACATAAAATGAAAGTGAAGTACCTTACCATGATACAGCTGATATAGGCAGATGCATTCAGCAAGAACAAGGGAAAGTGTAGGCTAGTATCTTCCCTGCTGCTTCCACTCTGCCTGTTTTATAGCTACTTTCTGGGGAAGAAGATATTTTCAATAATATATTAAAGCCTCAAAGTTAAATGTCTTGTACTTCTAAAATTTTAATATTTGCCAGGTGAACAGAAAAATTAAGTAAGGAACAAGCATGAGCGAGTAAAACCCCAAAACAATGGATATTTCTTTTTGGGTACTAACAGGAAGACAGCAAAAAACAAATTTATTAGCTAATTTTTTGTATGCTAATGATCTGTCAGGTTAGTGTCTCATGTGTACTTTGAATTATGCCAACAGTTTTGTACAAGAGGTTATACTTTGTTCTAAATGCAAAATTTATATATGTCCAAGATGTTTGACTGTGTTTAAAATAAAGTAATGATAAATACAAAAAAGAAAATTATCTTGTGTTGACTTCAAGATTATTGAAAGCCTTAAGGTTAATAAATTGATTCATATGATGAATATGCATTGTGGATACAGATGGAAAACTTGGGACTTGAAAAAACTCCTTACTTTAAAATGTTGAGGTTTAGGTTTTATACCTAAAATAAAATAATGACACTTCTGATCCTGAACTGGCTGATATTGAGCAAGACTCTCATGAGCTTTCATGAACTGCATCTTCAATCTGTTCAATATGTATGAGAAATGTTTCAATCTATTAGCTAAACTTTCAACAGTTTTAGCTAATATTTCATGAAAGATAATGCTTAAATCACTCTCCTCAATTATTAATTTTAAATTTGACCTTATTTCTTAAAATTTCTTGATAAAAAATTATAAATTCTGCGTGTTTTTTGTAGTGGTGAAACAGCAACTTCCCTATTTCTTTAAAAAATCAATTGAAAACAAAATGAAAACAAAAAGACTTTAAAAGACTCAGAGTAATTTTATTGATAATGTTCTTTACTGCAGTCTTTCTTCCCTTTCACTCAAAAACTTTTGGCTTTAGTTACATGATTTGTCTCTTAGAACATAAATATTTTTAAAAGGATGGAAGTAGATATTGTATAATTCTGTCCATTTCTACAACTTTCCATTTAAGAATGAAGATGATTGGTTCGTATGGGATAAAATCAATGAGAGTACTGAATGACTACAAAATGTGTAGATATCTGGTATAATTTGAAATAATATTATCCTAAATGTATAGTTAAATTTTCTACCCTTCTGCTTCTTCGTCCTTTTATAGTTACTTCAAATTTTATTGTAAAACAGGCAGCGTTTCTTTTCTCATTTTTCAATCTGTAGCAAATATTTTTTTTTAATTTGCCTTCCCGTGGAAGCAAGCAAAAAATGTTCACCAAAAATCATGGCTTTCATTTTGTAAATAGTAGACATTTAACTGTTCTTAGAAAATGAAAACAAAAGGAGGTAAAAAAAAAAAAATAAAAGAGAATCATTTCACCTACATAAACTTCTGATAACAACCTTGAGGTGGACAGCTAGATGTGAAAAAATAACTATATTTGACTTTTCTGTTTCAGCAAACTTGGCATTGTCCACAGACTGGAGCTGGTTATGAAATCACATTTTGCTACTGTGTGGTGATAGAATATATGCTGCCAAATGAGAAATGGCTCCTTATTAGAAATTGGTTTATCACAAATTCTGTATTCAGACAAACTTCTGATGGGCGAAAATAGCTTTATCAGTTTCATTTATTCATTATAACAATTTTGGGGGAAAATACACTTATTCCAAACACTAAAGCATGTGTTGTGTCCCAGTACATTTTTCTGATAGTTTGTCTATTCTTTCTGGTTTTGCTCTCAATGCAAATATTTGGTTCAGCTATGGTTTAAAGCCATCTTTCATCTCTATACAGATCAATGAACAGGGATGTTAGTCAGCATAGCATAGGCTGCACATAAATATCAGTCATTTCCATGTATGTGTGGATTCACTTTCCTCTTCTCCGCACTGAACATGAAGTGCATTCTATTCTCAGTATAAATCTCTTTAAAGCTTCAGGAAAACATGTTTATTCTTTTCCCTGCTGTTGACATTACCAGAAAAAACATCATTAGCTTTCTTGGCAATCCCTGGAAAGCACAGTCTAAGGAGTGTTGCTTTGTCCCTTGCTATACCCACAGATAAATTTCACAGGATGTCTTTGAAACTGTGCTCAGTAACCAATAGAATGTCTTTGTAGCACTATGCTGGCAGTGTCCTTTTGCAAAGAGGAAATATGCAGTAAATTTGAACAAACCATCATGTTGAATTTTGAAGCCTATCTAACTAGGATATATTTTATTGGACTTTCTGTGAGATTTTTATGTGTTTATTTCTGAAGTTTGGTATTAAATATGCTAACATAAAAAGATAATATCAGGGAAAGACTTTTTTTTTTATTTGCATTTGAAAAATTGTACCTGAAAATTTTATTTTTTTATTTTGATGATTATTATATATTTTCTACATTTGATAATTCATTGCATATAAACCAAACACTAAAACACCAGGAAAACCACACTCTTGGATTTCTCAATTAGGAATAAAATGATGAATTTATCATGGAATCATAGAATGAATGCCCTGTGTTAGAAAGGACCATAAAGATCATCCAGTTCCATCTCCCCTGCCACGGGCAGGGACACTTACCACTAGAACAGGTTGCTCAGAGCCCTGACCATGAACACTTCCAGGGATTAGGCATCCACAGCTTCTCCAGACAACCTTTTTCAGTGACTCACCAACAGCACAGGGAATAGATTCTAATCTCTAATCTAAACCTAATCTCTAATCTAATCTAAACTTTCAGTTTGAAGCCATTCCCCTTGTGCTGTCACATGCCCTTGTTAAATGTTCTTCTCCAGCTCTCTTGTTGGCCCCTTTAAGGCTCCAATTAGGTCTCCCTGGAGCCTTTTCTTCTTCAGGGTAAAAAACTCCCTCAGTCTGTCTTGGAGAAGTGCTCTTTTCCTCTGAACATCTTCATGTCCTGTTCTGGACTTGCTTCACTCCAACAGGTCCATGTCATGTTTGTGTTTTCTTATGGTGAAAAGGGATTTGTTTGGATAACTCCTGTTATATTGCACAACACCAGGACAGTGAAAGTCCATTCATTCCTTTTTACTTTTTGCAGAATATGGTACATGTGACATTAATATGAAGTGGGTTACTGTCACAGGTAACAGCTTCCACAGTTCAATAATACATTCCTTGAGTATTATAAGAAGGCCAGAAAAATGGCTTCCATGGAGTTTCATGTCTCTGAACACCAATTTCTGTGTACTAGCTTCTGATAAAATTTCACACAAATTGCCTAATGATTCTAAAATTGTTTATAAGTAAATAGCTGGAGGGTTAGATGATGTGTGTAGTTCAAGAAAGCTTCCAAAGTTTGTTCTGCTTACTCCGAGATTAGCCCAACCTTTTTGCATTTTGGTTTGATCTAGAAATCTCGAGCATGTAAGGATGAGGTTTATTTGCTTGTTTTCTGAAGTTGCATCCAGTATTAAATAGATTTGTTTTTCTTTAAATAGACATAGTTTTATATTAACTTATGTTATTTTAATAAAACTTTTTAAAAATTCATAAATCTTTTAGAAAAAAATTGAAAGAAATTGAAAATTTTCAATGAAAAGCCACAAAAAGATTTTCATTGAAAAAGAGTTTTGGTTGATAGTTTTCTTAATAAAAATACTTTTCTTTAAATCTATTATTAAGTTGTGGAATGAAAGGTAATTTGATGGGTATTCCTTTATCTTAAAAGATATTTACTATGGGATTAAAAAATAATCAAGAAATATTAGAAAATATAACTTGAACAATAACATCCTAAGTTCAAATATGGTTATTGTTTGAATTGTGCTGTTAAACTGAGAGACTTTTAAACTTAGAATATATGGCTAAAGAGTATTTTTCCCATCATGATATAAAGCAATTCTGCAGAAGAATATTCCATTTTGTACTTTAACATGTACATGTTAAAGAAGTAAATAGCAAAAATTCCTTATTTGCCAGTAAAATTTTTGATGTGAAAGAAATAAACCGTTTATATGAACACTGAGGGAATATTTAGATAAGTGGAATGTGATTAATTAAATAGGACTTGGAGTCTAGTACCTGCAGCATATCACAGGTGAGATGTATTGCTGCAGGTGTTAAAGGCTGTGTTTTCATATATTACCAGGCATCACTGATTAGATTTAGGTCACTGTATTAGGAAATAATCATTATAGACTTAGATGGATACTGTGATGCTCTCTTCATGGTGTTTTGAATCATTATCCTGATCTTCTAAATGTTATTCATTACTTCATATTCTCAGTCCTGGAACAGATGGTGTACAGGTGGATTTTAGCTCCCATGCATAGCTTGACTGCAGCAAATTAGGATCTTCTTTTATAGAGCTTACAGTAACCATGGGGAGTATGTATAAAAAAAGTTTGAAATCTTTTTAATATGTTGGATTATATCTATAATGAAAATCTTCTCAATGACCTGACATTTGTAAGTGCCTTTTTACAAAATAGGTTGGGGGTTTGGGTTTTGTTGTTGTTGTTTTTTTGGTTTGGTGGTTTGTGGGGTTTTTTTTGTGGTTTTGTTTTTTTTGTTTTTTT
>VWYO01020512.1:53545-67405 GCA_013400275.1 Rhadina sibilatrix | reverse complement strand
AAAAAGGTGAAGAAAGGTAAAAATTCTCAGTCTGGCACCTGTATACCTGGAGGATTCACACTGGTTGCAAATGAATAAACATATAAACTCTGCAGAACTGCATGTAATGCCTTCAGAGCTCAGAGCCTGGGGGAGAATGCAGTACTGTGACACCTGGGTGCCTCACCCTGGTCCCGCGTGGTGCTGAGAAAGCTCTGCTGGTTGTGGAGGTTCTGCTGCCAAGGTACAATGCCCTGTACTGAGTGGGTGTGTTGGCACCCCTGAAGAAGCTCAGGGATATTTCCCTCCAGGCTTTCCTGCCTAGATGAGTCAGGAAAATCAGCTACAAAGTGACCTAATACTTCCTGGGATGGTAGAAATAGAAAAAAATCAGATGAGTTTCAGGGAAACAAGATTTTATGTGCATTACTTTTTTTATTTAACTAATGTTTGCAACTACATGTTTCATATGTCAACTTATCCTCAAAAGAAACAAATCTGAAAGGGCTCTAGATGATTGCAGAGATAGAATTAAGAATCTGAAAAGGCTTTGTACTATTTTCCTAAATTAAAAATCATATTTGTTTTCTAACTGTATTGGAATTTTGATGAGTGATAAAGCCATTCCAATGAGGGTATGATATGGGCATAGAAAGCAACAATATTTGAGTGAGCTGAAGTGTTGGACTTTTTACTTTAAGAGAAAGCAGCAGAAATCTGACAGGCTCTGGTAACAGTAAAGTATTCTTACTTTGGGGTAGGATCCTTCCTTGAAGTAATGTTTGTAACTCTTAGGCAGTTTCTGTAAGATCAGCATCTAGAGTCTTTGTAAGTATTTAGGAGGGAATTAGTCTCTAAGTCATCTTTTTATGAAATCATTCAATGGGATTAAAAATCTCAAATACAGTTTATGCAGGGTGGTAGCAGTAGCTCATACAATGGGATCATCAAATCCACAATCTTCTTCTCTTAGGACTTAACACTACCTTATAAATAGACAGATATAACTGTGAAGGAAGCTTGTTCAAGTTGTAGTAATTATTACAGCCTGTGTCTCATTGCAGTTGCTCAGGCTACAGTAAGCAGAGATTCTCACTATCACAACCTTACTTTTACTGTGTTTTTAATCACACCAAGATTTGNGTGCAGGTGGTTGAAATAATTTAGATGTGTTGATTTTTTAATTTTTTTATTTTTTTTTATTTTTTTGTTTTTGTTTTTTTGTTTTTTTTGTTTTTTTGTTTTTTTTTTGTTAAGGGGATTTGTTCTGCTCTGAAGACTACAGAAGCAATATTGATTTTTACTCTTATGGGCTACAGAAGTCCAACTTTCTTACAGGGAAGTAGCAAAAGGAAATGAGAATCTATACAAGACCCTTTCCAGTTTATATCTGCTGGATACCTAGTGCAATAACAAATTAGTACAGCATTTCCTCTAACCACCTGCAAGAATGATTGAATTATTTTAAGCAGGTAGAGCTAAAATTAACAAATTAGGGGGTTTGTGTGGTCTTTGAAGTAATGGTAGCAGTTAGATCTTCATATTGCATCATAGCTATCAGTGACAACACTAGGTTTACTGACTTTTAAAATCACACACACTTGTGTGTCATGGTAAGTAAGCCACCAATGCTGTTTTCTGTGGCTATTAGTAGAGACTTCACAAGCTGATAAACTCTGCTTATATTAAATATCTGAGAAACTATGGCAACACGAGTTCTAACAACTTCATGGAATCTATCATTGAATCTCGGTGCTAAATTTTAGATTATGATGTATTTTAAAATGCCATGATCTTAGATTTTGGATACCCAGGCATAATAAAATTAAGTTGATAACCCAATTAAAACTATCTTCAAGTCAGTCCTAGAAGCTGATTTTTTGATATTCTGAATAGCACCAGAAGCAAGACACTCTTTTTCTTTCTTACATTTTTAACTTCTGTTTATGTACGAGTCTTTTCTCAATCTAGTATTGCTGGGTTCAGCCTGCTTGCCAGGCATGTCTTTTGCCAGCTCAAGGTGTGTGATTTCATCATTTGGCAATTCAACAGGTTCCTGCACTCCATGAGCTTCCGATAGGCTGACATTTAAGTCAGATAAACACAACTCCTCTGTGGCAAGCAGGTGATCAGGACAGTGTCATTATTAGGGTTGAGTATGCGTTCAAAGGAGAGTGGTGTCTGGTTTGCCCAAATGTGAAAATAGTATCTTTTTAAGGACTTCAAACCAAACCAGCATATTAAATATTAAAACCTTGATAACTGTTGCAAAAGAAAAAAATATGTGGATGTATGTTTTTATTACTCTCATTGTACAGTGATAAACTAGAAAGATTTATTTTGGAAAATTTCAGCCAAACAACACATCTATAAAATATAGCTTTTGAGTTTGAGATTTTTTTTTAACTTTTGTGGTTTTTTCCATAATGAAAATCAGTTGCAAACCTAATTTAATTAGCTATCTAAACAGAAGTAAACTGTCTTCCTTATGATACTGAAGGAAGAAATCAGCATTGTTTGATGTATATGACTTTCAGTCATTACATATTTATATATGTATTACATACTACATATTTTATATAGGGAAGATAATGCCAAGATTTGAAGGATGTCTAATGTTATCATTTTTCATCATATTGCTTACTATAGCTAAGTGTCCCAATACCATGAACACAGATATCTTGAGCAAGGCCCCCAAAGAAGCCTTTAAAATTTAAGATTAAAAATACTCTTGGAGAATTTCTTTTGCACCAGCTGTGTTTTTCTGACTAGGAGTTTGGCTGCATGGTCCTGAGGATTCAGAATTTTTTAAAGCAAGCTAAAAAGATTCTCTCACATTACATGAATTTAGTATCTCAGATCCAAAAGGAAGTTTTTTGAGATTAGCCATAAAATTTCAGTAATACTAAAAATGTTAGTAGTTAATATTTCTACTGACATTTTTTGGGATGTGAATTTCTCATACCAGTAGAGGAGATTGAGATATGCAGCCTCAAGCCTTACTCCATTAAAAAAATGGCCTATGTTCCATAATATTAATACAAAACACTACCTGTAAAAAATATCTTGCTGAAGAACATTCATCATCAATCTCTTTGAATGGAGAGATTAGCTGTTCAGAGAATATATTGTTCAACTAATAAAGACTTGTTTTCCTGTTAAAAAAAAAAAGTCTTCATTTGTCTTCAATAAAGGTAAATTACTTGCTGAGATTTCAACAGCTTAAAATATGATCTATTTAAACAGGTGAACAACCTTGTATCCTAGGCAAGAGTCAGTGAAAAAAAGTCCAGTTATACTCCTTCACAACAACCATAAAGGTATAAAATTAGTAAAGTTTCTGAAAATTTAATGCTGAAAGATTCCATGGACTGACCTCCCAGATAGTCAGTATGATCTCTAAAGCAGGGTCTTTAAAAAGTAGGAAGCATGGGAGTGAGTATATAGGTTATAGGTGTTTTAAATTACTTCCAAATTTAAGTCCGTTTTTCAGAAAAACTGTGACCCATAAACAGATTGTAAAACATTGTAAACTAAAATTACTTCTTAAATGTTTTATAGCATTAATATAGTTTTATGTCTTTGGAGATTAGTAGCTTTACAGTTGCTTTAAAATAACCATGGCAACAGAGTAAATTTTCAGTGGACATCAGTTGCTCACTAATGGTTGCTGTAATTACAAAGAAACAAGGTAGCAAAAACCTATAAATTACTTATCCTTTGATTGCTGTGCATTAATTATTGCTGTGCAGACTTGAAGGACTCAGGAATTTCAAGCACTTTTTCCTTGCACATCAGGCTTCTCAGTAACTGCTTTGTAGTCTTTCCCTCCTTCTCGCACAAGGTAATGCTTTAATGAGCGATGTACCATTTGTTGTGAATTGTATTAGCTGGTTTTGCATTCTAGAAACATCAGAGAGTAAGGCATGACAAGGTCATAAGGCTGAAATAACATTACCTTGTATACTTTGAAAAGTGTAAAGCTGTGATTCAGACAGTGATGTTGCTGCTTGATGCCTCTCTCCAAATTTTTTTGTGGTAATTGAAGCGTGGCCTGCAGCTCTGTGTGTGTATGTGTGTACAGTTGTGTGATTTAGTTCATTTTTGATGTAGACTGCACAAAAGAAATCAAGCTACAAAATGCTTTGTGGATATTTAACAGTTCCTCTTCAGAGCCGTGTCCTCACTAAATGTTAGAATTTAAGACCGAGCTGAAGCACTGGAAGGAAGGTTGGTTTTCATCCCTGACAACTCATAGAAATCAATATTAGGAAATGCCCTGATCTACTTTTAACCTGTTTAATTATTTTAATTAACACACAGTTAATTGCACTCCAGAAAAAACAGGAAATAGCTCAGTGTCAAATAGGATCTTGATCAGCAAGATGAACTATCCTCATGGGTGATTGAGAGTACATTGGTCATAATAAGCTGCATGTGAAGCTTGGTTAGACAGAGAAGAAAATGGCATTTACGTTTCAGGTGTCTGTTAACTAAATGCTAATGGACTAATGTCTGTTACATAATGACAATCCCAATGAGACAGTGTTAAGGATGCAGATGTGTCTTGTTTGAGAAATCTTAAATTATTTATGTACTTTCAGAATATTCTTATAGCTAATTGCTTTTGGCTGTGGGTTTGTACCTTGGGTGTCGGATTTTTTTTGTAAACTAACTACACTTCACATAAGCCTTAAATAGGGAATTGTTTAGTTCCTTAACTCTCTGCAATCCATTATTTCAACTATGATTATATGACACTGATTTAGTTTGCCTGTTTTCTGTTCATTTTTATTCTAGCAATATACCATATCTGGAAAAATAATGAAGGCTTAGAAAAGAAGTAACAGAATCCTAAGATGTCAGTAATGATATCTGAGGACTATGGCCATGGTCTAGGACTTCCAAGAGCCTGGAGACAGGGGAGAAAAATCACAAATAAAAGCTCTCTTGGAGTTTTCCAAGAGCAATCCTTGTGCTGGGGATGAAGCCTGTTAGCTGGACCATTTCCCATTTTGATGACATTTTTACAGTTACTCAAAGGATGATTATCTTTACTCACCAGGATGCTGCCTCTCTCCCTAGGCAGCTGTTACCTGAGGCTAAGAACTTTTATTTGCTTTTCGCTGGCCTCAGGAACCTATTAATACAGAGAAGTTGCTTGAGGGGCTGGACAAACTCTAAAAACATTTATCCAAAAGCACCTAGAAATATAGATGGCTCTTAGATGCTCACTTTTTCTGCAGACAACTCTTGCAGCTTAACTAGTTCCAGTCAGCATTGATTCCTATAGTAGTGTGTGGCTTTCTTTGATCATCTTCCTTGTGTGAGCCTCACTACCTTTGGGGCACAACTTTCCCTGAGCTCCACATTTCCTTTCTCTCATGTGGTTCCATAGCACACAAGCAGGGGGATTCTTCTGGAGTGGAAAGGGAAGAAGTCTTTCTTTCTGAGAATGTACTTGTGAGTTACTAGTATTAACTAAGTTGTTTCCTTATCAGAAACAGTTTAGCTTAGTGTCCTTTGACTTCTGAAATTCACAGAGGTATGTATGTATCCGCTTGGCACGTTTTCATCCTGGCATGAAGTAAATGCTCCGACTGGAGTCTGAAGCAAGACAGCTGTAACTGATCTCTGCCTTCTCACATTCAGTATGTGCAAGCTGATGAGAAGAGTCTGGTATCATCTGAAAGACACTGCCAATTGTCAGCTTGATAGGCTCTTACCTGAAACATGACAAAAAAATGTGACTGAGGTCAGCAGTGCTGAAATCAGTATATCTTTCTGGGACTACTAAAAGAAAACCAAAAAAGGCCAATCGTAACAACAAAATCAAAACAACAAACTTCCCCTTCCCTCCCTGCCCCAAAAAAGGAAGGGCATTTGAAGCACAACAACCCCTTACCAAACAGTGCCACGCAGTAGGAAAAATGGATCAAGTAGAATAAGGAGGATCCTCAGTATCTCATGATAGTTAATGGTGAAGGGTGCACCAAGCTCTTCATGCCATGTAGTTCTCAAATAAGTCTTGGTGAGTCCTTGTGTACACTGAGATAAACTGATAACTTATAGTCAGATGACAATTATTCTGTGCTTCCTAGGAGTATACTAATTAGAGTTTTAGGTAAAAAAGTTTCAAAATATCTTGGACATTCCTAAATATCCTCAATCTCTTCTGATCTCTTTGAATGGCTTTATATAGCTACAGCTTCTTGAAAGAAGTGGTTTTTTGTCACAAGAATCATAACAACATAAATAAATGATATGAAAACTCTTTTAATCTAGGTATATATTGTTCCTATAACATGGCTATGTTGCTGGAGTCTGCAGGTGATCCTGATTTTATAGAGTTCCTAAATTAATTCATGTCTACTTAAAGTGTATCCATTTTGGTAATACTAAAAAAAAAATACTTTTGGTTGTATTTGTGGAAAAGTTTCCTCACACTTTCACTCCCACTTAAGTCCCAGCCTATGTGTCAGCTACATTTTTTTTTTTCCTTTCGTGGAAATTCATAACCATGAACTCTTCTCAAAAGGACTACAAGAAATGTGCTTGCTACTACTTGTGCTGCAAAATATATTTTAAAAGAAAGAATTCCCAGCCACAACATTTAAAACCAAGATATGCATATATAATTGATAACATTAAAATGACCATCTTCCACCAAAGAGCATTTGATACTATCCAGTCCATAATACCATGAAAACTAAACTTTATGCATCTCTTCACACATTTTTATGTGAGAAATCTAACCACCCTCTTATAACTTCCTCTTTTGGTACAAGCTGTTACCTTGTACCAGATAATGTCATATCACCCTGCTACTATTTTCGTATGTTAGTAGAGTAGTATTTATCTCTCAGTTGAATTTTATACCATGTGTTGATCTTTAGGGGATTGAGTGATCTGTTCCCATTGCATACAATATCCGTTCCCTGAGCCTGTCGGCTTTTTTGACTTGCTGGATTCTTCAGCTGTAGAACTGAATCAATCTTCCCTGGTACACAATATATGCTGTAGATTTTAAGATGAAACATGTCTCTATGGATTTTTTTTGAGTACAGAATAAAAAGAGCCTGTATTCTTTCAAATATTCTGGTAGCACTGAGCTTTTTGGCTACATGTATGGAACAGCAAGCTTTTTGTCTCACTCTCTCCCTCCTCTCTTCTCCTCAAATCCCCCTCCCATAAGTGGACAGAGCTGTCTCTTTTCCAGAGGTGAAAGGAACAAAGCTAAGGTGGCAGGGGTGGTTCAAAGGGACTCGTTTTCTGTTCTTCAGTGCTCCTTCCCCATCAGAACCTCTTTCATCACATTCTTTTCCTAGGATTGATAGGTGCTTCAGACAAGGCTGCAGAGATAATTCCTCCCTTGCTGTAGCAGCTACCTGTGAAGCAGCTCATCTACATCCCTGCCTGTTAGCAGTGGAGTAGGGAAGGTCATTCACATAACATTGCCCCACCACTGGGAGGAGAGGTCAAGACATGGCCTTGTTGAGCACAGAATGGGCTGAGTCCACACTGGGAGACACAGAACTGCCTTCCCTGTTAATGGCACCATAGCAGGTGACAGACTGCTGCCTACCAATTTTAATTCTTTATCTGGCAAAATTCAAAGTTTAATCTGTGATACAGTCATATTACTGGTGTACATATTTTCTGATAGTAGACTCAAGGTGCTGTAAGCAGAGGAGCTAGAGTTCAGTGTTTTTACATTCTGGGTTGAGTTATTTGTTAGAGGGTAAGAGCAAAAGTTTCACCACTGTACTATATTTGCTGAGAGTGGCCAATAACAGATGCTGTGGGAGAAAATGTAGGGAACAAGGAAAATGTAGATTTTTCCTGTATATTCTTCTTGAAGTTGTAGCTGAAGGACTGCATGAACCAGAGTTTGCATTTAGATCACTGCTTTTAATAACCACTGTTACTAATTAATGATGGGGCAAATTGCTTTTTACTACTATACTGTTGATGGCTAGAGTTCAGTCACATCTCTGAATTTTATTCATTTCAGGGTAAGTTTTATGATTTCTCTGTGCTTCATGTGGGAAGAAGCTCTAATAGATTCTGTAAGGAAAAAAACCTCTAATTGTTATTTGTTATTTTAAATGCCATGTGCTTATGGTACTTGCCCTGGCTGATGTTATACAAGAGTGGAATGAACTGTTCTTTTCACAGAAATACACAATTCTAATTTTTCACTTTGCTGAGGACGAAGACATCAAATGAATTATACACTCCTGTGCAAAATCACAGCTAAGTTCTTGTTATCAACTTCAAAAAATGTAAAGTTGTACTGCCTCATCTGGAATTGACTTATATCAGTTTATTTCAATACCAAATTTTTTACTTTCTCTATAAGCCTTGTAAAGTGTACCACCATAATATGTATTACATATGGCCCAAATCTCTATATAATTCATTTCTTGTAGCACTCCTAGTTTCTCTTTCATTCTATTTTATGCATTCATACATGAACAGCCAGAATTTGCCCTGTGGTAAGTAAGATAAATTGCCTAAACATGGACATCAAATGCCATTTAAGATACCCCAGGGTATCCATCTGGCCTCCAGCTGCTGCCTCAGAAAAGCACAGATTCTCTCTCATATGCATATTCTGCATATCTGTGTGGATGTATCCAATATCTTAGGATATTTAAAATGTCAGTAAAGGTCTGTGTTTACTGCAACTGGGTGAAATCCTGTTTTATTGTCCTAATCTTGAACTGAGACATGTAGGGTAAGCATGAAAAGAAGTCTTTTCCGATTTTGAATAGTTTTTTTATTTTAGTAACCACATTGCTCATTGTTTGTAAATGTCTGCTCTGTGGAGATTGAGCAGATAACAGTTTCATTTATCACAAATCTCACATAGTACATGGTACACTGTATATTCTTTCTCTGACAGCCTGACATTCACAAATTAACTTTTACTAGTTCAGATTAGTTGTTTATAATTTTCTGTTTCGTGTGGGTTTTTTGTGTGGTGTTTTTTTTTTGTTTGTTTGTTTTTGTTTTTTTTGTTTTGTTTTGTTTTGTTTTGTTTTGTTTTGTTTTTTGGGGGAGGGGGGGTTGTATTAAATGATGTAACAGCCTGTATTTACTCTTTCCATTTATTCCATTTCAACCTTCTATTTCATTTGTCTCATTGACATCTCGCTTCATTTTACAAGTGCATTTTTCTTCCCTGGGAAATCCTGATAGTGAAAGTTCAAATGGTTATTCTCCCTCTTTTTACTTTCCTAAGAACAATTTAATTCATGTACATCTCTGTAGTACTTTTTCCTTTTGAAAGCTGCTTAGAATTAAGTGATTATTAAAAAACAAAAATCTGAACCCTTAACTCTAGCACTTGAAACTATTTGCATGTATTAATAAGAGTTGATGCTATGAATCTGAGGAGTCTTTCCATAAAGCTGAATGCTAAGAGATGGTGCATTCTGAAGTTTTGATAAACAATAGTTAATTGTATTTTAGTGCACTACATAACTGCTTGACTTCCATTCTCCTAAGCCTACACTTGAATCCAGGCTTACTTCTTTAGATTCAGAGCAGATAAAGTAGTTTGTGTGGAACACCTCAAAGGATGAAGACTCAGCTTAAGTAATTTTAATTTCAGATAAAAAAAAAAAAAAAGGAAATTTCAATCCATAGATGTATGATTTCAGAAATAAAAGATTTGTATCTGGTATCAAGCTTTATAATGAAATCTGCTCCAATAGATTTGGAATATTCTGTAAATGGTAGATGTGAGACTTACAGCACAACCACTTTTCTGCACTTTTGTCAAGTGACTGAAGTAACAGGGCCTCATAATAAAGAAATATTTTTAAAAATTTTCACATAAGAATAATCCAAGTGTGTTGATTTAATTTAAAAGATATTTTTAAATAAGGTTCAGCGCTGTTCTTAATTTAAGAACTTTTATATAGTAATCACTTTTATATGCACTTGGCCAGTACTACACATGAACTTGTGGTTGACAAGTCAATCCACTTCTTTTCCACTTCCTGAAATGTAAAGAGAATTTCACTGGAAGGCATTGGCCAAGTGCATGCTGTAACCTCACAGGGATCTAACATTGCAGTCTGCAGTACAAGAAGAGATATTTTAGAATCATGTGAAATGTAACTTCACAAAGTGGGCACCTGAAGGATTAGATAGCTGCTGAGCAGCATCTCAAGAATATCAAGATACATTTTTAAAGTTTTCTTCAGAAGAATGTGAATTTTCAAGTCCAGTGCACAAAGGAGCTGTACTGCAACAGTTGCTTATCAGAAAGGGTCCTCCTTGATAGGAAATTTAAAAGGGTCCATCACAGCCTTGAATCTGATTTTAAAACCTCATACATTTTACCATTTTTTCCCTCTCTAAATAATTTTTCTAGCTAGTTTAACCTGCATTTTGAGAGGCTCATAAACAGCTGAGGTCACAGAAACATTCTGAAATGTCTATCTGAGGTGCTAGTTTAACACCTAGGGTTGTTTAATGCTGATTGCTGCAAAGTGGGAAGGAGGAGGGAGAATTTCTTTTAGTACCAGAGTATTTCTTTACACCTAAAAACGGTAAATATGTTCTTTGCTCAGAAAAGAGGTACTTAAAAAGCAGATCTCAAAATAAGTTAGTAACTATGTCTTTATATTAAAAAGCCCCAACACAGACCAAAAAAAGATTGGCACAGAAGAGAGATGAAGAATGTAAAAGCTCACACATGATTTTCCATAGTTAGCCAATCTTATTATGTAGTCTGGAAATTCTACCAGGTACTTCTCTTTTAGACATCCAGAATAAATTAAAAATTTAGTTGAAATGGTGACAGATTGAATACAATTACCTGAGTCATTTGTGAGTTAAAATTACATATGGCAACATAATCAGAAATAGAATAAAATGTGGGAATGCTCAAAGACATAGTTTCCTCACTTCTCTTTAACTGTTTTATTAAATGATTGCTTTAAAAAAATTAAAAAATTAAATCAGTGAAATTTTTTAAAAAGTAGCCTGATTTCTATTCTCTCTATTCTCTCTCTTTCTATTTTCTATTTCTATTCTCTTGTTTACACTAGCATTATANAGTAGCCTGATTTCTATTCTCTCTGGTTGTTTACACTAGCGTTATGGGAACATTTATCCTAAGAAAAAGTAGCATTTTGCTTTATAATGAATATGGTTCCCAAATGAAGCTAGCCAAATTAATTGTCTAATATAGATACCCTATTCTAGAACTGTTTATTGTGATTTACTAAAGTAATTTTTATCTAAGCTGGAATTTATGTAGTCCTGGCTCACTACTTCAGGTCTTTGTTGCATCTGTGTTATTTTCTCTCCACAGTGTATTAAATATAAGTTTAGCAGGCAGACCTCAATCAGAGGAGCATTTAAATGCTCTCTGTCTTAAGCTTCAACGATGATGCAATTCCCTGCAATGGTAATGACAGAGTACATGTGGCAGTACCAGATATCAAGAGTGCCCAGTTTTGCATATCTGGTTGTCAGAAAAAGAAACACTTGTATATTCCCATGGCTTTTGTTAGAGCACTCTATACTGAATTTGCTCACATGAGATTAGTTGTTTTGGTCAGCAACAGTGTTTCTCCACATGGTTTATTATCTGATTTCTATACAGTGTTAATCAGTTTTCCCACTGAAGTATGCACTTTAATTTGATGGACTATCCAATAAAGTATATTTTCTTAGAAAATCTTTTCAGTTTGAGAACTATCCATTCTCAGAGGTACTGTTCATTCAGATTATTCAACAGGTCATATTTTTCTTCAGATAAGATTAACATTTTTTAAGAATACTAGTTAATCCTTGGTAGTTTGTTTATAGCCTCGAGGCATCTAGTTTATTTACACTTTCATTCTATCCTTACACTTTCAAGACTCCTGCTATCATCTTGCATTCATTCTTTTGGGAACCACTGGTCAAATCCACAGGTTTTCTTCAAATGCCTTTAACTTTTCTTTCCTGGTTATGCAGCTAATGGTTTATTAGCACAATCCAGTCATACATACGTCCTGGTTATAGTTCATTAAATGTTTCATTCCACAATGGAATATTGGTATAATAAGACATGGATTAAAGTAATAGTCTCCTTGTTAACAAAATATACAAGTTATGGCAGCACTGCTGAAACACCATTGAATATACTTTGGAGCAGTTACTACTCTAAATTAATTGTTACTGTAGAGCAGTTACTGCTCTACAGTAATTGTTTCTGTACTTTCTAAAATCTGCTGTATAACAAAGGGATAGTCGTTTTTTTCTCAGTGCTAGGGGAGTGTACATCTTCTGTGACTTATTCCAGCTTTTAGCAAGCCTGATTTCATTAAACTGACAAAGGTCGTTTGACTTTTGCCACATGAGAAAAATTTTGGTGCACTCAGTTGGAGAGGCTGCTGAATTTAGCAAGTTGCTCTGTCCCTGTTGACTGTGGTGCACAGCATGAGATGCTGTTGTGCTCTAGATGAGAACAGCACTACATCAATAAAGAAAGATGGTTCTGATCTGCACTAGTCAGTCTCTTTGTATGTGTGTTGTGGTTTAAGCTGAGCATCACACAGACTCACTCCCTCCCCCACCAGCTGGGTCAGGGAGAGAACTGGAAAGGTAAAATTGAGAAGACAGGTGGGTTGAGATAAAGACAGTTTAACAGGTGAAGCAAAAGCTGCACACATAAGCAAAGCAAAAGGACTTCATTCACCACATGCTATGGGCAGGCAGGTGCTCAGTCATCCCCAGGGAAGCAGGGCTCCATCACTCATAAGAGTGACTTAATGCCATCTTCCCAAATGTTCCCTTCTTCTTCTCCAGCTTTCCATGCTGAACATGATGTTACATGGTAGAAAATATCCCTTGGGTCAGTTGGGGTCAGCTGCCTGGTTGTGCCTCGTCACAAATCCTTGTGCATTCCCAGCCTCCCCAATGGTGGAGAGGGATAAAAAGCAGAAAACACCTTGACTCTCTCTATGTTCTGCTCAGAAAAAGCTAAAACATCCCTGTGTTATCAACAGTTTTCAGCACAAATCCACATCAGAGCTCCATACAACCTAGTATGAAGAAAATTAACTTTATCCCAACCAAAACCACTGTAAGATATTTCTAAAGCCAGCCATATAGTATAAGCTCACACTCTTATTGCTAAGCATAATAATGTTTTAAGTTCCTATTGGTCTTAAGGGATACCAAGGACATTTCCTATCTGTTCATAAAAATGACAGTTTTCCATGAGGTCTTCAAATGCTGCTGCTGAGTGGAATGATGAATTCTGTTGTTACTACAGAGCAATGTTTTGAAGGTTACTTCCATGACTATGTACCAACAACAGCTGAGTATGTGTTTATTATGTGGAAGAAATTTATTGCATCAACCTGCTGTGTGAGGAGTGAAGAATAATTTCATTGCTTGAAAGATTGTAGACTGGGATTTTTCTTGCCCTTTATTCTGTCAAAAGAATTGGGAGGAAAGCATGAAGAGCTTTCCAAAACTTTCTCTTGAGTCTCTTCTATCTTCATGGAGTCTTAAGTCTTTACCACACATAATTTTTGATACTCTTCTTCCATGGTTGCTCACATTCAATTTTTGAGGCCAGAATTTTTCTGGCAGAACTGTGAAATTGGCACAGTATTTAATGTGCCACTTGTCACTCTCAAAACACTGTTTATTTCACTGGATATCAGTTTTATATGAAAGCTGCTATACAAAACAAAATGCTTTAGAGAACCAAATACTTTATGGGAGAGAGACAGACAAACATACGAGAAGAATTTATGTTGAAACCCTGGAGTGTGTAGACTGTTCCCACTTCTACTAGCTTACTTCTGCTTGATAGGTATCCAGAACATCAAGCTTTTTTTTTTTTTTTTTTTTTTTTTTTTT
>VWYO01020512.1:0-53525 GCA_013400275.1 Rhadina sibilatrix | reverse complement strand
TTTTTTTTTTTTTTTTCTTTTTTTTCTTTTTTTTCATTCTATGGAAACCACTCACAGTGGACTTAGTGCCTCTAGGTGATACATTAACATGTGTTATAGTGTAGGAATTCACTATGAACTGGCTATTCTTTTCTTGGATGTTCACATGGAGAAACATGAAAACAATGTGGGGGTATTTTGTGGTGATTTGGGATTTTCCCCCAGTAAAGATAGATTTCATCTCCAGTCACTGAAATAAAATATTAGCATACTTGAATTTTTTTTCAATGGACCCCAAATATAAATATGATTCACCTATATATAAAAATTTGGGGAAGGGGTGTCATTTTTGAAAAGTCTCTGCAGGAGTGCAGGTCCTTGATGTCACCTTGAGGGAATCCATCAAAATGTGTTCTAATTTGGCTGGTCTGGTTGCCAAGGTAGATGTGTAGTTTTCAATCTTTGAACATTTTGTTGATCAAAGTAAGAACAGTGTCAATTTATAACTTTTGACAGCTTCAGCAATGGCCTTTTTTGTCAGGCAGTGTCATGTATAGAAGAGAGAGCAACAAGTACAGCTGTTGTACTTATTTTGATAAAGTACTTCTGCGTAGGTGGTCAGTGATAGAAACAGCATACTGACACAATTTAAACATTTGCATGTCAAGGTCTTTTTTGAGTATTGGCTTTTAAGTTGATTATATTAATAGTATTTTTATAAATAATGGGGGAATTTTTTAATGTACTACAGTTCATTACAAGATTGCTATTTTTTGCCTACAGCCAAGTATACACATCCTAAAGTGAAGTTATGTCTTTCTTCATGTTATACGAAATTTCTTCATTTGTTTTATCCTAAAATTTCATGATGTTCTATAATACACACACAAAACACCCCCAACCAAACAATCAAACCAGAGAAAAAGACTGCAAAGGGTTTTTAAAAAATATTTTAAAATATTTTAAAATTATTTTCATAGAATCATAGGGTACATTTTTTGATGATGTTAATAACATACATTTTGTCTTTGGGAGATTTTTGAATTTATTATTATACTATACTTGCATTATGAAGAACCTGTTCAATTTCTAATTAGTATTTTTTCTTAATTATATATTTTTTAAATTGCTTTAAATGTATTTATTGCTTCTTAATTTTTTTTTTTTCAGGGAGTGCTGGAACACCTGTAGTTTTCAATGAAAATGGAGATGCTCCTGGACGCTATGATATTTTTCAGTATCAAATCACCAACAAGAGTACAGAATACAAAGTAATTGGTCAGTGGAGTAATCAACTTCATCTAAACGTAAGCACACTGTTTCCCTTAGTATTGTCCTCTTGAAACTGTCTACTCATGGCTTGGATGGGCACACTGTTCACTGGGCAAAGAACTGGCTGGAGGGCCAAGCTATGACAGTGAATGGAGTTACATCCAGTTAGCAGCTGGTCACAAGAGTGTTCTCCTGGGATTAGGACTGGGGCCAGTCCTGTTTAATGTCTTTGTCAATGATCTGGACAAGGTGATCAAGTGCACCCTCAGTAAGTTTGCAGAGGAGACCCAAGTTGAGCAGGCTCTGCTGGAGAGTAGGAAGGCTCTTCAGAGCACTCTGGACAGGCTGGATTGATTGCCATGGCCAATTGCATGAGGCTCAACCAGGTGAACTGATGAGTCCTACATTTGGGTCACAACTACCCCAGGCAGTGTTGGAAAGTGGCTGGAAAACTGATCAGGAGAAAAGGTCCTGGGAGTGTTGATTGACACAGCTGATTAGGAGCCAGAGTGTGCCCAGGTGGCCAAGAAGGCCAATGGCATCTTGGCTGTACCAGAAAGAGTGAGGCCAGCAGGACCAGGTGCTGGAGAGACTGCAGCTGATAGAATCATAGAATCATGAAGGTTGGCATAAACCTTTAAGGTCATTGGGTCCAACCATCAATCAAAAACTGCTAGGACAACCACTAAACCATGTCCCTACAGCCACATCTACAAGTCTTTTAAATATCTTCAGGGATGGTGATTCCAGCACTTCCCTGGGCAACCTATTCCATTCCTTACAGTGGAAGAATTTTTTCCCATTATGAAATTGAAACCTGTCCTGGCACAACTTGAAACCATTTCCTCCTGTTATATCACTTGTTACCTGTGAGAAAAGACTGACCTCCACCTGTCTACAGCCTTCTTTCAGGTAGTTGTAGAGAGCAGTAAGGTTCCCCTTGAATACCACAAGACATTGAGGTGATGGGGTATGTTCAGAAAAGGGCAATGAAGTTAGTGAAGGGTCTGGAGCACAGGTCTTGTGAGGAGTGGCTGAGGGAGCTGGGCTTGGTTATTCTCTTAGGTAGAAAAGGAAACTCAGAGGAGAACTTACTGCATTCTACAACTACCTGAAAGAAAGCAGTTATGGGGCAGGGGAAACTCTAGAAGTTGCACTGGGGTGGTTTAGATCAGACATTAGATCACCACAAGGGTGATCAAGCATTGGAACAGGTGGCAACAGTGGTCACCATCTCTGAGAGTATTTAAAAGATATGGCCATTAGGGACATGGTTTAGTGGTGGATTTGGCCATGTTAGGCCAATGGTTGGACTTGATGGTCTTACATGCCTTTTCAACCTAAATGATTCTATGGTTCTACCAATTTGATTATGATACTGACATTGGCGAATACTCATTTGAATATTAAATTAATTTAAATGCTTAAAAAATATTATTTATTCTCTGTCAGTTGGCAGAACAAGGAACTTCCCCTCTGTTCTTGAGAAGACAGTAAAAGATAGCACAATACCCTGAACCAAATTCTTTATATTTCCAATTCAGATGGGTTGTGTAGTTATCGGCTCCTTCAGATGATATTTTTGAATCATTTTATATCTATTTTCCCTTAGAGTGATTAATAAGTTTGGCAGGGAAATAATAACTCTTCCTTTAAAAAAGGTATCATACAAAATGATGCAGACAGGTAAATTGCCTAGGTATTTCACATAATAGAAGAGAATGGAGATGTATTTCATA
This sequence comes from Rhadina sibilatrix, assembly GCA_013400275.1. NCBI lineage: Eukaryota > Metazoa > Chordata > Aves > Passeriformes > Phylloscopidae > Rhadina > Rhadina sibilatrix. Next base: position 50,535 of record VWYO01020512.1, on the reverse strand, counting down.
AAAAACAAGTTTGGATTCTAACCACTTCTGATTTAGTTAAAACATTGGGATGATGAACTACTGCAATAAAAATATTCCTTGAATATAAAGGTAGACTTTGGTCTTTTTCTATATGAATAACTAGGATTTGTATTGTCCCTTATCACTTCATAGCAGAAGGAAAAAAAAGACAGGTTACCCATCCTTAGATGGTGTTTTTAATTGCTGTCTTAATGTGTTTTGCAAGTTTTGGGGTAATTAAATTCTACCTGTGCAAGGAATTATATTTGGGTTGAAAATTGCTGTCCCAACAAAATTCAGAGGATATATTACATAGTATTTGTATGACAGATAGGCATCAAAGTTTAATTTGAGAAATTTTTAGGCCCAAGGCACTTTTTTTCTGGAAGAAGATGTCTTCATGCAAAGAGACAAAAAGAAAACTGAAGTTAATCTCTTTCCTTACTACATATGCAATATACTTCAGTTGTGTTAGCTATTTGGGTACCTCTGCAAATGTGAAATATCAATGTTGTTTTGCTAAAGGCTGATGAGAAGGAAAACAGTGTGAATTGATGATTAGATCCACCAAAATGAATCTATGCAGTGAATTCAACCAAACCACAAAAAGAAGATTTCAAATATCTTTGGTTTTCCATGTGAGAGGTTCCTGCTGAAGAGTAACTAAGACAGTGTAGAAAATATTTACAAATTATTCTCCTGTTCAGACTATTTTGCAATAATTATCTGAGTACTATCCACAATAACACATATGATAGCTCCCCATTTTCATCCACAGCTGTTAAACTACTTTAGTATATCTACAATTATAATATGTGTAACTACTTTTCAGGGACTCATTTATTTATTTATTCTGCCCAAATAAAAAAAAAAAAATCCTACCAACAGAAGCTGTGGGCTGCAGATTGTGTGGCAGTGTTATTTCCCTTCACTAACCTGATATCTGTCTGTTGAAAGGCATGAAAGGAAAAAAAATGGTTAAACAATTTTAATGTTAAATATTAATTTCTGGAAAACACAACAGTTAGATCCTTATCATAACTACTATGGAATACATGCCAGATTTTGATAATTGCTACATTTTTCTGAAAAGTTAGTGTTTATTAAATGAATTCAAAAACTGATACACACATTTTGCAAAAATGCTAGTACTAACATAACAGTTAAATAGTAATATCTAAAAGCTATCTAAAAATTTGCTTCAATTTTAGTTCCATTATGATCTGCCTTTTTCTATCTCCCCCTAGACTTCTAAATTTTTCATTAAGCATGTAGTTTTTCAGTCCCATTATTTCTGCCTCATATATATGTACTCAGGGGAACTCTGAAATATTATTGGATTGACGGGTACTACTGAAACCACACCATGCTAACCACATTGACTACAAATCTAACAGGAAAGGATTTATCTTAGAATGCCCCTCCACTCTCATTAGTTAATGATGTGTTAGAATGTTGTTTGCCTCTCTTTTTACCCCTATGGGCTCAGGTGCTGGATACAACAGGTTGTTCAAACTCTCAGGCAAGCTGTGTCCAGTCTGTGAGTTGTGAAGATGTGAGTGGGCTGGCACAGTGCCCTGCAGTGCCAGCCTCTGCTCCCAGTCCTGCTCTTGCTCCACCACCCCCTGCTCTGCTGCAGACCCCCTGCTCACACGGGCCAGGATGCAAACAGGCACACAGGGCTCTGTCTCTTCCTGTTTCTACATTCACTAAACTCTTAGCAGGTGTTGATGAGAGTTATGACAGATGATAATCTGCTGTGGCAAAGCTGTTGCCTCCTCTCACTAGACAAAATATATTAAAACCAAGTAATCTTTTTGAATGATTGTCAATACTCCAGATCATCATATTGCAAATTAGGAAGTGCTTTTGATTGCCAATGAATCATAGGCAACACAGTGGATGTTTTCATTAGTTTCTGTGCAAACACTATATTTATTGAAAGTGAAGCAGTACTAAGAAGGCAGAGCAATTTTTACCCTGCTGCTCTTTAAAGGAGATGCTTTTAAAATATAATATTTCCCCCCCGTACTTTCTCCTCTAGTTTCCTTTTAACGAAGACACACGTAGCTATGATTTTTAGTGAGTATTTGTAAGCTAGATAGCCTGTGTAGATAGCTCTACCCTGGTTTTTCCAGATATTTCTTCCTCAAATTGTGTGGTAACATGTTGTAGTTATGATGTGTTTATGATCATGTTCATCTATACAGCTGGTATTGTGCTTCAGAAAATTTATAGTTTTATTCATCTGTTTATTTTCCCTGTCAGAAAAATGAATCATGAAAGTATTATATTTTTAGTACAGTTCAACCCTTGAAACAATTAATGTAAGACAAACTGGAACATATCTTCCATCTAAATAACTTAATTGAAAGGTTTCCCTTTTACATTTCTTATCTCCTCATTCTCCCTACATTTCCATTCTCCTTTTCTTTAAGATTCTCTTTACTAATTTCTATCAGGCTTTGGCTGCAGGTTTGTTGTCTGGGCTGTGCCTTCTCACCTGGTAGCCAGCCCCAGTCTGTCTCTGGCCCCTCACCACCCTCAGGATTCAGGGTTGCTCTGCTTATGTCTCTGGCTCCTCAAGGTTTCACTGACTCTGCAGGGTCCTTTTTAAGCTTCAGACTTGCTCCTTTCTCGTTGCAGTGCTGGTTTTCCCTTTGGGCAGAAAGTGCTGACTCTGGCTAGATAAAGCCTCTGTATCACTCTCCCTAAGGGGCTCTTTCTCAGCAGGCTTCAGCAGCTGCAGAGACCCTTCTAGCTTTGATGCTGGAGATTCTCCATTTCTTCATGGAGATTTCAGTAGCATTAATGTTCTCCTTTAGGTTAACTGACCTTTTAAATTCCCTCTGAAGCAACTACAGCCTCCAGATACAGGCACTTCATGGCTGCTTATCAGTGCTACTCTTGTAATTCTTACAAAACAAAGACATGCATGACAATGCTGATACAGTAGATAAATTAAGAAACAATAATGATCATCCAAATTTAAATTTAAAATTTTGCATGATTCTTGAATTTGAATGAGGTATCTCAGTCTATCTCAGACACAAGGAAACTCTGAAAGCAAATATTTAGAAATGTCCAACAATATTCTCAACCTGAGTGTCTGATGATTCTGATCATGTAAAATTTCAACTCTTTTAGTAAAGTCCTTTTACTCTCCAAGATTTCCTGACTTTAAGTGATAGTAATGTACTGGAAAGAATCAGACTTTTAAAAGTTTTAGTATGATTTTAGAGGAGGAAATTATTGCTTTAGAACTTCTGCTCATTTGACGAGACATTAACTGTCAGTTTTCTATTGTTTACTTTCATCTTTTTTTTTTTTCTTTATCAGTAGAAAAAGATAACTTAATTTTCAGGGAACTCTGATAGTTGAAATGTTTTCTTCCAAAAAATATATATTCTGGTTTTCATAATGAATAAAAATCCAGTCAATGGTAGCTGTTTCTGCAAAAGTGATGTTTTATTCATATTGCAACAGTATTTTGCATACCAGGTCACATGTAAAAGTTCTCTACAAATGTGTGGGTTTAGCAAATTTGAGCTCTCAACCATGTAATATCTGTACAAGGAAAGTTGTTAGAAACAAGCTTGCTTGTCCTTGCACTTATGATTTGAATTCAAGTTCTTTTTATGATTAATAATGAATTCACCTTTAGAAACTGTGTTCTCTATTGCATGTTCTGCTATAAGGGCTAGACCGAGGTGTCAACTGGTGGCTTTTGTCAGTGGAAGTAGATGGAAATAGTCCCACTCCTAGTTTTAATAATGAGTTCCTGAGTTCCTTTCCTGAGAAACCCATTCAGTTTTTTCTGGCTCATTTCTGAACATCTTTTTTCTCCTCTTAAAAATGCTGGTTTTAAAGCTAAATTCCAGCTGGAAAAAGAAAAGCTGAAATGTCAAAGAATTTAAAAAACCTAATATTTGACTTAAAAAAAAAAAAAAAAAGCATTTTTAAATATAGTTTGAAACAATCTCAGATTGCATTTCAAGCTTATACATTATTTTGTTCTACCAAAATCTGTGTTTAAAGACCAATATGAAAAAATATGTAGATCTAAATCTATACTCTTCCAGGTTAGTGATTTTGATTGCTGAGTCTTTAGGCAGACACAAGTATTGGTGATTTCAAAATCTCACATTTAGCTGATGCAGTTAAAATGCTTGAGTGGATATCAACTTATGTGATAGTACTCCTTAAGAAAATTCTAAAGCATATAAAAACCCTGCATGTTTCCTTGGAGATGTCCAAGGCCAGGTTCTGAGCAACCTGGTGCCTGCACAAAGCAGAGGGATTGGAACTAGATGATCTTTCAGGTTACTTTGAACCCAGGCCTTTCTGTGATTCTGTGTTTCAAGTGAAAACAGTGTATTTTAAAGACAGAATTCACTTGTATTTGTTTTGTTGTTTGGTTTGGGATTTTTGTGTGTTTGTTTTGTTTTGTTTTGTTTTGTTTTTCACAGAGCACAAGAGTACTGTTAAAATAAAATAGAGATTTTACAATAACAGATTTCTAACATTCTCTTAGAAATAATAAGATGCATAAGCTTTCAGATTTATGGAATGTGTGCACTGAGGATATAAATGACTCAGGGGCATCCATTTTTCCATAATGATCTTGATTTATGGTGAAAACTATAAATTAAAATTACACTGATGTGATGAACTATCAGAGAGACAGCCAGAACCACCATCAGCCTTAAGCACAGTGATTGGTGAACTAGTAAAAATTGGGAACTTCACACTGACAGTGAGCTCCCCTTCAGGCAGCCAGATCATAAAGGGATTTGAATCAGTATTTGATTTCTCTTCTTTTCTAGGCCTTATGTCCTGTATATAATACTGAAGGAAGCCATCAACACTGAAATTAGTCAATTATTTTTGGAAGTTACAGATTCAAAATGCATTAGTTCCCTTTCTTGTGACATGGTAAAAGAAAATGACTCAAAAAACTTCTGATGTTTTCTGTAACTGCATTAAATAAATTTCAAGCTTTGCTGTAGGCCACTACATTTCATTAAAGAAGTCAGAAAGTCTCCTTTTCTCCTGTGGTAGCTATTATATAATTGATAGAGGCTTTTAAAATGCTGAACCTAAGCCCTGTGTTTAACAAAAGAACACAGTACAGTGAAATACTCAACAAAAGCACTTAGTGCTCTCTATGATTGTATCTATAAACAAAATATGACAATCATATGGCCTTCAGGGTGTTCTTCTGCCTGCATGTAATAGGGCAGTAGAGTTCAAACTTTCATTCTCACAAACCCATGCTATCTGACTGAAAATTGTTGATGCTGGGTTAAAAGTAAAACTCAATGAATCAAGCAAAAATGTTTTAGGTTCCTCTATTCTTCTCAAAATTATACTGCCATCTTCCTTTATTCCACACAAGGCTGAAAATAGAAACTATTATGGTTTTTTGATTAGTTAGGTTTCACAAAACTAGTCCTGATCTTAGCACTGGTCAAGTAGTATGACTCAGGATTTGTTCTTCCCTACTTTTAGTGTCTTAGGTCAATATGAAAATTGTATCTGCTAAGGACCAATTCTCGAATAAAAAAGAAAAGTCAACCGTAGGCTACAGTAGAAGGGAAGTGGAGACAAGACAAAAAATACAAGAAACATGGAATAAAATTGGGATTTCATGCTACTGAAAGATTACAGGTTGCATTGATATAAAAAGCTTTATAATGGAAATAGGCTGAATATTCTTAAGTGTCCATATTCAGACAGAAGCTATTTCAGACATGACTGAAAATGAAAACAGAACCTGGATTCAAGAACCAATGACCTTAGATGAACCCAAGAAGAATGACAATTTGTCTCCCTGCTGGTTTTTTACTTTTTTGGTCCTAATAGTCTTTTTTCCCCCTCAATGAAACAGACTTCTTGACTGATGCTCTAGAGAAAAACAAACAAATAAGCAAAAAATAAAATGGATAAAAGATAGCTGCTGAGAAAATACCCTAAAAATTGATGCTATTTTTTTCTTCATTAGAATGATAATAAATTGTCAGTGCAACAGTCTCTGCTTGAGAGTTAGGATGAATAGTGACTTTTTTCTCACCTTGTCAGGGTGAGTGAAAGTCAGGGTCCTCAAATGAAACATGAAGTTGCAGTTGTATGTTTGGCTGTGAATTTGTCACAGGATTCTTGAGTGGGTGTTAGATATTTTATAGCTTTTTTTGTTCATCCTGTGTAAAAGTGGTATGATTAGAATGAATTGGTTTTTTTCAATACCCATAACCAACAGGACCAAGAGTATTCCTGTTTTTTCAAAAAACCAGAAAGGAATGACGAGCACAGTGCTTATGTTTTAAAATATTCTTTCCTCTTTCACAGTAAAAAAAGAAAGTATGCAGTGATAGAACAATAAAAGTTCATGAGCTTTTAAATGAATTCCTGGAGAGTTTTGCATTCATATCTGGGACTTCAGAACAGGGTTAGCTACTCCCCTGGTACAAGCTAATGTGAGTTTTAGCACTGACAAACAGCTACGTGGCATAGCAGGTAGTTTCAGCAAGTCTGCAGTGAATTGTTTTGTGATGTTCCAGTGAGAAACATAGAGCATGAGCGTGTTCCCCAGTCTCTTCCTCCCTTCTCCTTCCCCCACCCTGAAATTTATATATGCCTTGTTATTTGAAAATTGAGCTGCCCTTTAAACCTTGAAGCAAATTGTTTAAAAGTCCTTAAAAACAAAGATTGTAGATTAAATGATTAAATTAATTATTGTTCATTTGTGTTACATAATGGAAGTCTACTACTAAACTAAAAATCATTAAATGGAAAATGAAAAAGGCCTTCAATGGTTATTATATGATGAAAGAGAATAATCAGCAGTTAGCAGAACATTACTGTGTGATTATTTTTTCTGTTTGTTTTGCTGCAATTCTCATCTTGCACTAATATTATTTTAATTACTTTAGGATAGTCATCTAATATTTATCCAGGACTTTTCATCCTGATAAATCCCCAAACACTTTTTAAAATTAAAAAAAAAAAATAAAGATAGAGAATTAATTATTTTCTGAATATCCAAAATGGTATCACTAAATTTAGTGGTGATGTTAATATGTCTTAAGACAGGGAATGAAGAATGCATAGCTAATTTAATTGTAACTTCAGCTCACAGCAAACAGGTTTAGTGTTGAGTACGTCAATAAAATATGCTTTAAATGACTGTGTCAAAGAAGTAGGATTGCAGTGCTTTTTCTGGTAATTGCAGGAATTGAACTCCCCTTCATGGAAAACTTAGGCATAAAGCTAAGCAATAACTTTGGAATGGTTAACTGATTTGCATCACTAGAGGCCTTTGCAGCAAGGAACTCCTGGACTTGTGATGTAATTCATCTGTTCTCTTCCTCAGTGCTGTGAGCTTCTTAGCAGAACTGTGACTTCACTTTGAAAAGTAAAGTAGCTGGAGAGAGTCCAGCTGCAAGCAATTATAATGATCAGCCATCTAAAAGTATGCCTTTAGGGAAAGATTGAGCAAACTAGGGTTGTTTAGTCTGAAGAAAACTGCACTGAGGGAGGTTATGTTAATCTCTTCCAATACAGAAAGGATTATTCAGGAAAAGAACAAACTGTTAGGCATAGTTAATTTGGCTATTAGAAGTAGTGGATTTGAATTACAGTGAGAGATATCTAATGTAGACATCCTGAAAGATTCTAAGGATGAGGATAATTAAGTACTGGGCTGCCCTGAGAGGCTGGACAATCTCCAGCACTGTGGGCTGGTTGGAGCAGGTGAGCTGTAAATATTAATTTTATATAAATGATTCAGATATGAGGCCATCATGTCAATGTTTTCTGCCTTTCATTTGTTTGGTGGGTTTGACCTGCTAATCCCCTCAGAGGCAATGTCCTGTATCCCTTGAGCAAATGCTAGGAGGCATACAAGCAACTGGACTCCCATACTTGGTTTTGTGAGTGAATACAAGGCTGTCAATGTCTTTAGCAAGAGCTCTAGGAGAAAGCCATGAAAGACTTACTGAGTTATAAACCTGGTTACTTATTTAGGATCTTCTTTTGCTTCAGGTTGTGCATCATTTAATGGATAAGGACATTAAATATAGGACTCCAATTTGGACTTCTTTTTTACACGCTAGATGCTTAATATATCCCAAACTGATTTAAGTTCCCTTATGTGGGAAACAGTTTGTTATTGCAGCAGTGGTGATTTCTTTTACTTAGACCTTCTTTCCCTAATACTTAGAGAAGCGTTCTCCTTGTAAACAAAAGCAATTTACCATACAATATTTAAAATGAATCATTAATTATGTAAGACATAAGAAAAGTAGGATCATTACCATTTCTTGTTTACTTTATTCTAGTATTTTTTTTTCCTAAATAGGTATTCTGTAAAATCACAAAAGACAGCCTAAAGAATTTAGCTGCCAAGAGAGTACATTGATATTTTTTCTATTTTCCTATTTACTTTGCCTAGTTATGATATTTTCATTTGTTCTCAAAATATTTAGTACCTGAAATCTGCCTTTGCGTTACAGAAGGCAGCTGAAGGGATCTCAAGAGACTCTCTAGCCCTTGGATAAAGTTAACATCTTCTACACTTATGTTGTTTTAAGGGTGAAGACTTTTGCAGCTTCTGAAGGCATTGCTTTTCACTTTTTAGCTACTCTTATCTCTCTGAAGTGTCTTATAAATACAGAACTTTACTCCTTTTTGCTATAATTTAAGCCTATAGCTTATTTTATTCAGCGTACATCATGCACATGCTCATCCTTTTCATGTATTTGAAGACTGATGTTTTACCTCCTAGGCTTTGTTATTTCTTCAGGCAATACAACAGGAATTTGTTCAATTTAGTCACATAGATCGTGTTTTCTAGATGTGCTTCTAATCTTTACAGATTTCCTCTGGACTCCCCGTTTCATTCTTCTTCAAAGGAAAACACAATGACCTAACCTTCAGAAAGTGTTCTGACTGCAGTCCTGTTAGTGCAGAGTACAGGGGAAACATTATTTCATGTAGTCATGAGTGGAAAGCAGAGGGGGAAGACTGTTGTATCTGTCTGAATTTATCTGGCATTTGCCCCTTTTGCAACAGTACAACATTGGTTCAATACATCTCAATCTACTAAAGCCCTGAGATCTCTTTTTTTTTCTGAAGAGCTGCTACCTCTGTCCTTCCTGACCCATAATGTCCTGCTAGTTGTCCCTGTTAAACTGTATGCTTCATTTTTTCAGACTCTGCAGTGCCATTTGAAATATGTTTTCTGACCTTTTCCAGAGTTACTGCCCAAATCTGATCACCATATACTCTATTTTATGATCCAGACAAATTGAGTGGTTATTACAAATACTGATTAATAGCAGACTAACAATAGACTTTTCTAGACCACGCCCAGTGCCATGCCTTCCCTTCTGACAGTAAATCAACTACAAATTTTATCTTTCCTCAGCTTTCTGATATAATCTGCACCTAGCCCTTAGGGGCTAAATCTGTTTCACTAGGTTGCTTATGACTGAGAGTGTAATTTGAGATGTTGTCAAAAAATCTTTCTAATGTTAAGATAAATGACACCTGGCTGCTTGTCTCTCATCCACATTGCCTGTTACCCTCTCACTGAAGGAAATGTGACAGCTCATTGATGACAGATCCCTTTTGGCTGTTACTTGTCTTGTTTGTTTTCTCTGTGTTTTTGAAATGTGTTTGTTTATTTCTTTCAGGGTTTTTCTTGGAATCCAAGTCAAAATGAATGATTGATAATTCCCTAGCTTCTTCATCCCTCCCTTTTCAGAATGTAAGCACTAGGTTCCCCATTTGCAAATTCTCCATACTTCCATTAAGTCTCAAGAGCATTCTATCTACTCAGATTTGTAAATATTATAAAATAATTTTTAAAAAATTATAAAAATTATTATAATAATAATAAATTAATTATAATTTAAAAATTATAAAATAAATCCAAATATTTTCAGTCCATAGGAAATTCCCTCACCTTCTCTCACTTTGAAAATTCTCACCTTTATTTCTTCAGTAAGAAGTATTTATTGGATTTGGTTTGGGTTATTTTCCCCTCCACTAAATATGTTGTGTGGCATTTTCTCTAGCTTAAACTTCTTTCTCATGCTTGTTTTTGTTCCTACCAGATCACTAGGTCTCTCTGCAGAATTTTAAATTTAATTATTGACTCTTCATTCTAAGTAACAGCACAAACTTGGCAGCAAAAACTTTTCCCCTGCTGCTGGAAATCTCAGTAAAAAATACAGTCTGTTTTCTGCCTGTTCTGTTAGTTCAGACTTTCATGCTTTTTGTGTATGTGGTTTTGCTACCTGTCTGGAACTGTGTTTAAAGGACTAGCATGATTTAGTTTGTTTGTGTAGTGCTGAAAATTCAAAATCTTTAGCATGAAAAGATCTGACTCTTCATGAAGAAGAGCTGGAAAATAAGATATGTGCCATTAAAGTGGGAAACCATCTTAAAGTAGAGTCCTGGTGTTTAGGAGTTCAGTGTATTTCAGGGTATAATGCACTACAGCTTTTGTTTCCTAAAAACAGTTTGGACAAATATGTCAGGAACAGTTTGGGTGTAGTGCCTCTTCTTTTTGAGACAAGGAAATAAATTCAATTCCTGTATTTCAGCTGAGTTTGTCTGTTCCTCTGAGAGTCTATGAAGGTTGCTGAGGTAAGGGCAACTTTTCCCAAAATTTCAGGTGCTTCACTTTGCTGTAACATTTTTTAGAAGCTAAGATGCACAGGATATTTCAACCCTGTTTTATGTTACCCTTTGAGAGGTCACTGATGAAGCCAATGCCTTTGTGCTGCTGTTCGTCTTAATGTTGCTTATGCTTGGATGGAAAGTTCAGTAAATAGGTACAAAACTGCCCTGATTCTTCTTTCAGTTACCTCATTAAAAATCTTTTTTGGCAAAATTTCCTCAAAAAGCTCCTGTTTGACAGTATGAGATGGCTGCTGATCTGTGTTTCCTTATTAGTTTTAGGATGGTCTTTTCTGTATTCTGCCAATACTCTGCTCTCCTTTGTCTTATAGTTTGACTATGAATTCTTTGGGATTGAGACCATAATTTTTTCTTGTAGAATTATATAGCCCTTAGTGCAATTGACATTTTGGTCTGTGAGCAGTGTGGGAATAAAAATAATATATTATCTGTGTATTGTTATTAATTTGTAGGAAGAGTTGTGCACAGTGGAATTTTGAAGCATTCATTTTCCAGTTGCATGCTCACAGAGCCTTTTGCTCTGATCAAGAAATAGGAAGGAGATTAAACCATATAGAAATAGTGGGAGAGAATTAAAACTAAAACAAACTCTAACAACATCTTTTTCTTCATATTGAACTGAGGCCTTTCGTGATTGGCTAATTTCCAGTTTTAAAATAATTAAATATTAAAGATAACAAAAACTGTGACAGGTCATCCCCTTAAGAAATAATAACTTGTTAGCATAACAATACTAAACTTACTGGCCTGAATTAAATCAGCTGAAGGTCTAGTCCAGTACGTTTGTGTCACTCCTTCCATCATGAAGGAGTTTGGAGACAGCAGCTCTTGTTTTGATAAACTCACCTTTAACCAATACAATAATTAAAAGCACGCCATGGTGAATATTTTTCATGAAACAATGGGATTTATGAAATGATATAGACTTAACATTGAAAAAAAAAAGATTCTATATTAAGTTTCTTTAAATTCAAATGGCAACTGTGCTGAACCCTGTGTGTTCCTTTGGTCTATGCTGAGCTGTGAAGTGGTGAAGAATCTGGGGACCACTGGGGTTGGAAGGTACCTGACACAGATTGGAGGGAAATACAGTAGCTATGGAGCACTGGGCTTGGGCCAATCCAGCTCTAATTTAGGTAACTGTAGCTAAAAGAACTGGATTTGAGATGGAGCATGTTTGCTACGGGTGTTAAAACTTTCATCAAGAAATGTAGCTAAGCTATTAAACTAGGGCCTTGGGCATAACTGAGGAGATTCTGCAGGCACAAAGAAAGTGAAGTTAAAATACTCTTTGCCAGAACTATGCTCCTTTTCTTTTATCAAAGCACTAAATTTTTTAAGGTATTCTTACAACCTATTTCTGCATGATCAACTGCAGGAAGAAAAAAAGTGCTTGAAGCATTATGGTTCCCATGGCCTTAGGACTGGAGCTAATCAAAACCAATCAGTTGACAAAAAGGCGTAATGGTGGAAGTAAAGCCCATTTATTTCAAATCTAAATCTGACAAGTTTTTGGGGAATTTAGCTAATTAGTTTGTTTTAAATTTGAGTGTTTGTGAACATAGAATCACAGAATCATCTAAGTTGGAAAAGACCTTTGAGTTCATGAAGTCCAACCTATGACATAACACCATCTTGTCAACTAGATCATGGCACTTAGTGCCACATCCAGTCTTTTCTTAGACACCTGTTTCATTATATACGCAAAATTATGGTGCAGTCTGCATTTGGTAGCACATAGTGACTTTAATCCCTGTGTATTCATCATGAGTTTTATTTATAAATGTTCATAAAATTCTCTTCAAGTGCATGTCAGGGACATGTAACGACAGCAAGGACCTCTAGGTAAGGATATGTGATAGAGATCATCTGTGTGAAAGTGACCTGCATAAAGAGTAACTTCGGAAACCTGATTTTCAGTCTGATACATTGATACTAATTATATGTCTTTAAAATATAGAAAGTAGAATACTATAGAAAGAGCTTTGAAAAAATCTGAAGTCTGCCGATATCATCTAGAATAGGATATTTCTGTGGTGGTTTGTTTGGATTCTTTGATTTGGTTGGGGGTAATTTTTTGTCTCCTTTGTAGATAAAGAGGCTATTTTCAGAAGCAAGTGCTTGAAAATTACTTGTGGTTCATGCTTTCAGTAAAGAAAAAAAAAATAAATTGCATATATTGAATAGAAGTTCCTATTAGATTTCTGTAAGTTTCCATTTGGTGGTTACACAGTGCAATAACATTAGCTGTTTATTTGATGTTCTGCTAATCATTGCACTCTGTGCTGTCTACTCCGCAAGGCATTTGAGAATAAAATGATTTTTCCCAAGTATTCCACCCACATTAATGCTTCTTGTTTGGCAAATTGAAGAAGGTATTACACTGCAGCTTCTCTTACCTTTCTACCAAGTATCTGTTAGGGCCGGCAATTACAAAAGAAACAGACAGTAAAGAATTATGGGAGGAGAAAAGTAAGAGTAAAAAACCAGACCAAACAAAAACCTAAAAAAACCAAACAAAAACAACAACAAAAAGAAAGCAAAAACCAACTAAAAAGAAAGAAGTAAGATTGCTCCCAAGCCATATAAAGGCTAGCATTTTAAGACTGTATAGCACTAATAAACACTCTCTATATTGTGATACTGTGGTATGATTATTCCCTGTTTTAGGTTAACACAGTGTGTTCCTCTATGTAAGTATTCAGTAATTATGAATTATATGACTTAATTAGTAGGGTTGGTTCCCCTGAGGAAAAATTACAGTATCAGCCCACTAAATAACATATTTGGTTTAATAAAGCAAGGCAAGTATTTAAACTTTTCTATTTATGAACATAAGAATCTGTATATTTTTTTAAAATGTTCTTTTCAATTTTTTATGTATTACCTTATAGCATCCTTCCCTATAATTATTTTTCCCTATCTAAGAATGACTTGTTAATATGTTCAGAACAATAAAAATGCATTCTCTTTATTTTAGTAATTCCAGAGACTGGTGAAACTGCAGTTCTGAAAACTGGAGATGACAAGAAAGATTATGACATGCTGAGAAAGCACAGAATTATGATGATGTTTTTGGTATTGATTCTTTGAAAAATATATTGCTTTGGTCAAATTTTCTAAACTATAAATAATTGTTGGGTAAAAAACCTTCTAAACCTGAGAAATAGACATCAGTTATATCCCCACTTGAACTTTTTACCCACACTTTCAACTAAAGTGTCTTCACTCCTGTATGCATGACAGCTTCTCTACAATGGATTGAAAATCTGAGATTCAGGAAGGTTAAATAATTTGCCCAAGGTTGTGGACTCATTCTATATCAGAGCCATATAGGCTGTGTCTTGGCTTAGAGACCAAAGCACCACTAATAAGATCCTTCCTTCCTTCCTTCCTTCCTTCCTTCCTTCCTTCCTTCCTTCCTTCCTGTAGTCCAGAACGTTTTATATCATACCTGCATAAAAATAATTGTACATACATGTAAATAGTATGTAAATATTCAAATGTAAACATTTGAATAAAAATCATGTTAAATTTAACTGTTTTTCATTTAAGAAATCTGTGAGAGAGGTAAAGTTTCCTCTTTGTTTGCCTAGCAGGAAATGTGGGCAGGTGGATTTACAGTTAGGAGAAATCAGCTTCCATCTAGATTCTTACAACAACCTATACTTTGATCTTAAAGAAAAAGAGAAAAAAAAAGATTTGTCTTGTGATAGTCAGACTGCTCCTTTAATGCTCATCAAGCTTCTCAGACTCCTTCTCAAATTCATATTACACTGCCTTAGTTTTCAACCACTACATGGTAAAGCCAAAGATATAATTCCATGTTCTTTGCAGAACTCTTAGAATATCTATGCCTAAAATCCAGAAAATGACATCTCAGTTGTTAATAAATTAATTTGTATGGGGTGAATGATGTAAATAATTTACAGCAATTATGGCAAATTTTGTAATTATAGTGATCTTATACTGGCATGGCGTTCTGGAGTAATTCTCAGTTTTGGTTTTTTTTGTTTTATTTTAATATAAATTGTATTTTTCTCATTGACTTATTTCCCTTCTGCACATGTCTACTTAAATAGTTTTAAATTTAGTCTCTAGGTATACCCAGCTTTTCTCTAGCTATTCTCTAGGGATACGTCTGCCTGGCAGACAGAATGCAATGATCATTATATTTAGAGTCATAATTAATTAATTTAGTTGAACCAGTTTCAGTTTAATTTTGAATTTTACTGGTTCAGATGACTTGATTGGACAAGATACATTAAAGTCTTTAGCTTTTATTATGAGAATAGATATGAAAGACAATTTAAAAATCTAACTACTAGATGAAACTCAATTCATTTACTTGCTCTGCTCCTATGATGAACTTTTTTGTCAGAAGGTAAATACTTCCAGGAACATGAGACAAAAATAACAAAAAATCCTAGTGATAGTTAGAGTTGATATTTCAGTTCTTTGTCATTATTATAGCTAAGAATTTGAATGAATATCGATTAAAAGTCCTATGAATTTATATGTAAGACTGCTGATGTTTCTGAAAGTCTTAGCTAACTGACTACAAAATAATATTTCTGTCTGCTCCCACAACTCTTATAATTCCCATTGCATTACTCTATCCAGAACTCACATAATTACATTTGTTACAATAAGAAAATTAAACATTCATTTTTCATTTTTTAAATGAAAAAGGCTCAAAAATTTGAAAGAAAAATGAAAATTCTTGCAAGACATAATATAGCATAATCAGAAACATTTAAATATTACCCGAAAAACCCTCTGAAGGTTGTCCAGGTGTTTTTGTATTGTTCATGGGTTGCTGAATTAAGTGATAAGTTTCTCCACAATAATTAACAACGGGAAACAGAGTGTTTTTGTACACACATATTGGACACATAATTCCGAAATTATATTTAATCTAGCAATAGCATTTTTGATCAGTTTTCTCCAGTTGCTGAGGGCATTGCTGAGTGAATGAATTGCCTGATTATTGGAAGAATGTGGGTTCCAGGAATGTGAATGTGCTATTTGTACTGTACCATGTCAATCTTGTATTCTTTTAGCCAAGATCTCACATTATTTTTTTTAGCTCTATTATTAGATATTAGAGGGAATTGTGTTTGTAATGTTCATGAAGGACAGAGGTGCTTATTTGGTTTATAATGAAATGGCATTTTGTCTGTATTTTAATGGTTTAGTGAACTGTGAATCTTAGTGCTACACATTAAAGCAAATTGCAGCCTCATCAGGAAGATATCTCATGTAGAGAACTTTTTATGTCCATTGAAATAGCAATGAAGCCATTCTCTTTTTGTATCATGATGCATTTCATAGAAAATTAATACACATCTTACATTCTGACGTTTCTGACGTTTTCACTCTGGTAAGTATTGGAATAGTAGGAAATGGAACCTCATTTTAGGGAAATGTGAGATATTTCATGATAGCACATCAACCTATCAGACACTTTCCAAATTCAGAGAAGCTACTCAAATAAATTTGAGATAATGTTTAAACCATTACTAATAATAGATACAGAGCTGGGCTATCCTAGTCTAGGCAAGCTGGATGATGTCAGATACATTTAGCAATGAACTTTGCCTTGTAATGTACTGTAGTGAACCAGATCTAGAAGATGTCATATGAAAATGAGGTGGCACAATAAGTCTTCCAGAAACTATGGCTACTTAGCAATCAGACCTGCTCAGCCTTGGTAGGGTCTGAGCAGTATAAAGAATGCTGCAGACCCAGATGTTTCAATCAGTAAGAGCTGTAGAGATGCAGAACTTAATCCTTTTTCAATGTCAAAAAGCACCTTCTTTTCTGTGTTTCTTTTGTCTGACTTTGGCCTCTTTGACAGCTTCTTTCCCCCATGAGAATCTTCTTTAGAAATGTGTGCCCAAAGTTAAGATCTCCTAAAGTTATTTTTGTAACATTTAAATTTCTCATTCACTTTAGGGCAAGTTTTTCAAAGTATTTATATTGTGAAAACTGCAGATGGAAGCATAGTGGGATTTTCAAAAGCAGTTAAACAGACAAGGCACTTAACTCTCATTTAAATTAATTAGCTATATTGAGCAAGTTCCCCTTGGCACTTTTGAAAGTTCCACTGCTAAGTGTTTATGTCTACATAAAAAATTATGATTTTCAGAAGAGAATGAGCATCCAGCAACTCCTTTTAAAGCTTGACTATAACGGGTTTTCAGTAGTTCTGGAAATTATAATTGTCCCTTTTTCTGTGTTCCCAAGTGATCCTCCTTTGTTTTGTAACACTTCCTGCTGTCATTTATTGTATAAAGTTAATCTCAGATAAGAAGTAGCATCAATAGTACTAGCTCATAAAGAGAGAAAAGTAATGGCATGGGTGAATCTTCTGCACAAGTTCAAGAAACTGGAATCTTTGATACATACAATCAGTGAAATACTGGTAAAGATTTAAGACTATTGTAATTATGCTTTGTACTGCGTTTACTTATTGCTTTTATGCTAAATAATAGCTCAAAAATACATTACAGGCCAAGACTACTGCAGGTTGTGGACAGCTGGGAGTGAACCAGATATCCAGAATTATCATGGCTTTTCAGTTTTTAAGGTCTGCATGTACAGAAGCCCTTAACAGACCCATTCAGGTATAATAAAAGCAAAGTGCTCACTCTGAGCTAGAATTTCCCCTGCCCTATCCTCTGCTTCTACTACAGTGTTGTCTATGTAGCAGTCTGAGGACATACAGACATTAGCATTTTGGTTTCAACCAAGAGTCAGTTTGTGAAATGAATCTACTAATTATTCCCAGTTAGCACACTCACTTGTTGTGGAGTGGTTCTTGGGCTAAGTGAACTAGGTTGCTTTAGGCTGAAATAAAAACAGAATATGCTTTCCAGGTGGACAGTTCATTAATGATTGCCACTGTTCAGTCCACTGAACTATGTCAAAATTAGGTCAATACAACCTTCTTCTTTTGCAGACTCTAATTTCAAATACAGACCAATGTGAACATCAAGTCCTCAGAATTAACAACGTTGCTCTACTGATTAACTCTTACTGTGGCACATTGCTTGTTAATGTAGCTATAAACTGAGTTGTCAGATGGTTGTGTTCATGGGAGAACCCCATCTTTGCACAAACTTCTGGAGTACCATCCTATAATGCCAGAATTTTCTCAGATATACAAGTATTTTGAAGGGATTTTCAATTTCAAACACTGGCCAATGTTTCTTGGGACTATATCTTCTCTTTTTTCTTTAATAGAAAATGAAATACAAAACTAATGAACTCATAGCATTTTTTTAAAGCTTTTTGATAAATCAAGGTCACACTAAATGCAGTGGGTTTTTGCCTAGAAGATTAATCTAGTCAATCCAGATTTGAAAACATAGGATTTATACCTGGTAAAATCCACCTGCCCCACCATTTATTCCGGTTATTTTCTACATTGATTATGAACTTTTTGTGCTTTAACATTCTATTTGTGTTTGACTTTTGCTATCACTAACCAGTCAATAGTGCTTATATTCATAATTAATTTATTAGGGAAAAATTCTTTATCCAGTGAGTTTTTCAACATTCATAACTTTATATAACTTTATATGCTGGAAATGACATCTTTTTTAGTTTGTGTCAGAGTGAAAAACATATATGAATCTTCTCCAGTTAGCTTCAGAAGTAGGAATTTATTATGAGTTGTTGCCAATGTGAAGTGTAACCTGAGGCACTTTAATGTTTCGCAAACCACAAAGTGATTTTAAGCATGTTTTTAGTCAATTAAAATACTGCCAAGACAAAAGTATGTGAAATCATAAATAGCTATGAAATGAAGGGTTTTTTTAATTTTTTTTTTTTTTAGTAAGGTAGGAGCTCTAAAAGACAAAAAGGAATTCTCTGTATGTATCTAAGCCATTGATTCACAATACAGTAAATGTGACCTTAGGATGCTTAATGCCAGATATGAAGCACTGTACCCTCATGATATCAAATACTGATCTGGTGTAAACTCACCTTGCTAATTCAAATGTTTTAGAAATTGGACACCTAAGCTTTATCCTGTCAGGCTTTCTGTTGGATGAGATATTGTCTGTCCATGCCATTCTAAGTTTATGCTGGATAAGGTATTGTCTACTCTCCTGGTGATTCTGTGTTGTGTGTTATAATCTACCCAATATGTAGTACTGTGGTTTTCTGAGTCATCCCAAATTTATCCACAGGTCTGGATTAATGACTATGGCCTACTGTTGTTCCCATTATTGTAGTATGTGACTAAATCACAAGCCTTGTATTTATTCTCCTAGCAACAATGTGAACACAAATTGTCTTTACTATCATGCTGATTTCATCATAGCATGCTCTTTCTCACATCTAGTAGATGAAACAGTAACAGGTTATGTGGGCTTTTAGGATTTCAGTGATTAAAACCAAGAGATTGTAACAGAGGTGAATTTTTCCTTAGTGTATCCAGTGCTCTGCTGGAGCTCTATCAAAGCTGTTTCATACAACACTGGGTTATCCTTGTGCTTTTTAGGAAGCTAATTGCTTAAATTATTTTCTTTTCCATAGTCACCAGATGATGTATTTGGCATAGTCATCACAATCCTTGATATAAACTCTGGTTAACTTCTGTGTATTCAGGACCCCCTTCCACTGAAAGCCTTGAGTGACTCTGAGGGTTCACAGAGCTGGTTTTATGAGCAATTCTTGTCTCCTTGTTACTCCGTGGTCCCTTGGAGTGGAGAACATCAAAGTCCTGCACATAAGAGAGGTGGAGTCTGGTTGCTTGTTGCTTTACTCACCCTGCACAGTGCTGTAACTGGTGCTCTGGCTCTCTGGGGAAGGCAAATAAGGCCAGCAATGCTACATTGTGATTTCCTCTCAAGTCTGTTAAAAAAAAAAATGCTGAAAAAATAAACTTTAAGGGCCCAAATTACCCCTTTTTATAAGCTGTCCTCATTCTGTCCTCCTCCAGAAGGAACTGAAAACATTCCTGACGCCTGAAGTTTTGTTACTGCTGTTTCACTTATGAATAAAGCCTCCAAATGAAACAAAAGTGCCAAGTATTTAATAGGCAAGAACAAGGAAAGTTCTTTGTCCTCGAGTGCTCACCACCTCACAAAGGAATGAAAGGTGGGGCCTGGAGCAACAAGGAGTGGTTCTGGTGCCCACAAGGGGCTCTGCTCTACCCACAGCTCTGCTTCCCTCTCAGTGACCTCTGCAGAACAGGGCTTTAATAAGGGTGCGCCAAGGACCTGGCACTAAACTGAGTGATCATTTTAAGTAGAAAATTCTTTAATCCAAGAGTTCCCTATTCAGATTTCATTTGCAGGGCATGCAGGAAGAATACATAAAGTATATTTTGCTAATGTGGAGAAAGCTAGGATTTCTAAAACAAGGTTGCATTGTTCTATGCTACAAAAGGATCCCTGGACTTATTATCAGGAGAACTAAAGTGGTAGTCATGACATCTTTTTCTATTATTATTCAGAAAGCAGTATATACTTATTTTAATCTTCAAGAAGTGTAAACACTTTTGAGCATTTCAAGGCTTTGAAGGTGGAAAAGTATAAAATATCCACATTCCTGGAAGGGGTAGTACCACAGACCTTTCTTTTCTGGCACTCTTTGTTCTGCCAGGGCTGATGTATGGAGATTTTAATCTATTTCTTTACTGTACCAGAAATTGCTCTGAAGCTCACTCTGAAAATAGACTTATTTTTTAATTAAATGTTTGAGAACTACTGATATTTATATTTGCATGTGATTAACTTTTTACAGCACCACGTATGGGGCTTTTTGCTTTTAAACTAGCCTGGAGTCAATAAATATCTTTACAGATGTCAATTTGGTCAGCAGTAAAGAGGTAAATAGAAACTAATGACACTCATCAAGCTTGTGGCATGAATGATTTATTGAACGCAATCATTTAACACTTTTTTAAAGTCAGCGCAAGGGAAAGAAACAGGTTTCTTATTGTGGTAAACTGTATTTGTGCTGTCAGCATGTAGTGATTTATGGCAAACCTGTGGCCAGGATTAGGATATTATAAATGAAGGAAAATAGAAGTCTCATTAATTTTTTATACCCACAGGTAGAAGACATGCAGTGGGCTAACAGAGAACACACTCATCCAGCATCTGTCTGCAGCCTGCCCTGTAAAGCTGGGGAAAGAAAGAAGACGGTGAAGGGAGTGCCCTGCTGCTGGCACTGCGAGCGCTGCGAGGGATACCACTACCAGGTGGATGAATTCAACTGTGAACTCTGTCCCATCAATAAAAGACCGAATGCCAACCGCACAGATTGCCAGCTTATCCCTATAATCAAACTGGAGTGGCATTCTCCTTGGGCCATCGTGCCTGTCTTCATAGCTATTCTCGGTATAATTGCCACCACCTTTGTGATGGTGACCTTCGTGCGGTACAACGACACACCCATCGTCAGGGCCTCTGGCCGGGAGCTCAGCTACGTGCTTCTGACTGGGATTTTTCTCTGTTACTCCATTACTTTTCTAATGATTGCAGCTCCTGATACAGTGGTCTGCTCGTTTCGAAGGATCTTTTTAGGACTTGGCATGTGTTTCAGCTATGCTGCGTTGCTTACCAAAACAAACAGGATTCACAGAATATTTGAGCAAGGTAAAAAATCTGTCACAGCTCCCAAATTTATTAGTCCAGCTTCTCAGCTGGTGATCACTTTCAGCCTCATATCCTTGCAGCTTATTGGAGTCTTCATCTGGTTTGGTATTGATCCACCACATACCATTGTAGACTATGGAGAGCAGAGGACACTTGAACCAGAAAATGCCAGAGGAGTTCTCAAATGTGACATTTCAGATCTTTCTCTCATTTGTTCCCTTGGATATAGTATTCTCTTGATGGTCACATGCACTGTTTATGCTATTAAAACAAGAGGGGTTCCAGAGACCTTCAATGAAGCAAAACCCATTGGATTTACTATGTACACAACCTGCATAATTTGGTTAGCTTTTATTCCAATCTTTTTTGGTACGGCCCAATCAGCAGAGAAGGTAAGTGATGATGTGTTTACATATCAAAATACTACTCCTTTTCTATTTTCATCTCTCAATAATTGCAGCACTAAAATATTTTCACTGTTAAGGATGTGTAATTCTGAATGGCAAAAAAACCTGTCAGGATTCACAGTCAATAAAGTACATGTTTTAAAAGGTAGGTTTCCTATATATTAACACAAGAAAGTGACTGTTGTGTGACTGGCATAAAAATGTTGACAATTTTTCAATATAACCTTAAATGACTGTTTCTTCTAACGTTTGTTATTGCCCCTCAGTGATGCTGTGGCCTCTTACATGAAACACTATCAATCTTTGTTATCCACAGATCTGATAGAACTGGTTGCATTCCACAAATCTAAGAAGATCAACTTACATTTGTCAAAAATAATGAAGAAAAATGCTGGGGCAGAAGGAAAAGAATTACTTTTGTCTCTGGCTGACACACTAAACTTTAAAAAAATTTAAAAGAACCAAAAATAGAATAGAAGTAAATGAATGGTGAATGAAGTGTGTGTAAATTCATATAAGATATAATTCACTAATTATTATATCAATGCAAAAAGAAAATACTTTCCTGATAATTTAATAAGAAATGAAGTGACTCATATTGGATGCAACACATGTCAGACATGTAACTCTCCTTCTCTCAGTTTTAATGGGAAGGCAGAGGTAAATGTCAACTGTGAGTATTGAGGTGACAGTGGTGAAAATGACAAGTTAGGCAGGGAAAAGCAGTAATACTAGCATCAATCTTTAAAACTGCAGATATTTGATATATGGAAAATCTTAAAAATTAGAAATTAAAGTCAACACTTTCCATAAATTCTTGTCTTTCCTTCTAGCAGGTGTTTTGTATAATGTTTTCAAACATTTTCATTTAAGTGGGAAAGTCAGCATGTGTTCACTTATAATTGTGCAAAGGTTTGACATGTCTCTAGTTTAGAGGGCATCCTTGTCTGTGGAATTTAAGAACCATGATGAAACACTTTCAAGCAGAAGGATTGTATGGGGCAGAGAGTGTGGCAGAAAAAAAACATTTTCCTCACTAAAAATTGAAGCAGACTTAGTGAATTGGATCAAGCTGCGTTCATGGCTTTTTGGATTAAGTCGGGGAAGTGAGTACCAAAGTAATGGCTTATCACAGACAAAGTTAAAAAATCCCATTTAGCATAGGAAAACATGTTTAGCTAAATTGTTTTTTAATTCTGACTTTTTTGTATTTGTAGGCTTAAGTAAAAAAAATGCTTTGTTGTATAAATGTGTGGTACTTTTAACAACGATGAAGTTTATGACAAGTACTTGACCCAACCAGAATTCAGTCTTGAAACAGGAAAGTTCTCTGCTGGCAACCATGCAGTGACTCCGTTTTACCATCGGTTCACCTTGGCTTGATGGTTTGGTTTCAGCCTTTAAAGACAAGATTAATGAACATCTCTTTTGCATTTCTTTTTTGAAACCCAAGACTGAACACACAAATGATGCTAAATCACACAGCTTCTAACACTAAATATCACTTCTTAATTGCCATTTCTTTCTTTCTAAATGATTTGTTTTTCTTTCTTCTTCTTTATGGAGGGAAAAAATGCTAATAGGGTAATAAGCTCTGTAATTCAAATAATTCTTTTCAAAGTGCTTCTTCTTTTTGCTGCAAATAAGAACATGCTTCCACACAGAGTCTTACAGACATCTTCATAACAGGTTACACATTCCATACCACTAAAATGCTTCTCTGAATGGGATAAAAATGTAATCTCTTACTGCATACATATGCATGGTCTGAGTAAACTTATAGTTTCTCAGTTAATACATAACAACATAAGAAGCAATTTTAAAAAAAGCTAACGTATTCTAGAATATTTTGTTTGAAGTTTGATATTATGGGGGGATGAAAAAAATGAAAAATTTACACGGACTTTTTTGGCACTTACTCACATTGCAGTTATTTTAGAAACCTGAAATTATTTTTTTCATGTCTTGAGCTTACTCAGAGAGAACAGAGCAATAAAAGCTGGGGATTTTAAAATGTTGTTTTAAAGCAATGTTTCCCTTATGAAATATTGACAGTAATAAATTTATCATGACATTCATTACTTGCCAGGGGTACGTCCAGTTACTAACTTTAGATACACTTCTGTTTGAATAACAAATCGTTAAAACTTTTCTAAAATGTCTTGAGGAATTTTAGTTTTCCT
Organism: Rhadina sibilatrix; assembly: GCA_013400275.1. Lineage (NCBI taxonomy): Eukaryota > Metazoa > Chordata > Aves > Passeriformes > Phylloscopidae > Rhadina > Rhadina sibilatrix. The sequence continues at coordinate 26,619 of VWYO01020512.1, read as the reverse complement.
AGACATTAGCAGTGCTTACAATAATAGCAGAAGTTATTAAGCATTTCTTGAAAAAGAGGTTGTACTTACTTAAGTGCTCAATTAACACTAATTAAATAACAAATCTACTCAATACCTTTTATTTCACTGTCACCTGAAATTATTAAAAAAAAAACAAAAAGAAAACAAAAAAACCAAAACCAAAACCATACAATCAATGCTGAAAATGGATGTCTAGATCCAAAACTCAAAGCTCACCCTAGAACAGTTAGCCTTAAATTTATTGGCCTTGGGCATCAATTCCCAAAAGTCTAAGTTTCCTAAGAGATTCTGTATAAAGTCTAGAGGAGTATAAACCTGTAGAGTCAGCAGAAGTCCATAAATTGAGTGTTGGCATCAATCAAACTTCAAATACGCACGATGGGGGTAATTTAAATAAGTGTAAGTACTTATCTGCAGACAGACTAGAAATCTTGATGATACATTCGTGCTGTGAAGCACAGAATGGGAAACTGCTCTCTGTCTTCTGTGCTCATGAAGAATCTTGGCTCTTTGGCTGGTGAATGCAGCTGAGTTAAATGCCTGAATTTGCATGCAGTGACATATCTGTAAGAAAAAAAAAGTAGTAAAAGTTAAGGTAACTTGACAAGAGGTAATGGGAATATGCTGATTTCTAGTCTTGACATTTGTAACATTTTTAACAGTCCTTTATAAAAAAGGACTGTTTCTTTTAATTTGTATTATCTCCATTTACATATAAGTTTGAGACTAATATAAAATTGAAAAAACTACTATATATTATTGAGGAAATTATTAAAGTACCAATGCAAAATAACCTGGCATAATTCAAGCTTGGTGGCTTGTATCGATCTCCACATTTACTAATTTATCCTTATTTTCAAGCTGCAGAATATAAATGCCCCATGGTATTAAACACACTATTTTGAGATTGTAATTCTTACAGATGTCCTGCAGAGAAAATATGAATATTGACTTTAGGTCCTGTGGGGTTTTTTGTTTTTTTTGGGTTTTTTTGTGGTGGGTTTGTTTGTTTGTTTTTGTTTTTGTTTGGTTTGGTTTTTGTCTAGTTCATGATTTTGTCCATTCATGTTCATGTGTTCACAGCTGCTTGTTAATGAAAGGAACCTGATACAAAAAAATTAAATTATCCAATGTGTCATTAAACTGAATGAAAAATGGTCCTCTAAGACGAAAACCATTAATATTCTAACACTTACATTAGTGTCAATAAGGTACTTTAGAGGCAAAGGAAAGAAATTCTGGGAGAAAGCATTCTGTGAATATAGCTTTCCTCTATGTCGTGCACATATATATGGCAAAACACTGAAGTACTGGAATCATCTAGGATAGAGACGTCTGAAATGTCATAATGACCAGAATGCCACTGAAAACTATATTGAATAGCTGAGTGACTAAAACAGGTGTTTCAATTCCTGTGTAAAATTAGTTAAAACCTTCTGAGGATAGATGGCTGTCTGAAATCCAACCCTATTTAATAAACTGGACTTTGTAAATTTCCTTCATTTTAGCATTTTTGACAGGTGGATAAATCATGTTTATTCACGGATTATTATCACACATCATTGTTATCAGACATAATTTATAATATTAATCTGGAAATACTTTTCTTGAATGAGAAGATGAATACTTGTTCCCCATACTGTGAAAGAAGAGATGTTTCACTTTCTGCTAAGGAAAGGCCATAAAAAACACTGAATAATCTCTTCCTTCTCCTCCAACTGGAGGCAATTACAAGGTGTAATCTAACTAGGCAGATAAATTTTAATGTGTTTCCAATTATTCTGACAAGTCTGACCTCTCTTTTCATAACTACAGTATTGAAAAATTGGAATTTTATAATAGAAATTTTCCCATAAATTGTTATCCTTATGATCTTACTGTTCCAGCTGTTTTCATGCTGGATTTATTGTTCAGTGGATATTATGCTTATATCCATTTTTTGTTAGTAACACTAAAAGAAGTTAGAAGCAATACTAGAAGTATTCAGCTATTAATTTGACCTGTAAATTACTGCTGTAATTGTCAAGATAAAGGACTTCAATTCTCAGTGGAAGAGGTAGTTCCATCAGTGTAGTAATATATGTTCATTAGCTTAAAGAAAAAAACTACTAATGATAGTTAAGGTAGACACTTCTTACTTCTCCCATATTTTTTAAAAATTTATACAAATCATGTTTTGTGTGTGTGTGTTTATGTAACAAACTTGATAAAATGTATTCTTGTGGCTGCAAGAAAACTGCATCTTAACAATTCTTCAGACTGTGTTAATGAAGGGCACAGCACTGAGTTTGCTCTTCACCACAAAGCATTCTTTTCTAATCCTGATCATATTTGGAGATCTAGCTCTGCAGGTAGTCCATGCAATACACATCATAGAAAAAAGTCCAAAAAGTCAACTTATAAATTTAGCATTTCTTTCATTTTATGAATAATGTTTGGCTTTATTAAAGTAGACTATCTGCTGCCAACACGGTGCATAGCATGAGGTTTAATCTGAGGGATATTTGATAGTTTTTCATTTTCCTTCATACAGGAGCAGGAGTCAGAAGACTGCTGAAATGATAAATTCCACATTCAGCAATTTATCATTGTTCAAAACTCCATTTCTGCATTCCTAATGGTTTTTTGTTCGGAATCTTAGGAGTATGGGAGTACTTGCAAGATTGTAAAAAACCTATCAGTACATGAATTTTTGCACGTCTAAAGCACAAGATTCCTAAGGAGCAGATCAGAAAACTGGACTTGTTTGGCTTGTTTCTACAACTTTCTGTAGCAAGAAGGGTGTTGTTTTTTATTTCCAGGTAGCAAGTGATAGGACAAGAGAAAATTGCCTCAGGTTGTGGCTGTGCAGGTTTAGGTTGTATGTTAGGAAAAAATTCCTCAATAAAAGGGTGGTCAAGCATTGAACAGGGAAGTGGTGTCCCTGAAGCTGTTTAAAAGACAGATGTGGCAGTTAGGGACATGGTTTAGTGGTGGACTTGGCAGTATTAGGTCAGGATTTGATGATTTTAGAGGTTGTTTCCAATCTAAATGACTGTATTATTCTATGTCTTGGAATAGAAAATTAGTTAAAATTCATTAGATGATCTGATTCAAATATCCCTTCCTCTCACTGAAAATCATGTTAAGAATGGAGAAACTTTTCATCCTTCTCATTTTATGTTTTTTTCAAATGTAAAATTTCATGAGCTAAATTATTTCTATGCTTCATAATTTCCTCCAAGTTTTGACCTAATCCTTGGCAGAAATTAGGACTTTAGGACTGTAGAAACAGAATGTTAAAAAAAAAAAGATATGAACAAGATTGTGACCAAATTTCAATTTATTGCCGAATCTTCTTCCTCTGTTCCCTTTTGTCTTAGAGGAAGTTCCTTGCTCCTTGTTTATCTCTAAGGCAGCATGTTCCCCTCCAGCTGGAAGATCCTCAGTGCACTGCAGGCCATGGCCATTGCTGGGTTCACCCACTGGCTGAACAAAGGGTTTCAGCTCAGCAGCCCCCCAAATCTGTTTTCCCTCCCAGTCTCCCATGAGCTGGTGTTGGAGGACAAAGTAGTCACACGTCTCCTGGGTGGCAGTGTAAGCTGCAAATGGTACCTGTAGTGAGAAACCAGTTACATACAGAGATCCTCTTTTCTTTCAAAAGTTGCTTTGTGGGAACCCATTCCAAAAGTTATTTCTTAGGAACAGAATGTGACTATATTTTTCTTTTTTTCAAGTTTATTAGCTGATAAGTGAGATGGAACTGATGAATTAGGTCATTTAAAATATTGTAGGCATTTTCAAAGCTTTTTTTCAGTTTCAACCTTTTCTATCCTTGTAAGTTTAAATTGAAATTTGGAAGCAGAGCACTTTTGATATTTAAAGAGCATAATTTCACAAGTTTTGAACTGTTTCCATTTCTTAAACTGAGAAATGTCTGGACTGTTGACTTTGCAGTCTTGCATTTAAAAAAAAACTTATAAAAAGATTTTTGATGAGTTTTCAGGCCAAGTACTTTTTTAGAAAATACCACTTTTTAAAATTTCTAGCCCTTGTTTAGATTTTTTTTGTTATTCAGAACAGCGTGTACCCAAGTTTCAGCAAGTGTTCTTGCTGAATGACTGGCTGTGCAAAGTTAATACATATATAACTTTAAAGACTGGACTTTATTGTTTTAAGATATGTCTATTACCTTTAGAGCGAGATTTCATTTCCCTGTTTACTTTTATATTAATGAAACTACAAGGATTTTGAGTATGTACACTGAGCACTGATTTTATTTACAGGATCACAGAATGAACTAGGTTGGAAAAGAGTTTTAAGATCATCTAGTTCAACCTATGATAAGTTTTCTAGGATGTATCACAAAGACAGACAACGCCAGCTCCTCCAAGAAAGAAGTGGAATATTTAGTAAAATATATTTTTGATTTTTTAGCCCGGTGAGATGCTCATGTGTGCACCTGAGGGTTGCAAACTCTTTTCATTTCTGCATAGCTGCATGTCTGTTCCAGCAGGAGCATTGAGCTGGCGTACCTGGTTGTATACATGGAAAAGATGTGCACCTGCCACATAATGGGAAACCCTGGCATTTTGCTTGTGTGACATGTTTGCTTCTGGCCCCATCATGAATGATGGCTTTTCTCCCAAAGTCAGGAATGAGCTGCCAGAAAAATGAAATTTGCCTATGATCAGATTCCTACCCCATCCTGGGGAATGTCAGAGAGTTGCTAACATGTAGATGAAGATGGAATTGCGTGCTAAAGAACTTTAAATAGATTTTTTTGGCTACTTGCTGGCTTCTGTGATAAGCAATTAATCCTAACTGAGAAGCAGAAACAATTTTGTGAAGCACAGATAGCTAAATAACTCATCATTTTTGTAAAAAAAAAAATCAATAATCATGGAAAGCAGTTATGTGATAGACCAGAAATGTTTCATAAAGATAAGATTGAAAAAATTATACCTTAGCTAGTGTATTTTTAGGAATCAGATTCACCTCACAAAAATATTGATCTTTTGGCTCTGATTTCTTCAGTGCCAAAAATCTGGTTGTCTTCGACAAGTGCAGTTTGAGATAAATTCTTCCAGCATTTGAAAAGTCTAAGGTTTTTAGGACACTGTTGGGGTTGGTTTAATTTGTGTAAAGTAAAACCAGTGATAACACAAACCATATGGAAAACATCTTTAAGCAAATTTGTCACTTGCTGAAAAAATGTTTGTAACTAGACAGGAAGAGGGATTTTTTTGAGCTGAGAAGGATTTGATAAACTCACATCCTGGGGAAAAAAAGCTATTGGTAAGAGAAGGTTAATTGGAACTATCTCTAACACTTTTGATAAGACAAATAGAAAATCTTTAAATAGAACACTGTCTAGAAATTGTATTGGAACTATTTCTGGGAAGCTCTTAGGAAACTTCATGTTCTTACTGGCTCTTGCCAAGTTGGAAGCAGTACATCAGTAGCCTTTGTTATGGCTTTAACAAGGCTTTTACCTTACTGAAAGTAAGTAAACACATGTATGAAAGAAGAAACAGACTAAGAAGGCTTTTAGCTTGACTCTGAGGAGATATTCAGCTTCTTGTCTTTCTCATCTCCTCCTACAAGAATTCCAATTTTGCAGAGGATTCATACCAATATCAATATTTTGATCTTCCAGATAGGATGAAATGCTGTGGACTGTTAAGTTGTCATGCATAGGCTTGGCCTAAATAGCAATGCTTATGCAAGCTCATCACATACCACATCTTGAACTTGACATCAGTTCCCCGCCACGCTGGTAAACTTGATCCCTGTTAGGTGATCAGCACCTGATGAAAGCTATATTACCTTCTATTTGCTTTAGGCAAACAAGATCTTGAAACACAGTCATGGTTACTCAACCAAAATGTTTGCTAAGCACAGTAGGTTGATGTATGTTTCAGCCCCATGTGACCATTCTGTTAAAGAATTGTCATAATTTGTACAGCTGGGAAGATGACGGTAAATTGGACATCCTATCAAAATACANCTTTATTTTGGTGATTTCCTACTTTTGGGGGTTTTTATGGTGATGACCCAATGCATTAGAACTGACCTCTCTAAGAAAAAAAAAAAAAAGAGAGAGATTTCAGCCTAGTAAAATTTGTAAAAGAATTGATAAATTCAATAAAATTCTAAAATTTTGTGTAAGGGACAGTGAATTTTAAATTAATGTCTCATATAGATAGAAATACCAGGAACAAGAAATGATGGAAGTCTGATTTCACCATGACTAGTGAGCTTTATGCTTACTCTTAAAACAGAAAATTAAGTCTATTGGGGATAACTTTTTTGTTAGACTGTTGATACCGAATACACATGTGAATGTGTGTGTACAAATATTTCTTTTCACATAAAGATAAACTCTTTCTTGGATGAAATGAGAATAGCTAGTGTAGAAAGCCCAGCAAAACCAATAATTTTAATACATATATAAGAAATTTCTATTAAAAAAATAAAAACAGTCTTTAATTGGTCATATAAACTTATTTTTTTAAGTTTATCTTTTAGTTTACAGTGAATCTTCCTGACAGGGAATGAAATGACAATAGAGAGATCCATGTAAGCTCATCCAAGAGAGTCAAAATTTAACTGTAGCAGAACATAATATTTTTGTTAGTAATCCAAATAAAAATGGATTAATTGTGAACTATCTTCTTAAGTTCGGACATTCATTTTCAGTGTGTACATAGATTTTGAATTTTTCTTTTCCTAAAATGGTGCTTTCCAGAGTTGAGAGTGACTTAATAATCAGTCAACTTACCAGAAATGTGACCATAGTAGAACTGTCAAATGATTGTTTTCATGGTGATTATCAAGGTCATGTTCATTTGATATTGTGAAGAACGTAGATGGGATTGAAGTGGTGTTATCAGGCTCATTGACAGAACTGGTGACACATCACCTGCATAAATCTATTTTCTACAGAAAACATCTTTATTTCTACTACTGTACAGTAAGAATAACTGAATAATGAAGGGAATAATTGATTTTTCTTTTTTTTTAACTCCACTGAATTTAGATGGAATAGATTAAGAGCAGGTCTTCACAGATATAGTGAATGCCATTCATTCAGGTACTGCAAAACACTTTTGTGTTTTGAACTTCCCAATTACAAAACAAGTTCAGAAAGAGATCAGAAGAGAAGAGGGGAACTACTTACAAGATGGTGTTCAATGGAAAGAAAAGGAAAATATATTTAGCTCTGATGCTGAGGAACACAGTACATTTTGCAAATGTCTTTTCTAGAAAGTTAGAAGTCATAATTGAATGAGGTATAGCAGAGGAGCTCACAGCAGGCAATGCATCTATCTCCAAATCTAGTCATCAAAAAGACACAGGGAAACCACTGTGGCATAATGCTGAAATTGGTCCCAAAGCCCAGAACTGCTTTACAAACAGTCTCTGTAAGGGAATTGTTTGCACCATATGTTTTCCTTAAGAACTGATCTACTGAAAGGGTGCTTTAGATTACGGTACAAACTGAAGCAGCTTCCTCCAGAACACACCACCTCCTATCCTTTGAGCCATCACACCACATAAAATTTTATTGATCTACAAAGATCACATACCTCCATCAAGGCTTCCAGATTCCAAGTCGGAAATTTCTCTGCTATTTCTCCAAACTATTTGCTTTGTCAATGAGGCTTGTAATTTCATTGTTTCCAACCACCACCAAAGATATAACCTTTGTGATTTCAACCTTCAATTTTTTGCTGTTTAAATTCTCTCGTTTCCCTGCCTGCTTAATTGATAGTTTGCCCAAGATGCAGCAGTCATTGCAGCCAGTGCTGCTTTTCTTTCTATATTCCAATGTCTTACATCCTTAGCATCTTATCTCCAAATTCCTAGTTCTCTTCTGTGTGACTTAGGACTTAAATTCTCAACTTATCTCTGCATCTCTTCTTCCTCTCCCTCACTGAAATAAATTTTGTTATTGGCATTTGCTACTTCCACTCTAAAATTTAGATGGTTTTACAAACATTTCCTCTTTCCCTTCTCCTCCCCTCCCCTAACGTTCTCAAATTTGTCCAAGTTCTAGTTCCTTTGTTTAGTGCTCTACTTTTGAAAGGTTCTGGTAAAGCCACAATCAAGTGAGTGAGAGTTTTGCCAGTGATGTCAGGAAACATTGATGCCTGTGCTGTTCCTTTAATACTTCATCTGTACACATCCCATCTATGTTTCAAACTACTAAAAGCTTTTCTAAAGGGACCTGTGTAAGTTGGAATTTCATGCATCTGTATTATATAAGAATATAGCTATGGAATTTGACATTATTTTTTTTTTCATTTTTTTATCTAAAATATAGGTGATATTTGACTTGGCTTAAAATTAAGCTGGCTATCCAGTATTTTTGTGTAGTTTTAATAAGCAGCCCATGTGTGTTTGAATTCTCCTGCACACAAGGAGAAGGCATAAAAAATACATTACAGGCAGTTCAGGTTTTCTAAGTACCCAAAGCAGGGAAAGTGTTAAGTACATTATGTCCTTAAACATAGCTTTAGCAAAGAAGCTTTTAAGTACTAGAGAGGCATAACATTATAGAAATATGTGGTGTGGTTCCTCCTATCTCTTAGGCAGAGATGTAACAAGCAGATCTGGTTGACTGACTGTTTCTTTGAGCTTTGTTTTTTTGGCTTTTCTCTTTCTCTTTCTCTTTCTCTTTCTCTTTCTCTTTCTCTTTCTCTTTCTCTTTCTCTTTCTCTTTCTCTTTCTCTTTCTCTTTGTACCCATGTAGCTCTGTATGGTACTTGGGCAGGTAGTCTGCCAGAGGGCTGGGGGCTAGAGGGAAGCACTGTCAGCTGGCATTGCTCCAGCTGCACTTGCTTTGAGAAGGTTGTTCAGAGCCAGACATTTTAGGATTTGACTATATTAATTTCCTCTTGAGGTCACCAGAATATACAAGGAAATGTCAAAACTGCAGTTGAGCAAGCCTCTTCTGTATGACATAAATTAATGTGGTTTCTACACCTCACTGCTGGAAAAACTTATTTGTATTTCAAAACAGTGACAGTAAGCTGAAGATGTACTCAATAGAATTTATTTTTAATTGCAATGTAGAGATTGTTAAGTGCTGTCAGTTGCATCTTATAGAGTGCACTAATACCTTGCAGAGCACTGTTTGACCATAAGCCTAATTAGTAATTTCTATCTCCTCTACATGAGTGAAATAAAGGTTCTTGTAAAACTATACTAGATTTTTTTACCTATTGAATGAAAGGATTAAGCCTGATTTTAATTGTTGTCTGAATATTAACACAAGCTCTTTGGGCCTCTTTTCCTGTGTGTGAACACAGGCATTCCTCTTCAAGTTGTTGTGCACACATGTTGACAGAAGACTAGACCCCTACAGTTGTAAAATGAATCCACCAGCACCTCTCCAACACATGTAATGCCTCAGAGCCAGTGCCGAGACCTATTTTTTACTGCAGTTAACACTACCATGCTGTTTGAAATGACAGAGTATAAACAAGTAACTTAGATCTAACCTGTCAGGTTAGCCAGCAGTGATGTGATTCTGAGCAACAGAGTGCTTATTTTCCCAGTGATTTTTCTTTTTTTTATTCTAGCTTTTCAGCACTGGTAAACAATACTCTCTTCCTCCTACAAAGACACCCACTTGGGTGAAGTATATTTCACAGAGGCCCCAAATTCTATGCCTTATTGACTTTTTGTTGAAATCACTTTTTCAATATATTCACAGCTCATCTCTCTTTTTTCTTCCCTTAACCAAGGCCTATTTCACTTATTTTGAAGAATCACACTGTCTTCCTTTAGGAAGTTTTAGTGTGTATGTTTTCTTATTCAGGTGATGACTGTATTTTGCTCACAATCTAATAAAGTGTGTAATATCTATGTTAAAAAAGAGGGCAAAAAAGAAAAGAAAACCTTCTGTTACATCCTAGAAGCTTCAAGTACTTAAGTTTGTCAAAGAACATTAAGTAATTTCCAAAGGTGGGCCCTTGTTGTCCTGTTTCTTCACTTCCACAAGTCTCCCCTGATGCAGTCTATTAAAAATATACTTGTCTGCAGTTTCAGATATCATGTCTGCTTATTTCAGATGAATAAACAGTTGTCTAACAGGAAATGTAGCTATTTCACAGATTCAGAACAGTTGTTGAGGAAATATTTTAAGAAACAGGTTTTATTCAAGGAGCATTACGGCTGGAGAGAACCTTAACAAAAGGAGCTAGTTTTGGAAAGGCAAAAAGTCTAATATTTTAATATGCCCAAGACATTCTGCTACAGATTCAGCCACCTAGCACTTGACTTCCTAATTCTGACAATTTTGTATCTACTAAATATATACAGTTCATGCAATGTCCAGCTCCTTTATATTGTTTGTTTACCTGCGCTCAGTATGCAAAAATGAGACATTTCCTTGTCTCTGTTTTGATATATTCAGTTGTCTTCTAAGATTACCAAACAATTTTGAGAGGAAACAAAGTATTGAGTAGCTTTTCTGGAAAGTTTATGGAAGCAGCAGATTTCTGTTTTCACTGAACCACCTTCCTGGACTTTTTTCAAATGAGTGACTAGCTAAAGATTGTTATGAGAGGTCTCCTAGGACTGCACAGGGAGAATGTTTTAGTAATGGCTTTCTTTTTTATTCCTGTGTTCTGATTTGGTTATGCAAATGAGGAGAAAGTAGCTGTCAGTAGATGGAAAATTATGTGTGAATATTGAATTAATTCTCAGCAAATGGTGTTTGGATCACTTATAATGTTAATTAAGGTGGGCAGGACATTTGGTGGAGTCATTGTCCTGAAAGTTTACCAGTTGGACAGACTTTCACATGATCACTGTACAGAAAATGTTGCTGCCTTGTACATAGATCCTAATTTTTTTTTCACAGCGTGAGAATGCCAGGTTAGTGGTCTTCACTTCTGTTGCCAGTATTCTTACAAGTCTGGCATGAAGCTCTACTTTAAAATTTCAGTTTAATTAACAGTTTTCCATGTTGGTTGAAGGTATGCTAACCCACTTTTTTGAGTCTCTGTGGAAAAATATAACTCCACAATGGTCAGTAGCAAGTTTATGGAGCTGCTGTTCTGGGAAACATGAGACCAAGTCCCTCCATTCTCAAGAATGGTTATGAGGCAAAACAACAAAATCTTAACAACATTTATGATATAAAAGGATGCTAGCACCTCTTCTGTCTCTAATGGCTCTACTTGATTTAATTTCTTTCTCTTTCAAGGGCCTGAAAAGAAAATCTATTATGCAGTGATAAATAAAATGCTTATTAATTAAAAATGGTGAACATTATTAATTTGTTTTTTTCTGTGAGCAAAACCAGAATAAATGCATCTGATTCAATCCCAACCAATTTTTAAATGATAGCTTTTTTGCCAAATCAGAGGTAAAAAATTGTCCTTGACTAAAGTTCATAATCTTACATCCTTTGTTCATGGAGTGCTGTATACAATATTCTACACCAGCCCTGGGGGAAACACAGCCTTCAGCTGCTTGTAAATGGACTAATATAGAAAAATTACATAGCTCCTTTCCCAGGAGATAAAGGATATCTCAGGATATCTCCACTGAAATGATGGCTGCCCTTGAATCTGTTAGTGACCCTAAGAAGTGTGACAATAGTGTTTGTTACTGGTGATTCCTTGCAGAATTCAGTGCAGTCCTCTCTAAATCCACTGAACCCAAGGCAGTTCTTGTTCACCTGCAGCTCTGCCTGGCATTCCCAATGCCTGTATTGCTCAACAATTTGATATAGCTTCATGATCAAAAATCCAGATGTATCTGAATATAAAAATACAGAATGGGTGCTCAGCCATAGTGAACTCTGAAGGGATTCTGCTGTGGTAGGAGTTTTGTCTATCCAATGGAGAAGTGTTTTACTTTTATAATGAGTACAGCACCTGAATGTAGAGGAGGAAGAGGCCAAATCCTTGAGTGCCAATGCACATCACTGTGGTATATTATACACATAAAAGTGTGGAGGTAGATCCCAAAACAGCTATTAATTCTGCAGATGCACAGATAAGCCTTCACACATCTGTCAGAAACCAAGAATTTAACAATATTAAAAAATATATAATGATAAAAATAATGCATAGGATACTATGCACTATTTTTATCATTATAATTTTTAGTGCTAGAAAAGAATTAAGGGATAAATTGAATATAGTAGTAGAACAGAACTGTGGGGGGTTTTCATGTCACCCTTTTTTTCTTCTTATTGGTTTCCCATTATATGACATTGTTGGTAGTGTTTCTGAGCTCCTGAAAAGCTGTTATGAACTTTTGAATTTTTGTTCCCCATCTGTTTTTTGAAGCCCTACTTTGTGTGAAAGATCTGATCAATCATTCCATACAAAAAAAAAAAAAAAAAAATAGTAAAACTAAACACCACCACCTCACCCACAATCATTAGGTAGCTGTGGTTACAAAAAATATTCCTTCCTATAGAATCATGTCTTCATTTCTTCGTGTCTTCATCCTGAAGTTTGAAATTTGTATTCTCTGCAGCTAAAAATTTGTGCATCTGTAAACATGCTGTGATTTTCCACTTGCATAGCAACAGTATACTTTTTAAGTGGAGACAACAAATGCTCAATTATTTGTGATTACTCCAAGATGCTTTCATCTGATAATGCAAACCACTGTGTTTAATACCTTTCAAATGTATAATGTATGACTTTTCATCCTAGTGGAAGCTTTTAGGTTTTATGCAGTCCATGAGATTTCCTAATCTGACATAATTGTTGTGGCACCAACAGTTTAAAAAGCACCTCTTCTTTTAGAATCCTCCTGATCTACAAGGGGCCTGTTATGACAGAAAAGTGCTGTGTGACTTGTGGACAGACTGCTTAGTTACTGCCTTGGAAGTAAAATGGGGACAGTTAGCCTTCCTCACTTGGCCTTTCTTCTGGCTGTGTCTGTCTCACAGAGGTTCTTTTTCTTAAAGAGCTTGTGTCCTGGTTTCAGCTAGAGTTGAGCTACTAACTTCTCAGCAGCTGTTACAGCGCTGTGTTTGTTAAAAATATTGAAAATATATAATTCCTGTAAGAAAACCAGCTTGCAGTGTATTTCAGCAGGAAAGGTACATGAGATAACCCCCACCGTGCTTTTCATGGTCACAAGGTATTTGTACAGGGTTGGTGGGTAGAGCTCAATGAATAAAGGAATACAAGATCACAGTGACCCCCTTATAAGGGAACCAGGTAATGCAGTTTCCTTTTGGCAATATTTGTTCTCCAGACAGATAAGCTGGGATTTATTTGACAGCAAGCAGACATGCAGGGTATGTGAGCACAGTGATCCTAGGCTTTTAGTCAATATGCTGAGTTCCAAGTCCAGTTCTTACTAGAAATTGCATTTGGAATGACCAGAGAAATATTGGTGTCCACCTGCCAATGGCTTGTCTGTCATCTTTTTACAAGTGTAAATGTAAAAGTATTTATCAAACAACGTGTCTCTGAACATGCAGTGTATGGAAGCTTTCAAATATTAAAATGAATCTTCTAATAGCACAGAAGCTACCCTTTTATATCTGCTAAAATGTTTGATATACAGTAATTACCTGGGATAAAAAAAAATAATAACTGGAGTCTTTGCACTTATGGGACTTCAGTGGCCTAAAATAGTGACCTTTAGACAAGCAAACACTTACTAAATTTTACAATAATTTTACTAAATATCTTAGCTATGTCAATTTTTAATGTTTGTATAAGCCATAAACACCAACCCTGTAGCTTCTGGGTTTTTTTATAGAGAACATTCCTGTGTCTGTTGGATTTTATTTTTTGTAGGAAAAAAAACCCCCAACTTTAAGGAATATTTCAGGTTTATTTCCTTTTTTGATTATCAGAAGACATATGATTTGATGTGGTGTCCAGAAGGCATTATTATGTCTTTGCATGTCTCTGATATTCTGTATTACTTTGCTATGATAAGTTTTTGGTAGTTTATTCCACACACAATTTCAGTCAGTCATATTTGCACACATATAATCTGTCCCTTTAAAATCCTGTTTTTATTGCCAGATCCTTTAACAGCCTGTAACTTCTGATAGTTTGTAGCTCTGAGTTATCTGACTTTTCAGCACTGACAAGAAAGAAAAATAAAAATGAAAAAGAAAATGAAATAATGGAAGAACTCTGGTGGCAGAAATATGAGTAAGCTTTGGCAGAACACTGGGAAGATTATTTGTTGTCAGAGGGTGATGGTGGAAGGAAACTCCCAGTTCTGTTACCTGTGTATTAAGAAAGGCCTGACTGATGCACAGTCACAGGGTTTTGAAAGAATGAGAATTAGGGTATTTTCACCCCACAAAGGCATTGTCAGAGAACCCTCACAGTGTGCTACTCATAGGAAAATAAAAACTTGAAATGATGGCTAACTTGAAAGGTTTTCACTGAGAAGAAAGGAGGCAGTTGTGATTTTAAAGTACACTGGGAACCATGACTGAGAATTTTAAAGAGTTTTATGGTAACATAACACCACTATTCTGTTGAAATGTTGAGATTCAGAATGTTCTGAGGTAAACTTTTTCTTTATTGCTTTATTTAAATTGAATTCAATGTTCAGTAAATTGGTGTAAATAAAAACTTTTATATTTATACTCCCTTCAGTCATGTAATTAGTGCCATCAAAATCTTTAGTGTTTTCCAGAATTACAAATAATAAATTTCAGAATCTTCATATATAACTTTAGAATCCCTAATTAAAGAGGTATATGTAGTTTGCTTAGCAGTTATGTAGGCATATGGAGCTAGTTAAGGCTTACTTTGTACTTCTGTTTATTTTCTTTTTCTGAATAGAAGTGAAAATATGAGTAGACGTAGATAGATAATTTATTTGGTGGAGGAGGTATTAGTTGTGGGATCATTTATAAAGTATTAGTAGCCTAAAGCCTAATGTGTAAATTCCTTCACTCTGAACAGAACTGTACTTTTGTTTCTGTTTCATGGACCTCTTTATAAGTGATAAAGACCATCTGATATAATTTGATCTAATGTTGGAAAAAAGCCCTAAGTCTATTATGAGGAAATGAAATGTCTGAATCAACTCTGCCCATAGATTAGGAGCAAATAGTTTTTAAAACACGTGATTGCTTTATAAATTGTGTTGATAAAATATGAAAGAAAGTCCTTTTTTATGCACTTAAAAAACACATTTTGCTTTTTACGAATGAAATGGTACAGAGATATATTAAGAGACAACATTTTAAACTATGGATTCCCTTAAATCTCTTCTGTTCTCAGAAACTTTCTTTACACGCTCCTAAAAGTGGTGGCAAGGAGTTTACTGCTTCCTCAGAAATCAGAAGTAATGTTTACAGGCTTCAGCATCTGCTATTGCAGGTTGATTTGTGCTGAATGAGGATACAAATGTAAAATGTATCACACTGTCTGACTAGTGATCTGGTTTTTATTTTTGGAAGACAAGTGCATAACATGTAATTTTAAGGGCATTGGTTGAGTTCCACTGACGTCACAAGTGACAGCAAAACTACAGCCATTTCCTCATCTCATCCCTTTTGGTATCAATACTACATATACCCTTGTAATGGGGATCATCAGTAATCAATATGATAAAGCCAAGAAAGAAGGATGACCATGACTTGATTTGTGCTTCAGTCAAAGCTGTCCATCATGAAATGTGGTGCAAACGGTGTAGACATGAACAACCATCATTTAAAGAAACAACTTTGAATGCTGCATCTGAAATGCTGAAACTAGGGCAGGTCATATATTGGCAAAGTGAGATTAGAACAGGATAGTCTATAATTAAAAAAAAATTCAGGAGTGTCTGGTTCATGTGTTGCAAACTTTCACAGACAGAATGCTGGCTAAAGAATCCACTAACTGGCTGAAATATGTTCCAGAGGGTTATGCACATGTGGAGATCAGTCTTTCAAACAGAATGGTCTGTCACTGACTAGGTCCTTGCAATGGCATCATCAGCTGGTTTAAGGCTCCCTGAACTTTTTTTTTTTTTTTTTATTCACCTCTTCAGCAAGTTCATGAAATTCTCCCATTTTGCAAGGTTGATTTTGGACTACTTGGGAACTGATGACTAAGTAAGCTGCATGTCTACAAAAATAGAGCCCTGCTTACTGAGCTAGATCACGATTATATTAAAGTACTAACCTGAATTTCACCCTCATGCAACAAATTAATTTGAATTCCATAGATCTTGCCACACTGTTAAATCTTTTCCAACAGTTTTAGCCACTCTCTGTGAAATGCATGTGAATGAGACACTTAAAGCAAAAATGGAGCAAAGCACTGTAGCTAAAACTTACATAATGTTCCATGTTAAAAATCCTCAAATTCATTTTCCTGCCCTGTTGGGCCAAGATGAAGAAGCACATATGGTGAGGAAAGCCACTTACTGTTGGGAGATCTCTGCATTCCCTCTGCACAGAGAGGAGCAATTTAGCCTCATCCCTCACTCTCTTCTGTTAATCTGGCACAAATCAAATGCAAGAGACAGAGCGTGAATGTGGATAAGTGAGAAGATTCAATTTCCTGTCTCATGTGGCTAAATGTTTCTTGTAAAGTGTCAGGTTTAGAGCTGAGTAAACAGTGGAATAATATATTTATGGTTCCGTTTATACAGTTCGGCTTGTGATTCAAGAAGCATTCTCCCTATTTTCTTACATTTCTGTTACAACTACAAAATCTTTAGTTCTGCTTGGAGTATAGACATGCAGACTAAATGGGTTTTCAACTCCTCTTTAGCATTCATGTTTTTCTGTAGATTTTGTATTTTCATATGAGTGGAGGAAAATTATGAGTAATATGGATAAATTATGGTTTAGTAATAGTATCCATAATAGTAATATGGATTCTGTATGTATAAGCAGTAGAAAAATTACTTGTGAAGACAAAAATTATATACTACCTCTTTCCTCAATATTATGCTACAAGAGCTCATCATTTGAGAGTACATGCACCACGGACATTTTTGACTAGCCTTTAAACATGCCTTGGAAATATGTAAAAGTCAGGGGCTGCCAGTGATTAGGGTGAACAGCGCTGGCAAAGGAAGGCTGAGAATGGTGGCAGAAATAGCAACTGATTGGTAAGAAAATGACAAGAGAAAAGTCTGTAAAATATGCTAAATATTATATCTGATTTAGATTTCACTCTCCTTTTTGCCTTTTAAAGGTAGGAACACAGCTAATATAAACTCTAGAGTTCCTATTTACAGCCCAAAAGAAGCAAAAAAAAAAAAAAAAAAGTGCTGTTGTGGAGGGCAGGGGGAGGGGAGAGGCTGTGAGTGAGGAAGGACAGGAAATTATTTTTAATCTTCTAAGTGTTCCCATACTTTCTGTCTCCTATTATATCCATCATTCTAAAGTACTCTTAGCCTTCACCTGAACAGTCTGAGGACATTAATAATGACTTCATTCAGCGCTCCTGTTGGCAAAAATTAGGCCATCCAATCAGGGAAGGCAGTGAAGGCAGGATACTGTGTCAGGCAACCCGTCAGACAATAACAATCTAAAAATGCCTTCAGAGATAAAAGCAGAAGAGGTTACAAGGCAGGACACAGGGAAACAAAGTAAGTGTCCTGAGCTAAGGGTTCATTCTGAAAGGGTCAGGAGGGAGACAGTGGCTAGGGTCACTTGTGCTATTAGAGGATTTGTGTAGCTGGTAAATAACAGGGCTTTCCTTTTCGTAGATATTTTATTATGCACTTTATATTATTTTACCTCTTAGTGCAACTCAGTAGATGGAATATGATGGGCTTAATAGCTATGTAACACCAGGAAAAATATATTTTAGTTAGAGTTGTCATGGGTCATCTGTTACTTCCATACAAAATATTGCCTAGCACTATAATAGTCTGTCATGAACACAATTTACACACACTACTACTGCATAAAAACAATGGTATGCTAAATTTGACTGGACTGTTCTTACTCCAGGCCAGATTACTTATACAGTTATAAAGCTAAATAATGTATAAAATAGCTACATACATCTTACTCTACCATGTTTATTCTTTGCTATTCGTGGTGAGTTCCAAACCACAAAAAAAAAATCCATTCCTTTTGGAAAGTTAATATTGTAAATGCCTGAAATACAGGCTGGATTTACTAACCATTGATAAAATAACAGTAACAACTAATTGATTCTCCAGATTTATATCAATGATTGAAGGAAATACAATAAAATCAGTGAGTCTAACATAGGGATTTGTGAGGTTCTGCCAGTTAGAATAAAGTATGGAAAGTATATGCAGTTGTATATAAAAAAATATTAAGAGTTAACATATGACCAGCCCTAGTTCTCTTATTTCCACCACCACCAAAAAAAAAAAAAAAAAAAAAAAAAAAAAAAAAAAAACACAAAAAAAAANAAAAAAAGTCTCTAAACCAACTTTTTTGTAGAAGTAGAGTTTCTAAACTGGCAACTAAAGAAGAGACAAACAGGTTGTGGCGTGAGCTACACCTGACATGATATTATAAGTTATTATCCCTCCACTGTAGAAAAAAGCTATGAATAGTCCAATATAGAAAAATCTTCAGATAAAGACCACGACATTTCTCATCAAACAGCTAGAAGAAACATTTCCAGCTCATTGTTTTTGACCAAATCAAACAGAAGTCTGTGGTCCTTGAGCATACTTTTCTTAATCTTCCAGGACATCTTAGTAAGTTAAATACCTTATAGATGTAAGTTGTTGTTAGCTGCCATTTTGATCATTGACAGTAGTATTCTTAGGCCATGTCTACAGAAGATTGCTGACATATCTGGAAAATAAAGTCAACCAACCCACACTCACATACCAAACCTGACTAACATAGTTACACTGGCAAAATCCCAACGTGTGGTTCTGCCAAAAGAGGAAAGCTAATGTTAGTTTTGCATCTGTTGTTCAGTGAGGTGATGTAACTGTGCTGGCAGGAGAGTCTCTCTTCTTGGCATACATTGAGGGGATTTGACAGCTCAGCCCTAGCAGACTGGCTAGTGGTGGAGGTTTTTTAGTTTAGACAAGCATTAAATTTTGTATGGAAAAATGAGTGATCTGTCAAGATAAAGTATTTAAGTCAGAATAGTCCAAGAAAGCAATTAAGGGAACCAACAAGGTTGGCTCTTTTGTCTGGCCACCATTTTGCAGGCTGCAGGCTGTATTCCAGCCCATTGAATCAGGTTCACTGAAAGCAAAGAAAATTGATCATCTCATTAGTTTAAAAGAAAAAAGATGTTGATCCCTGTATTTAGATGCATTGGAATCATAATAAATATAGTGATGGTTCCTTTTTTTTTTTTTTTTTAATAGTGACAGAAAATCACTTTCTAGTAACTGGCAATTGCATGGTCGTGTTCTCTTTGACATGCAACTACTCTTGTTAATTTTGTTATACAATGGCAGATATTAATTGTGCTTTAAGGGTAGAAAAAACAAGAAGTGCCTTTTAAAATTTGTTGTATGGAAGAGGAAGGAAAGCTATCTTTTAGTTCTTTCACTTAACTGAGTTGGTTTTCCTCCAGAGATGGAATGTCCTATTTAATCATTACAGCAGCTGGGCAAAAACAATCTGAACATATAGGAATATAAACCAAAGGGATTTTCTGTTTAAAACATTGGCAACATCTTAAAACATACAATCTGTTGAATTCTGAGTTGGCTTTGAGTAATAGATATGCAGTATTTGTATCAATAAGTAATGTTTATAAAATTCTTTGAGAACTTGAAACCCTTAATTTATGTGAAGTATTCAATTAAGATATATCATAAAAATAAAGATAATTAATCAAACTGATCAGAATCCCATGTACTTTACACCGATTTCACCATATTGCATTATCTTACTTTGAATACTAATTTATAATAAAAATTATTGAAATAATTGTTATTTAGGTTACTTAAATATCCATAATTAGCAAATTTAATACAGTTAAAGCAAATTAAAATATGGTCATTATCTCAGTCTTCTTAATTTGTTCAAGAAGACAGAAAGAAGGTCAAAATGTCAAACATATACCACAGAGACAAAAAAAGAAAAGTATTAATAAAGTAATTAGATTGTTCAGTAACACCACTCATTTTTTCATTTCAGCTAACTCAGCAACATATGTTAATTACTACTACTACTACTACTACAGGACTTCTGAAATAATACCTAATTATGACTACTACTATTATTTAATTTGTGGTGACACCTTTTATTTTCCCATTTTCAGATAAGTAATTAGGTTGTACTCAATTTTGAGAACACTTTTGAAAGCCAAAATCATTTAGCTATATAAACAAGTCAATTTGTCACACTTTGGTCCCTGGAAAAAAAAAATCATTGAGCAAGCCCTCTCAGAACAATTTTCTGGTCTCATGAAGGAGAATAAACTTACTGAAAATATTCAACTTACCTAACCAACCTGATTGCCTTCTTCAATGAGATGTAGGTGTCTGTGGATGCGGGGAAAGCTGGGGATGTTGTTTACCTTGATTTTAGCAAGACTTTTATACTGTGTCCTGCAATATTTTGGTACCCAAGTTTAGGATGTTATAGTCTTGGTGGGTGTGCATCAGGTAGGTAAGAGTCAGTTTGGATAAAAGGGGTCAAAGAGTCATGGATCTCCATCATGCTCTATTTGAAAGCCACAGGAGGTGTGTTCTGGGACCTGTTTAACATCTTTACCAATGGCCAAATTGTAGATGGTGACAAATTGGGGTATAATGGCTGATCTGCTAAAGGAAAGGGTTGTCCTACAAAGACACCTAGACTGGATGGAGGAATGAACCAACAGGAATCCACACCAAATTAACAAGGCATGATGCAAAGTTTGGGACATGGAAAGCTAGAGACCACACAATGGTACAGGGTGAAAACTGATGGGGTAGAAATTCTGTAGAAAAGGCCACGGAAGCCTCACAGACATCAAACTGAGCATGAGTTAACAGACCCATGGTCACAAACAAGGCCATCAGCCTCCTGGGCTCTGTTAATAGAAGCAGATAGGTAAATTGAGAAAAAGGTTTACCTCTCTCTACCTGGTCCTCATTAGGA
Source organism: Rhadina sibilatrix (assembly GCA_013400275.1). NCBI lineage: Eukaryota > Metazoa > Chordata > Aves > Passeriformes > Phylloscopidae > Rhadina > Rhadina sibilatrix. The sequence goes on along the minus strand of VWYO01020512.1, from coordinate 5,612 downwards.
GACACCTGAAATAATGACCTCCCAGTACCTCCTAAGATGCACAACAATAGACTGAGCAAGTTCAGCACAAGGACCATTGTGATTGTTGTGGCTGGAGCCCTTGCTCTCTGAGGAGAGACTGATGAAGCTGGGCTTGTTCAGCCTGGGTCAGAGACAGCCTTGGACAGACTGAACAGCGGCCCCTTGTGCCTATATCTTGGTCACTGAGTGAATGGAGCCAGTCCCTTCATAGTGGGGGTGGTAGGAGAGCAGGAATCCATGGATATAAATTGAAACAAAAGTAATTTTTTCTGGCTAAAAGGAAATTTTTTTCTCTCCCTGAAGGCAGTGATGTTCAAGAGGTTCCCAGAGAGGCTGTGCAGTCTCTCTTCATCCTGGAAGTTTGAGAGGCCTGACTGGATAAAGACCTGAGACAACAGGTCTGAATGCACAGCTGGTCCTGCTTTGAGGAGAATGTTGGACTGGAGACCCAAGGTCCCTTCCACCCTGAACTAACTATACTTATAAATGAAACAAAGTCTCTTTGGAAAGAATGCAATCAAATTATTCATTAAACTGATTTGGTTTCTTGTGAGGTTTTATGGATTTTCAGCTCGAGGGAGAAAACAGGTCTTGATTTGGTACAAAGCCTCTTTTTAGCACCGAGAAGTCTCACACAACGTATGAGCCATTTGCCTCCCAGCAGTAATGCTGACACCATCATATAACGCAGTAGATCAGAGTATTGCAGATGTTAAAAAGCTAAGAGATGATTTTACACCAACTTCTCGTGGCTCAGACCAACATATTCCCCTGTTTAGAGTTCAAAGTTGAACAGCTGGGAACTGATTTCAGGAAACTGAAATCTCTTGGTAGCTATACTTCACATTCTGCTTAAATCTAGGTCTGTTCTGCCCTTGTAGACAATATCTTTTCAGGCTGACAACAAATCTCTCCTAGTCTTGTGGCAGATGATAACAGTGACTGTACAGGAAGTATTTCAGAACTCTAAAGGGAGACACACTGGCTTGTCTTTCTGTACAGTGTTACTATAGCAAGAACAGATGGATGTCTGAACATCCCAGTGTGCCAGATTCACCTTATACGATTAACTGCATTTGTGAGAGTAACATAAATGTTTGGGTCACTCATATTTCCCCTGAGTATACTACAGCCAAGGCATACTAGAGTCAGCTCTGAATCAGTCACAAGCTTGTTGTTGGTTCTGCAGTGCAATTACCTTACTGCTGCATACCTTATAGGCAAAAGTTGCTATCTTCTGTCATTGCTCCCAGAATAGTTTAAATGTTAGGGGTTTTATTTCAAGGTTAATATGCTTGACAGGTAGGAATGAGAGAGAAAAAGCAAATGTTGGATGCTAACATCAGAGATATTCTAATTTTGAATCTAGTATGCAGCATTACATATTTTAATTACCTATTGTACCTATTACACAGTATTATCTATTGTAACACGTAACTGAGATTGTAGCTGCTGAGGGTTCAAATATATAAATAATAATAACATTTAAGAATTGTGGAAGGACTACACTGCATTCACTCTTTTATTATCTGGGATAAACTAATTGAAACCCCACCAGAGAAGGCTGCAGTTAAATTGAAACAAAAACAAAAACAAAACCAAACACAAACAAACCAACCAAACAAACAAAAACAAACAAAAAACCCAAAAACAAAGGCAAAACCACCACCAACAACAACAAAAAAACCAAACCAACAAAAAACCAAAACCCAATAACTCAACCAAAAACCCCCCCTATATTCAATTCTTTATCCTGAACATACAAATAACAAAAAGAAGATGAAAGTTAGAAGGATAGTTTGTATGGGCAGGGCAGAGGGGTGGAGGGGGAGGATGTATATGTCATCACCTTGTTGCTCTCCTGAGTTCCTCTTCTGAGATATCACAGAGATGGTCTTCTAAGATAATATTGCACACTTCTGTGGGAGTCAGCAGAATCCTTCTTTGCCTTAAGAATCCTCCAGGTAGACAAAGAAGAAATTTAAACCTTATCAGAGTAGCACAGAACAAATTATGTTTAGCATGCAACACAGGTTCATTCAAAAGTTTTATTTGAAAACACTTATTTTGAAAGTCTTTTCCAGTGGACTTTGAAAGGGCTGCGAGTTAGTTGTAGCACAGAATGCATCATGTTTAGCATGCAACATCCTCTGCACTGAAGCTAAGAACCTAGTGCCTGCTTCTAAAATCCAGTTCAGGTTAGTGGGTGTTTTTTCCTGCTCCAGAATGTGTTAGGGAATTCACAAGGGTCTTCTGCAGTGAATAAATCTAACAGAAAATCTGTACTGGAGTAATGTCACAATCAATTACAGAACAAAATAAATCAGAATGACACCAAGGCAAGCAAACACTCAAGTGAGACCTTTAGAGATTAGTAGCAACAGAGAGGAAATAGTTTTATAATATGCAGGTTTTAAAGTATAATTTATACTGCAGTTTAGTTAATTTATTTTTGTTAAAATATCTGAGAGAAAATTAATGGAAAATATTTTTATTAGTTTATAAGTTTTGATCAATTCATCACATGGAGAAATGTGGTGTAAATTCATTGAAGCCGAGGAAGCAGCCATCAGTGCATTCATCTGGCTGCCATCAAATTCATTCTGACATAAGGAATGAACACAGCAAACATTTCTAGATAAGACTAGTACTTGAGTACAGCCGTTGTAAGATTTCTGTTCACAAACTGCAATTGAAATGCTTTCTAAGGGCTGCAGGGACATGTTTGATTGTTTGTTTTTCTTTTTGTCATTCCGTTTTAGCTGCTTCCTTGCTCATTACATTGTTCCCATTAGCATAATGTATTGATTGTGCTTGCACAGCTTTTCCTGCCAAAGGCTGCCCTTCAGTAGTACAGCCATTGGGGTAACCAGCTGTTACTTATTTAAGCCTCCATCATTTTGTATGACAGAGTAACTTCATTATGCCCTGCTTGGAGATGCTAAATGAAATTATCTTCTGAGCAAGTGTACTTCACTTAATATTTGTCTCTATCAGGTACTTAAACTCTGACACTTAAGCTGTGTACGCTAGATAAGCAAACACATTTTAAAACAAAAGCTGGTGGCAAGTTAATTATTACAGAGTTAGAGGCTGTTTTACAGTATTTCTAGACACAGTTATCTCTTTAGCTCAGGTATTATGCATATTTAAAAGACCAGGAAAAAAAAAAAAAAAAGAAACTAAATGTAGTTAATAGCGTAATAAACCAGCACTTAGGGTTAACCTTTTTCTACGTTTTATGAGCATAAGTAATAAATCTTCAGTAAGTATTGGGGATTTTAAAAAGACAAAATTGTAATACTCTGTGTATTTGAAACCTGGACAAGAAAAAATTTCTGCTCAGTCATATAGCCTAGTTATAAGAATGTGTCAGTCAATATCAATGGCCTTTGTGTTATATAGAACATTTATTTCTTATTTTTATCCTGGCATTTGAATTAAATTCAGAAAATATATTTTTATTTTTGTGGGCAACATCTTTCCTCAGTTCATTATAAGGCAGTTTTCTTGCTTTCCCTCTTTCATCACTGTACAATTATGCATATGAAAGTGACAATTTTTGGGTTGCCAACTGGGTCCTTGAGTGTTAAGTGTTCTGAAATGCAGCTCTCATGTTTTCAAAGGGATTATAATTTAAAATATTTGAATCAACATGAATTTATTTCAAATAGTCTACCTTCCACATTTGCTAGTTTTTTAGCTTTAGGATAAATTCAATCTGCATTCAAAGTAGATACCTGAAGACCTAATTAATAATAAAACATTTATATAAAACAAATTTTTATAAAAGTGATAAAAGTTCAAAAGTAAAATTATTCTCTAAATTCCACTGCATCTTATCTAGATAGGCTCTGCAAGTTAGAATTTGACAAAAGAGAAACTTAATTTTGATGTATTTGAAAGTAATATGAAAGTAATTTGAATGCTCTTTGGAAATCTTATAATAAAGGAGTATTTTTTATTAAATAAAGTTGGAAATAAGGTTCTACAGAGCAGCCAGCTATTGCTCAATAAATATGTATGGGGAGGGTGTTGTTACTAGAAAAAAGGCTGCAGGCTTTATATTGCCATGCCAATGTGGGGTTTTGGAATATATTTTTTAATATCTGGAGCTTATGATTGCTGTGGTAACAATTCTCCAGCAGCAGGGAGAGTACTGCTGAATTTGTTTCAGCTTAGGTCTCTGGATACTGTGCATGGTAACGATCCAACAAACCTGTAAAAGCACTAACAAAGTAACTGGGACTCAATTTCAAACAATAAGCAGTTAATGGGTGCAGGTAGACTGAGTTTAGAGGAGAACTCAGTCCAAAAAAAAAAGAAATAAGGACACAATATTTGAAAATGTCTGAATACAACCTCAGCCAGATCCAAAACTAACAGAGAAGGAATACCAGACATCAACATCAAGGACTTGGGATACTGGCTTTTTACCATAATTTCCCCCTCTTTCTAGTTATCTTGTGGAGGGCTAAATCTGTTGGCCTTAGAAACCAGAGGAGAAGGGTCCAGGTGTGTATCACTGGGGAAAAGTGATTGATACTCAGAAGTTTATGTGTATACAGATTTAGCTCTATTATTAACGAGATTTTCCTGTAATAATGAAATGATATGAGAAGAAAAGCTAGTATAATTGTAACTGGATTAGTAATAAGATTTGCTATGGTTTTCAGTAGGCTGTTAAGATTTTAATTAGACAAACAATAAATTCTTTGTTTAGCATTTTTGTCAATAAGAAGATCTTAAGTGTAACACAATACACCATAAAATCCTACTTGTACATTATGTTGAAGATTCAATTAATATATTAATAAGAATTCATTTAATTACATTTCTCAGTTTTTCCATGAACCACAGTCTTATTCCATTATGTTTTTAGGTTTGGGGTTTTTTTTACTTGTATTTGGAAATTCTTTTAACTTAGCTTTACAAAATATCAGTACTAAATTTCTATTTGATCTTTTGGAGCTCAGTATTCCTTAATATCAGGACTGACATACACATTACAACAGACATATTAGAGATTGAATTACATAATTACTGAATCCTATGACTATTTGCAGTAAGATGGATGAAAGATATGGCTCACCTGGATTTCAAAAACCATAATATTGCAATAAATTTTGTGCTGCGGTATATGCAAGCTATATGATAGTGTGATATATGAGAGGAAAAATGAGTTATATTATGAGAATTTAGGAGAAAAAAAAAATTACATACTGATATTTTAAATTACTTTGAAAGTCTGCAAGGCAGGACTTAGGATTTTCCATGACATCAATATCCTGAGGATGGACCACAGTGAAGAATCAGACTTTAGTTTATCGCTAGTTTAATATAACGTCGTGATAAATGTTGCAGATGAAATAAACTGAACACATCTTTCCCTTCAAAAATTTTGTTATTTCCAATGAGCAGAATGTTTGATAATGCAACACTCATTTATCTAATCTTCTCCATCTTTTGCCAAAAACCAGCATAATTTCTGATGCCAGTGTTCTGTGATGTTATCTTTAAAACTGTCTATGGGTGTTAAACATCAACAGAAAGCTTTTTGAAATTAGCAATTTTGGAGAAGCTAAAGCATG
>VWYO01020505.1:1832-12549 GCA_013400275.1 Rhadina sibilatrix | reverse complement strand
GTTTTGCTTTCAAACCAGCGCAGGTGCAAAACGAGCGCCAGGGTTGGGCGTGAGCTTAACTGTAGATGGTGGGAGGATGGGTGGATTAATTGAGGGATTGATGAATTGATGCCGCTGCTTTGAAAATAGGGGATTTTCATTTATGAACCATAAACGCACGTTTGTATTTTTATTTATAGGTTACTCAATTAGTTAAGAACATAATTTTGAAATATTCTTTTAACATTAATTTAAACTTAATTTTGAAAGTGTGTGAAACTATGAAAAGCTACAAAGGACAGTATTAAAGTTTACAAAAAATTTACATATATAGCATATTTATTAATGTTAAAGTGTTTTATTTATGTAAAGATTGTTTTATTTAGTAGAGCAAGTGATACTTTATTATGTTTTTGTTATGTTTAAAGTTAAGTTTCTAGGTTTTAGGGCTTTGGGCTTTGTGTTGATTGACAAATTCCTAAGGTACTTGGAGTGTATTTACTTAAAACTAAAATTTAAATTTTTACTTCATCTATTTAAAGCGGCTTAGTATATTTTAATTATTTTTTTCTAAAGGCTTTAATTTAATTTTCACATATTTTTTTCCCCTCTCCCTCCGCCAGACAAAAGGACCCTGCTTAAAGTTCAGCACGGAGCCCAAACTGCTCTGGAAGGCGGATCCAGCCCCGCAGCGAGCGCTGTAAATGGGAATTAATTGCCCATTGTGTGCCGTGGGCGAGCCCTGGCCTCCCAAATCGCCGCCCCTAAATTCTTGGGAAGGTTCTGCAGCAGCTGCACCAGCGCTGCTCCCAGCTGGATTGGCACGGGGCGGTGGAATTTTGCTGGCTGGGTAGAAAAAAGGGATTTATTACAGCAGCACAGGGAAGTGTTGTAGGTACCTGGGGTAAATCCGAGTGGGACTCGCAGCCCAAAACCCGCGGGGGACCAGAGCAGGGAGAGGAGAAAGGATGGGAACCCTCAGGGTGGCCTGCAGGGCTCCCCACTCGTCCTGCAGCCTGAAAATGGGGAGATCTCTGCATCATTTCTTGGGTCTTTCACTCCATCCAGGGGATCCCTGCTTGTAGCCCTGGTTGGTGCCTGAGATGTTTTGGTTTCTCTGAAACTCTTTTCCCAGAGAGTTTTCTGTCAATAAAAGACATGTTTTCCTGACTGTAACCTTTGTTTACATTCCTTTCTCTAGGAGGGACTTCTTGATGTCCCTCTGGTTTGACCAACGTGATTGAAGAAGTTTGTCTTTCTTCCACCCATTGGGTGGCCCTTTGTAAAATAGCATAAAAGGGAAGAAATTCCCAGATAATAAAAATTGGAGTAATTGTCAGGCCTCTGAAAGTTCGGAGTCCATGTCAACTGTAATCTTGAACAGCATCACGTGCTGTCCCTGCTCATCATCATCATCATCATCATCATCATCATCATCATCGCTCTGCTCCATCCCTTCTGGTGGTTCTTGGGGTGCTCGGGGTGGCACCTCCAGTGGTGCCTCATGTCCCAAAGCTGCAGGAGATGTGACACAGGGCAAGGGGGATGTGACACAGCCAAAGTGTCCTCACCTGGCTGCAGCAATAGCCAAAGCTGTGACTCCTGGGGACGTTCATCCCCACTGAACCCCATGAAACTGCTGATCCCAGATCCAAGGGCCTTCAACTCCATCCAGCTTCTCTTCCCCTGGGTGAAACCCATCCTAAACCCACCCTGTGCCCGTGCAAGGCCCTGGAAATGTTTTTTTGCCCCCTATTTTTTTATCCCACCCTGCAGATAATCCCAGTTAATTCACCCACATGGCCTCAGAACTACCAGGACCGCCCCCAGCACCTGCCCTTGGCCTTTGAGGTTCTCCTCCTCCAGTGACTGTAAAATAGCCTGGATGGATGGAAATGCTCCGGATTTGGGTGGCAGGGACAAAAAAAACTTGTCCTGGGGTTTTGTAGCTGCCCTTTCATCTCATCCATGGAAAGCACCATCAGGGATGCGCCCCAAACTGATTTTATTTTCTGGGACAAAGCCCAGGTGTCCATCCCTCTGTCCATTCCCTCCATCCCTCACATCCCAACCGAGCCAAGCCCCATTTGCTGCCCTGACCGTGCAGGTGAAGGGAAAGCTGTTAACGTGGCAAATGAAACTCATTAACCAAGGGGAAGAGAAGATCCTGAAGGGAAGGGTTCTCATCCATCCACTCCCTGCCACCTCTGACGGGGCTTTTGTTCACCTGCATCTCCATCTCACCGATGTAGAAATTCCGGGACTGAGCCGAGTTGGAAATTCCAGCAGGAGGAAGCCCAGAATCCCCCTCCCCAGCTCCCTTTGCATCCTCTGAGTGGCAGTTTTCCTTAAAAGCAAGAGAATGGCGATTTGGGCACCCGATAACACCCGGCTTTGGGGGGCTCCTTGTTCTGGGAGGAATGGGGGGGATTCCACACAGGAATTTGCAGGGGATGGCTGGGAATTCGACCTTGCCTGCAGAGCTGGAGCGTGCCCAGCTCTGCCGGCATCCCTTGGGGGGGTTTCAGCCCAGTTTGGGCCTCAGGGATGCCGTGCCTCAGTTTCCCCGTTCCGTGTCAGGAAGCTCAGGTCTGTAGGGATGGCCATGTGCCACATCTGGATGTCCAGGGCCGTGGATCCCGTGTCGGGTGTGATGCTGAAAGGCTGAGCCCAGTTTTACTGGCTGTGACCAGCCTGCTCCACCCTTTACAGCCTCTCTCCACCCAGGCACATTCCCGCATGCACTGGGCGGGTCCCGAGGCTCTGGAGCCCCCAGCAGCAGCAGAGCTGGGTGCTGTCAGCCCAGCCCTTCCCCTCTCCAGCCTGCCAGGCAGCTCCATTAATTTCTTTTATCCCGCTGCTGTTGGGATTGCTGTTCTGTGATCCCATTTAAAATCATTGATTTACCACCCAGGCCTCGAGAAGCAATTTGGAGCAATTGGAGCTGTTCTCTCACTGTAGATCACGTGCTGCTGGCAGTGAGAGGGGGAAAAGCGGGAAAGGAGAGGGAAAAGAAGGAGGGGAAAGGGCTGGAGCTCCCCAGAGCCAGCCTGGATCCATCCCCTCACTCCGTTCCACATCTCTGGAAGGCTGGGAGGGTGTTCAGGTGATGCGGTCCAGGAGCAAGGGAGATGGTCTTGGCTCCCTTTCTTGGGATTTGTCCTGGATTTGCCAGCACAAAGGGCCTGCAGGACAGGGAAGATCCAAGGAGGGCCCTGAGGGTCAGAACTTGGGAATAAACTGGATTTTCCCCCCGCTGATGGGACACGAGCACCATCACAGCCATGGGCACTTGTGGGAAGCATAGCAGTGCTGGGAGCTCTCTTGCTGCTTGGCTTCAAAGGTTTCTCCTCTCTCTGCTCAGGTTTGGGGCCTTGGATGCCACCTTCCCTCCAGGCTGACTGCCTCCTGTGTTTTCTGCTGTATCCTTGGAAAAACACCTCTTTAGGGGACGCGGGGGAAGGAAAAGGAAATCCCAACCTGGTTAGAGGGAAATCTCTGCATCAGTGAGCTCAGAAACAAGACCTCCCCCAGCTCCATCAGGCAAAAAACAATTGACAGGATCGAGGGGAGGGATAAAACATTCCAGCCTTGTTGTTTTTAGCAATAAATGTCCAGTACATTCATAACCCAGCTGGAAAAGAACTCAGGTCTTCAGAAATTGCCTCAAAAAGCACAGTTAATTTGGGGTTTTGGCGGGTATCTGTGTCTTTTCAGTCATTAGCTGAGAATGAAATCATGAGAGCCCTGGGAGGCTGTCCCAGGGAGGCTTTGCCTCCTTGCTGATGGATGGAGAACCCTCTCCTGGCCATAACCTCCAAGAGAAACCCTAAATCCAAAAAACTCTGCTCATAAGAGAGAGCGAGGTGATCTGGTAAATGTGAGCACTGCAGCGACTGAAAACAAACTGTGAACGTTCTGAGAGTGGAAAGAAAATAAATCAGCCATAAAGCATCTATCTGAGAGCTTTAAAAACATCCTCATGAGGGGATCCAGCTGCTTTCCAGAGGGTTTGGGAGCTGCTTTTTGGGGGCAGGGATGTGTAGGGGGTGTCTGTGCCCTGCTTGCATTCGCAGCGTGCAGAGGCCAAGTGATGCTCTTTGGGGGCAGGGAAACACCTCAGAAATGATGGGAGTTTTGGTGAAATGACACTGAAAGTGTTGCTGCTGGTCCCAGAAATCCCTGGCTTGTGTTTCTCCCCACCCTGCAATGCTTTCTGCTGGGATGGGGGTCACCCTCAGGGCTTTTCAGGAGCCCCCACCCTCAGCAGGGCGCCCGGTTCCTGTGGGTGCCACACACAGCCCCCAGGGTGACCCCAGCCACTGGAACCAGCAGAAACCACCCACGAAAACACCTCACCAAAAAACACCAAACCCTCCCAAGTTGTAAAGGTCCCCAAATTCCCTCTTTTCCTGTAGAGAAGAGGAAGACTTTTACGTGATGAGCTGGAGCAGGAGGCTCTCCCACAGAGCAGGACCCTGAGCTGCCTCCCTCAGAGACCAAATCCTTGAAAGTGCCTCCAAAAGAGATGATTTCCATGCTGGAGAGCCCATCCTGGTTCTGGGCATGCTGGATTCCATGCCTGTGCCCCCCACAGTTTTTTTTTCCAGAGGTGTTTTGGCATCTCCAGCTGTTGGCAGAGCAGAGCCAGGGCCATTCCTGCCAGAGACCTCCACAAACTCAATATCTCCTTCCCAGCTATGCCAACAGCAGATTTATTGGGGCTTTTTCTTTCTCCTGGTCCTGGAGTAGTGTTGAGGGGAAAAAGCAGAAATCACTTTCCAGAGACATCATCTGTGCTCTGTCTCCGTTCCAGTCAGAATCAAAAGGGCTTGGGTTGATTTCCAGCTTTTTAAGGTAAAAGATAAATAAACCCAATCAAAGGATGTGTCAGGGGGGAAGAAACTCCAGATCAAAAGATTGAGGCGGCTCACTGCCAGCCAAGGAAACGTGTCAAGAGGAAATATTTTTATTTCTGAAGGTGTTATGTTGTTTTTTGGGGTTTTTTTTTTCCCTTTTTCCTTTGGTGTCCTTTTTCTCCGGGAGTTTTCAGCCACCATCAGGTGCAGCAGAGATAAATCCAAGGGGCTTGGAGAGACCTGGGATAGTGGGTTAACAAAAAAACAAAACAAACAAACAAACCAAAAAAAAAACCCCAAAAAAACCCTTTTGTGTCAATGTAAAAAGTGTTGGAATCACTGGTATGGTGGAGCTCTCTTGGCACAAGCGTGGTGCACGTCCTGCTGTGATTTAGGATCCCAAAGTAAAAAGCAGCTGAATTTTTAGTTGTATTTGGTCATGAAGAAGAAAAGAGCCCCCCATCTTCCTTTTCTTAGGGAGGAATTTTTGAGAGAATCAAAAGAGATTCAGATTTGCAAGGTTGAATGCAAACGAAACAATTTAGTGCTTTCTGTTTGGCTGGTCCCAGAACAAATTTGAGGGGGGGGGAAAAAAACAAAACAAAACAAAACACCAACAAAAAAGGAATGTGCTAAAAGATTTGCTTAGGAACGAAGAGTGGAAAAGAAAGNTTCCAACCTAAACCATTCCATGACCCAGCAGGTCCCTGTGGGAGCTTGGGATTGCCCCCGGAGCCTCCTCTGGACCTGCTGCTTCCAGGGGGACCAGGGTGGACCCGGAGGGGTTGGGATCAGCAGGCTGGGGGGAGCGGGTGGGCACAGCCCCTCGCAGCCCCTGGAGACCCAAGGTGGGACTCCAAGCGCTGATGGAGCTCTCCCAGTGCTTCTCCCAGCTCCACAACCCCCCGACGGGGTTACACCAACCCCAAAACAGCATTTTCCCCCACCTCCACTGCGGATACAACTCAAGAGGATCCTCCCCTTCCCCGAAGTAACCCCAGAGCCGTCTGAGCAGCAAATTTTCCTTATTTTATTCCCAGTGGTAAAACCGGGAACCGCGGCGCCCCCGAGTCCTCCCACCCCCAGCCCCAAACCAGGACGGCGTTTATTCATCTGCTCAGCAGGGTCCTGCCAGATAAAATGCATTTCACTGCCAGGACAGACAGGGATGGGCTCCCGGGAAGCAGCAGGATCATTTCCATGGCATTGATCGGGGCCGAGCCGCTGCTGGCTCAGCAGTTTGAACCCCTGGATTTCATCAGCGGAGTGCTCAACCCTCGGCTAATTGGATTTGCCGTCGTTAGGGTGATCTATGCCTCCTCCAAGTATTCCGGGCACGGGCCTGGCTGGGCTTTTAGCAGGGACAGGGAGCCAAAAAGTCCTGAACCGGCAAGGTCAGGCGGGCAAAGGCATCCTGGGGGGGTTGGCACTTCAAATATTGGGGCATCAAACGGTGGGACGTCGCTGCCTGGAAAAGGCAGGCACAGAAGTTTGGGCTGAGGGAGGATTTTTATTTTCCACTGGCACCTTGCAAAGGGCAAATGCAGCGTCGGAGAGGGTGTGAAACCGGCTGGGGTTAATCACTGAGCAGTGAATTCCTGCGGCGTTAATTAGGCTGCATCCCAAACCGCAGCCCTGAGCCTGCCACCGACTGAGGGAGTACCAGTGGCAAGGTAAACTGAGGCATGGCTGGCTGAGGCTTTGTCACTGGGCCACCAAGAGGGGCTTTGAGGGGCTCTGCTCCTTGTCCCTGCCATGCTGCACCCTGAAAAGGTGCTGTTTCCATCCCCAGCTTGGTTTTTCCAGGTGTGTCTCAGCTTAAGCCATTTTTTCCTCAATCTGGTTTTTCCCTGTCGTCTGGAGCAGTTCTTTAGATTTCTGATGGAGACAGAAAACTACAACCAAAACCAGCTGTAAACCCACTGGTTTGCAGGGAATGAAAATCCATGGTTTGCTTGTTGTTGTTGTGGGGGTGGGTTTTGTGTGGGGTTTCTTTTGTTTTTTGGGTTTTTGTGTGGTTTGTAGTTTTGGGTTTTTTGGGGGGGAGGGGTTTTGTTGTTTGGTTTGGGGTTTTTTTGGTTTTTTTGGGTTTTTGTGGTGGGGTTTTTTTGGTGTTTTTTTTTGTTTGTTTGTTTGTTTGGGTTTTTTTTTGTTCTTGTTTGTTTGTTTTGGTGGGGTTTGTTTGTTTGTTTGTTTTTTGGTTTGGTTTGGTTTTTTTCTGGGCCAAAAGGCTTTGCTTTACCCGGGGCTGGCAAAAAAGAAAAATACTCAATTTTGGATCCAAGCATGAGGAGAGCCCAGGAGCTGAGCTGTGGCTCCAAAATCAGCTATTTGGGATGTGTTTATCCCCGTGGGAAGAAGGAAAGGCTGCAGCCCTGCCCAGCCCTCACAGCCTGCCTTTCAATCATGCCCAAGAGGAGCCCTTTCCCGGGAGGGAGCACAGACGGATAATTGGGAGCCGTGTCACGGCGGGTCAGACGAGCTGCTCCTCCCTGACCTTTAAATCCAGAAACTCACAAAATTGGGGCTTTTTCTGCAGCCAGGCCGCCGGGACAGCATCTGCTGCCTGCCCTGCCTGGCTGTGCAGGAATCCAGGATCCAGGAATAGCCGGATTGATCCCAAGCATCCCTCTGCGTGCCAGCGCCCCGCGGCCACCCCCGAGCAGAGGCGGGAGAGGGGACAGGGAATCCTGGCACGGCACCCGCAGGGACAGCGGGGTCACCCCCCTGGCAGTGCCGGGATGATCCCGGCAGGGCCAGGAGCGATCCGGGAAATGATTCCCCGCGGTGCTGACGCGGGGGGATGGAAACGAGCCGGCTCCTTTACGGGAATCAAGGGCAGCTCATCGCCAATGCAGCCGCGGTGGAAGGACCTGCCTCTCCCAAAGCCATCCTTTTTTTAAACGCTGCCGTGAAAGCCCAGAGGTTTGGAGGAGCAGCCTCTGTCCCAAACCAGAGGATTCCTGAAGGCTCCGGGTCGGAAAGGACCTGAAAGCTCATTTAATTCCAATGACATGAGCAGAGACACCAAAAGACACCCAAAATTCCTGGCAAGCCCGAAAGGGAGTCCTGGAGAGCAGCAGAAGTTTCCAGCAAGCCCTGAAAACATTTCAGAGGGGCTCCGGTCCCGCCATCCTTGGGGGATTCCAAGGAAAAGGGGAGAATTCATAGCAGGGTCCTTGAGGAGGCCCCAGTGGCAAGGTAAACTGAGGCATGGCTGGCTGAGGCTTTGTCACTGGGCCACCAAGAGGGGCTTTGAGGGGCTCTGCTCCTTGTCCCTGCCATGCTGCACCCTGAAAAGGTGCTGTTTCCATCCCCAGCTTGGTTTTTCCAGGTGTGGGAAAACCTGGGGGATTTGGGAACCTGCAGCCCAAAGGCAGCACAGAAGGATCCTCAGCCGGGAGGGAGGACGGGGACAACTTTTGGAGCCCCAAAATTCTGTGCCTGATGTGTTCTCCTATTCCCTGGAGCCCCTCAGAAGCCGGCCTCCAGCTGGTGTGGAGACGGGAGCATCCCTCCTCTCTCTCCCTGGGGAGGGATCTCCGCCGAGCCAGGCGGAACACGCAGCCGCGAGCCCCCAGGAATAACGGCGCAATTACCAAAGTAATTAAATCGCGGCTGCCGCGCAAATCCTGCCCCGGGAATATCAACAGCGGGGGAGGGAGGGAAGGAGGGATAGAGCCGGGTCCTGCCTTGATGAAACTTCCCCCCGGACTCCTCTCATCCCGGGAAATGAACTTGCCACGCTGCCGGGAGTGTCCCTCCACCCCCGGGGATGTGGGGCGGCTCCGGGTGCGAGCCCCGCACGGTTTGGGGTCCCCAATCCTGGACAGGTCCCCACCCTGGGGACACGGCTGGACGCGGCTGGAGGCATCCCAGGGGTGGGACTGGGGGAAAAGATGCCCTGAGCGAGGTTCGAGCTGGAGAGAACACCCCAGGCGTGAGGAAGGGATGGAGAGANCCCCAAGCGTGAGGAAGGGATGGAGAGAACACCCCAGGCATGAGGAAGGGATGGAGAGAACACTCCAGGCGTGAGGAAGGGATGGAGAGAACACCCCAGGCGTGAGGAAGGGATGGAGGGGATGGAGGAGAAGGGAAGGGGCTGAGCCCAGCACAGGATAATCCCGATTTCTCGCTCTCCCTCGATCCCTCCTCTCTCTGAGCACGGAGACATCGATACCCCGTGAGGTTCGTGGGGTTTTAGGAGAGTTTAACCCCCACAGGCACGGCTGGGCGCCCCAAGCATCCCTTGGGGAGCTGGGGGGCATCGGGGGGCAGGTCCCCAGCTCTGCCTCCTCCTCACAGGTGGCTCCTGCAGCCTCACGAGGCCAAATTAAAATGCAAATGTGTCCCTGCCTGCCGGGAACAGATAGCGAGCCACGAAACAGGGAAAAACAGCAGGAATCAACGCCGGGAGCACTGAGGGGAGCTGGGAGAGGGCTGTTCTTTCAGTATTTTACCTTTTCTTTTTTTGCTTTCTGTGACACTTGGATGTTTGGTTGGGGATTATTTCACGGGACCTGAGGCAATCAAGGGGGAAGGTGCTGGGTTTGGGGTAGAACAGGTGGGTTTGGGGCTTGTCCCCGTGGGTGCCACCAGCCCCCAGCTGCAACCTGCATCTCCTCATTTCCAAAGCACTCTGGGGTCTTTTTAAAAATCCATTGACTCCCAGCTGGATCATTCCTACAGGAAAAAAAAAATAAACTGGATCTGGCAGGACTGAAGAGGGCCAGACACCATCAGAGCCTTTAGAAAGCTCCTGATTTTATGGGGTTTGTCCCCGGGTGTTTTGCATTTGCTGATGGAACTTCCAGAGCATCAGGACCCTGGGAAAATTAGGGGGGAGCTGCTTTCCTGGTATCCTGAATTCCCAGAGGGACTGGAATGGACAGGGGAGTGTATTTAGGGGGCACCTCTGCCCCTGAGCAAAGCCCTTATATATATGTTAAAAATATGTATAAATAAATATATAAATAAATATATCGATAAATACGTAAAGAAATAGATAACTATAGATAAATAGCTAAAAAGATATAAATATATAAATAAATATATAGATAAATATATAGATCTATAAATAGCTAAGTAGATGTAAATATATAAATAAATATCTAGATGAGGATATAAATAAAGATGTAAATAACTATATAAATGGGTGTATAAATAGCCAAATAGACATAAATATACAAAGAAATATATATGCACACGCACATTAGAGATGCATATATATATATATATATATGTATAAAGTCTAAATACTTCATCCATATGCATGAAGTAGAAATATCTGTGTCTAAAGGCACCAATGAATAAATGGAGGGTTTGCTCTCCTCACCCTGAGCAGGGCTCTGGTCCCTCACCCAGGAAGGGTTGGGATCAGGGATGCTGGGATGCTGGGAATCGCCTGGAGGAGATGCCAGGGGACGCTGCAGGGCACGCACCGGGGGCACAGGGGTCTGAGAGCATCCTACAGACACCGTGGGGCTGTGGGTGCTGCCTTTCCCAGGGCTCCGGGATGCTGAGCTGGATCCATCAGCTGCAATGGCAAGTGACGGGCTGGAAAACCTCTGGCTGCTGCTCGGTGTCAGACCTTGGGCTCGGCCACGGCTGGGAGAGCAGCCAGGAGAAGTGGGGAAAGCTGGCAGTGGGGACCCCCCGTGCCAGGCCTGGCCACGCTCCCTGAGTGCCGCGGACCCGTCCCTGCTGTCTCCACCTTCCACCTCGGCAGCCCCGGGACGCGCTCAGGGACCGGAGCCAGGCGCTGCCGGCTCTCATTACAACTATAACATTTTATTCCACCCTTTTCTGACCTTTCTCCCTCCCCTCTTTTTTCTTCCCTTTTTAAAACTGGTTTTTCCTCTCCCCCTCCCCCTCCCACC
>VWYO01020503.1:0-19924 GCA_013400275.1 Rhadina sibilatrix | reverse complement strand
TCCATAACCCAAGACAATAGTTTTAAGTATAAGCGAACAAAAATCCCATTTTCCTACTATTTCTATTGTTCTCTAAAACCGTACTGAACAATATTAAGACCACAGCAACATTAGCTGCATATATGTTCACTCTGTATGCCTTTACATATAATATTTCAAGAAATACAATCTAAAAAAACTCTCGTAGACATCATTTTAAAGAGCTGCAGTGCGTGGGAAATACAAAACCTTTCTGTTTCTGGAGGGCCTGCAGTATCCCAGGATTTCTTTGGTTAAATTTTGTTTACATGTCTCATTAGCAATAGCTTTAGATTTCAAGCTGTATTACTCATTCCAATAGTTTTACAGTGTTGTCTCTTCAATGCTCCTTTATAATGTAAATCATATTTTATAAGCAGTATTTCCTTTTTATGATATATTTACCTTATTGCTTTCCCATAAGACTTTTAATAGCTTTCATATTACAAGCTAGGATACTTTAAATGGTCACAAATCTTTGTAGTAGCTGGCAACAGAGAAAATATTTTTCTACCTTTCAGTGACTGACATAAATGCAGTTTTGCATTTATTGCAAAATATATTTGCATATATTGCAAGTGAATCAAAACCAAGGACTGGACTAGAACATTGTAGGAGAGCACCTAATGCACTAAAATGAAGTTTCAGAAAGTCCATTATACAGTCTACCATAAATATCTCTTAAGTGCCATCTAAATTACAATGAATTTAGAAATGTCAGATATAATTCTTTCTAAATTTTTATCCCAGTTCTGAGGAAAAAATGCCTATTTTGTGACTCTGGGTATATAATTTTTGCAGTAATTGATTCTTGAATGTTCACTACATCAGACTATGAGAAGTTACTTGTGTAGCCCAAGACCCATGCTTATGCTAACTTAACAATTATGCCAAAGGAAAACTAGCAACACAGGAAAATAACTGAAAACAGGATTTGAAATTGGTTTTGTGCAAATATTTCAGATAAAGAAAATGTTGATATACAGAATCAAATGTCTCTAGGGCATATAAATTACCTTGCAAGAATAGTGCATGCATGTGAAGAGTGTAACTCTTTTGTGCTGGTTATTTTAGCATTCAGAAATGAATAGAAATCATGCTTAGTTGATATAAAATAAAAATGATTCTATGCCAATGAGGTGTATTATTCTAGTTCACCATTTATTCAAAATGCTGATAAAACTTGTAAGCCCAGGGGACTGAAAGAGCTCAAGAAATTGATATTGGTAAAAAAAAAATAAAATTGAAGATAAAGAAACACATTTTTGCTTGTAGGTCAACAAGAAATTGTACTGCTTTCAAATAAACCTAAGACAACAAGGTGGTTTCACCTTCAAGAGATAATTGTGGATTTCAGAGCTTCCTAAAATAATGTTCACCATGCAAACCACTTTTCCAATTCTGTAACAAAGAATTCAAGTTTGTTTTTACTATCTCCAGGCTGCTGAGACCTCTGTTTAGTCTAATACTTCCCCATTTATAAATATAGGTGTACTTTGTATGCATGTTTAAAGAGCCTGGGTAGTTTAGTTTAGTATTTGATATAGGTACCTCTACAAAGAAGTTAAACTGCTTAAAGGACAAACCATGGTAGTTTATGTTACTGTGAATAATGTGCTAACAATTTGCCAAATTATTCTTTTAGTGCATTAAAAGAAATAATAAATGCATTAAATTCTCCATGAAATTTGACTTGGATTTAAGGGGATCACACAATTTCTTCTTTCTGAAAACCACCTCTTCCAGTTCAATTCAGGAATCAAACATTTCTGTTCCATTCCTAGTTTTCTACTAAATGAAAATCTGGACTCTTGCACATTTTCTCTGGACAATTCTTGTCTATTCACAGCTCAGGCATGCAGTCATATGGCTGTTTTTGTACGTGTCATTTCAAAAGACTGAGATTGTAATGGCTCTACGATTTTCAATGGGGATAAAAAAATTATGGACAATCTGGAAATAGCAAGTCATCTACAGTATGTAGGTATGCACTTCTAAGACTTGTGAGTGGGGTGTTTTTTTATATATGCTTAAGAGTGTAATGTAGGTGAGTTGATTAATTAGGACAAATTATTTCTTGATCTTAAAAACTTCTTAATATTTTCGGTCATATATCTCATTTCTAGTTACTTGTGCTAATTTTATTCTCATGGAAGTTCTATTTCCATGAAAACCCTTCTACACCAACATGACTTAGGCAAAAAATATATAGAGAGATGTAGAGAGAGATTTATTTAATAAATAGGGCTGTGATTCTGTTCTCATACAAAAGATAGACAAATAGAGATAATACAAGACTTGCGTTTCCCTTTTATGTAATTTTCCAAAAATGACAAGTAGTTTCCCTTGGATGTCTTGTACCTAGGAAGCAACAAGGTGTCACTACTTACTTGACATCTGAACTTATTTTATGTTTTCTTTGCTCAAGAACAATTTATTGCTCAGGATTTAATCTGAATACAGCCTTTTGCCTTTGAAAAATGAAAAATTATAATAAATTTTTTTGCCTGTTAGAAAAGGAAATGTTCTGTTTTATCCTCTGATTTGGTAATTAAGAAGCAATTGACCTCGGACCGCTTTCTGGTCTAATTGATGTTTACAAAGTGAAGCCAAGTGATATGCGCAGGNGGGAACAGAGATTGACATGTAACAGAACTGGGTATACAGCTGTGGGGTAAACCAAACTGGCAATTAAACTGGGATACACAGAACAAACCATTAACAATTAAAAGGCAAATAAAATAACACACCACTACACATAGGCATAATATTTCTGTGTATCAGGTACAGACATTTAAAAACACTTGTTCTACCTTTTCACAGTTGATTACAAAACTGAGTTATGGCATGCTATACCCTTTCCCTTAAAAAAAAAAAAAATGGTTTCAGGTTTCCTGTGGTCTTCCAAAGTACTGGTCTTTGTGCATGTTTCTGTAAACATAGAACATTTAGAACATTTACAAAGAAAGCTGCAGCACCAATTAAATATGTTTTGTATGTAAAATTTCTCACTATAACTCACTAGAGTTCCTGAAACAAATCAGTGACAATTACAGATGAATGCACATCTATTCTATAATGGTAAATTTGTGTCTTACTTTACTTGCATAACCAAGTGTTGTAGGACTAAAGATAGTCCCTTTTTTACATCCTTAACTTAATCCTTCTGTATGAGTATTTTTTGTTTCCTGGGAGACTTTTACTGATAACAAATTGACCAGGCTGAGCATATGCCTAGGTTGAAATATGTACTACTGAAAAATAGCTTTGGTGTTTTAGAATGACTCAATTACTTTGGGCAACAGTTAAACTAAAATATGCATAAATATATATATTACAAATCTAGGATAAGTAAATGAGTCTCAAGTTCCTATTCACATAATTGTATTCCCATTTTTTACTATTAAAAAGTAGCCATTACTTCAAAATACTATTTAAACTCTTTCTGGAAAAATATGGAAGTTGTATTACTGTATTTTAGGTAGATTTTTTTTTTTTTTCTGAACCAGTAACTTATTTTTTCACAAAGTACTGCATGGAAATAAAGGCTGGAAATGCACATAGTAAAATGAAGCAATGGGAGAAATGTGTTTTGGAGATGACAAGATTAGTAAGTACTTAGGAATTTATTATATTTAAGAAACTGAAAAGTCAAACATATTTCCACCTTTATAATTTTTTACAGATACATATGTTTACAAATAACTTCTAGATAATAGCAAAGACTGCAGTTTAGAAAAACACAATAATGAGTCCCTCAACTCCTTATTTGGGCCTACACTGTAAAGTTGGAATGAGCATGAACAAATCCATTTATTTGGATCCATGCTTTCTATTATTTGTTACAAGCTTTCCTGATCACACACACCACACTTCTTTTGTTGAATCTGCAGCTACCTAATTATTCTTAATCTTGATCTCTCCATTCTGCCCTTGCCTGTCATGTGTATTTGTTCTGCTCCTTGTCAAGAGTCAAGCTTTGTTTGAAACACTTCCTCTTTCCCTCTCCCTGCATTGATCCCATATCACATGTTCCAGCACACCCTTTGTTGAATGGAGAACTTTTATTTTTCAAATTTCTTCTGTTTTTCATCTACAAACCTTTAATTCAAAGTGAGTTTTTTTATCATTTTTCTGTAACACAGTAGCAGGGTCTATGTAAATATCCCACAAATCTAACATCTGTATGCCAGCTAGTACTGTGTTAATTTTTTTTAACTTTGTACCACTTTATCTGTACTCTGGAGTGTCTTTGATATTTCTATTTAATTATCTTCCTTCTACTTACCTATCACGTTCTGATTAATAGATTGCAGTGGGGGTGAACAGCTAAGCCACTATTTCACTGGCTGACATAAATTAGCTCAGACCTCAAATAACTGCAGGAAGTGTCTGCAGATTTCTAAGACCTTCTGATTGGATCAACTGTTTTCATAATTTTTCAACTATAAAATGAAATTACTTTAAGACCTTTTAGGCTGAAAAATCTCTGATAAAAAGACTGTTTCAAAGAGCAAAAGCAATTGGACTGAATGTCTAACAGTAATCAATCTGTTTGTTCATTTGTTTCCATTTTTTAAATGAACAGACCCTGCAATAATCAGAGGATTATTAGAAATAAGGCATATTGTGTGGCCACTGAGGAAGGTTTGTTAAATTTGCTTGAGATTGGATAAGTGCTTCATCTATTATACATGCTTGATCTCTGGAACATGGTTGAATGTTGTAAGGAAAAATACATAATAATTCAACATTAGAAGATGAGACTGGGTTTCATTATAAACTGTTTTAGGAGGACAGCTATATGAAGATAACACCACTGTTAAAGAAGAAACTGAAATTATAAAGCTGTATAAGCAGGAGGTGAGTTCTGCACAAAAGATGAAGCCAAAGGAACATAGAAATGGGGCAGATTCACTTCAGGATGTTTGCATTGCTCAGTAGGGGTACTGCAATTTCTGAGGTATTCATGTTGGAGAAGATGAGGAAGAAAATTTCCATAAGAAAGCAACTAGAGAAGTAAAATAAACTGAATGTATAGCAGAATTTATTCTTTGCTGAAGTGGAACAAAAGTAATATCAGTGTTTAAAACTGTAATTAGGCAACATGAACAAAGGTCATTATGGTGTGATAATGTGTGCTAGAAAAGTCATACTGTGGAAGGACAGAATGAAAAATGGATAGAAAACAGATGCATGCAAATTTGGCAATTGCTAAAATGAAATGCACCATTCTTTCTCTGAAAAAAAAAATTTAGCATGCAGATAAGGATTTTTCTACTGCTACTCCTTCAACAATAATAAGGGGTTATTAAGTATATGTGTTGCTTCTGAAAATGTCATTTTTTCATTTTAATTAGAATTGAACAGCATGAACAAAGAGACTGCTTCTAACATGCAGGATAAAAGTCAATGAAACTCTGGCATTTATCCAGCCATTTATTTATCTTTTCTGCTAAAAATTAGTTTTCACTAGCCCACAAGTGATATTCTCAGATCACTTCAGAGATCTGAGTTAGACAAATGGTTATGAGGAAAAGAAGCGTTCCCCCACAACAAGGAGCACTTTTTGTAGATGTAATACAGTGAATGTGTTTTAAAAGCCATTTGAAGACCTTCTGCACTGAAAGGCCTATTTAAAAGGGATGTGGCCATACTGACACTCTTATCTTTGAAAAACTAATGCAATTTTACAGGGAAAGGTCTTGATGACATCAGCATTTTATCTCATGTGAAGACACTTGTCTTATTTAATTATGTCAATCACAATAACACTACCTTAAAAAAGGGTAGAGGGGGATTTTGAAAATGAGATGCTTGCTTCTGAAGTTTGACTGGATTCAGTCAGTCACATTTACTAGCATGCTACTAGGTCAGGCAAACATTTGTACAGATTATACTGGAAACTTCATAGCTACCTACTCTTTTATTCTTGTAAGCTGTAGACTTTTATTAATTACACCAGAATGGAGAGTAGAAATGAGTTGCAACATTGCAAAACCTAATGTACTATATATAAGTGAACAGTTTACTTAAAATATTAACTACATCCTAAAGATGCATATTTTGAAACTAATGTTATGCAAAACAACAAATGAATCTTTATATTATCTGTAGAAGAACGTCTTCATCAGTAGAACCACTTATATTAATGAATAAGCTAACATTCTTTGCTATGCTGAACATTGTTAATGCTATGGTTGCAGGCCATAGTTAATCTCACTTCAATAATTTCTCTGGTGCTCTGACTTAAATGTAACACAGAAGAGGAAATGGTAGTAATTCTTAAGGACTAGCTTGTAGACTAGGACCTTGGTCATGTTAATATGGATTCAGCAACTGAAAGAAATTTAATGTGATTAAACTGATCCCTCTCAGGTCAAACCTGTGCACCTGGTCATTCCTTGCATTTGAGGGGAAGAGGTTCAAAGAAGAGCAGTAGCATAGTCTGAATGACAGGCGAGGGGGAAAATGCTAGCAGTCTAGAGCTATGTTATCAGTCAGGTGAAGGAAAGTTATATCAGAAGGAGCAGTTGTGTTTAGTTTACACTAGTGTAGCAATGCCTTGTTTAATAAACCACAAATTTTAAGGCTATGACAGGATAGAAGAGAATTTTTCTAATATATATATTTTTTCCCTTTTGGAAGCAGAACAACAGAATATTCAGCATTACTCTTATATTAGCATTTCTGCTTTATTCTGCTGCTGTGAGTATGAATTGAATACTTGATTCCAACTAATACAGAAGCATTTATTGCTCTTTTTAAAAATGACATATCAACTTTTGTTCTGATAGATAAACTATGCAATTCTTCATTTATTGTAGCAGATACAAGAATGGAAATCAATGAAGTCCATCTTTGTCATCTTTGTCTTGATTTTCTAATCCAGTATAAAATCAGTAAAAAAGAAAGTAAAAAAAAAAAAAAAAAAAAAGCTGTATGCCATTATGACACAGCTATGACTTTCTATAAGCTTGGCATTGCTCTGATATTTAATATAGCATTCATTTTTGCTCCTAAGATTGTTTATCAAAGAAAGTGAAATAAACCCTGGCAAACCATATTAGACTCACCTCAAGCAGTGCCAGAAGTAAACACAGTTGCTCATATTTACAGACCAGAATATATAAGACAGTAAGAGTCTCATTGATAATTTCAAAACCTATCTGCTCTGCCTTAACTTACTGTATAATAAGTGTATCTGGAATGTAACTTATCTATAAAGTTCATTCTCTTTCTTTATAATGTATTTTATAATGTATTCTAGAGTTTCTTGAAAACAAAACATTTAAGATTTTATTGGAATATTCTGCTATATCTTATCAAAAAATACCTTAATACTACATTTTAGCTGAATTATAAATCACTTTAACTGAAGGAAAAGTTGGCTTGCCAGGAGTCAGTTTAAACCTTTACATGTATATTTATATATGTTCATCCATATGTATTACTACAAATTCAGACTCTACATCTGCACATAAATGTGCATGTGTAGACTCTGACCTTAGGAGCAGGAAATATGAAGGTGATTTGAAACTTCAGTTTTTCTTTGCTAAGCAAGAAAACCCTGTGCACAGCATAGCATGTTTGAGGAAAGAAACAGATAATAGCATATTTACATATAGATTCACCAGGCTGGCATACTTACCAGCATTATTTACCCCATCTGTAAAAGCACATTATCTTTTATGTTATCTAAGAATGTGGCTTAGTATCACGCTGAAATCTGTGATGTGTCATCGGAAGGGGACATAAATAGGTATCCCAGCAACCCCGCAAAAAAAAAAAAATTTCTAAAGTATATTTGAAAAACTTAGTGTGCATGTTGAATCCATTTCTGAATATCCTGCGAGGCAAAATGAACTCAGAACCTTTAGGCCTTTCAGAATCTCCAAGTCAATCTGAAAAGTATCACTTTTACAAGACTAACATAAACTAATGTCAAATACAGCATAAAGCAAATGTAACAAGATACATGTGGTATTTTTGTCCCAGTTAAAGTAAATGATAGTAAACTGCCAGATTTCTCAGCACATCCATGAAGCATCATTCTGAAGGTTGCATTAGCAGAAGGATAACAGGGACAGACATTAATCTGTTTGAAGAATAGGCAATTACAAATGCATTCATTTTAAGTGTATATTGAATAAAGCAAATAAAGTGATTGTAGTGTGAACATTCATTAACTGCAGTTTTGCTTTGGTATTTGTTATGAATATATTCTAGTTATGTACATACAATAATCTGTAAAGATTTAATTACATGTTTGATTAATAAAAAAGCTACACTAAAATTCTTTTTTTAACTTTAGGATTAATTGAGATAAATAATAATTTTCTACGTTTATGACAATCATGTGTTTCATAATTAAACACTTCGTTTTATCTTGAAGTTAAGTAAAATAGCAAAAACAATTTGATACATAAAACAAACAAACCCAGCTAACTAGAAGTTTTTCACTAAGCAGATATCCAATAATGCAAAGAAGTACTGCAACAACAAATATCATGCAAAAATGCTTGTAGGAGAAGTGGAAATGGCACAAGTACTAAATGGAGTACTGCACTACACTTAAAAGCCTTACTGAATTATAAAGCTGCTGCTGAGGACAGCTCCATTCTAAGGATCAACCCAATAGTATTTTTTTCTAGTTTTGTATTATTTGGAGATTGCACTGCTACTTGTTGCCCTGGCTTTGAACTTCACTGTGTTGCATTTACGCATGCCACAGTTTATCTCAGACAAATAATCTTGTGTATTTGTGTTACAGAGGAAAAAATGATAGTACCTTGATGTTCATAATGTACCTGATATATAAAGAGTCAATGTTTCAAACTAAAAATTCAGGGCTGTGAACTTCACAAGCCCTAATCAAACACATCCCCAAGTCTGAAAGGGCTCCTACTGATGATTAGAACAGAATGGAATTTTGATCCTTAATTTCTGTTGGTCCCTCACATAAACAAAGAAAAAGGTATTTCTTTCTGTCACGGGGATGTGTTTAGCAAGATGTACCAGGACAATTTCCATAAGAATTTCAAATTTCTCCTTCCAAAATTTAGGGTTAACCTAACCTAGGGTTAATTTCAAATCCCATTCCACTGTGGAAAGAAATTATCTGATCTTTACTCTCTAGTCATCTGTGCACCGTGCTACTTCCTCACCAAATCGGTCAATTATTTGTATGTCACATTAAAAGCATTCTATAGCACATGCACATTTAATCAGCAATATCATAGAAATGGTTCTAAAGACAACCTTTACTGATGGCATTTTGCTTTGCAGAATGATAGCCACACTAGACTGTCATCTTGATGCTGGTCAAATAAAGACAAAATCCATTTCTGATCTCTTTAGTTAGCCAAAGCCTTCAAGTGCCCTAGATTTTTTGGGAGAGTATCATTTTTAAATTAATCTTTCAGATTTTAATTGCCACTCTGAAGAGAATCTGCATGTAGGGGAAGAGAAATAGTCATCTGTGCAAATCTCACCTGAAGAAATGAACATTATGTAAAAATCCCAGGGGGAAGATTTTGGACAAGAGAAGGTTATTCAGCAGCAGGTAGTAGTAAATGAACAGTTCAGAAAGATGGAAAAACTGAGCATGGTGATGCCACAGTTCTTTTGTGAATTAACTGTTCCTCATGCATAAACGTAGATGAATTTGATTTACCTGGTTCAAGTTACAGAATAATTTATGATGGAAAAGAATAATTTTCCATAGGTTTACATTGCATTTAAGAGATAATGGAAAACAAGAGGACCCCAGACCCTATTAATATTATTGGATTGAACTGTCATGTGAGGGGCAGGAAATTTTGATGGTAAGGGCACAATTGTCTGGTGACTTCTTTGTTCAGATTTCCTCTCCAGAAGCACACAGCTTGAGCTGTATATTGCCATTGTATGAAATAAATAAATTAATTTAATTCTTCCTGAGGTTTTGCTCATGGAAACCTATGGTGGAGAAGCTTCTTTAAGAGATGACCTTGACATGCTTCTGGACACCAATGTCTTTGTTGTAGTGAGCGACCCAGAAGTGAACACAGGATTGCACATGTGACCTCACCAGTGCCCAATACAGAGGAAGAATCATTTCCCTGCTCCTGCTGGCCACACTATTGCTGATACAGGCAAGGATTCCCCTGGTCTTCCTGGCCGCCTGGGTACACACTGACTTATTCCAGTGGCTTTTCTGCCAGGCAGCTTTCAGGCCACTCTGCTCCAAGCCATGAAACTAACATTCTTTTTCCAAAAAGAAATTTACAATACCATTTTGGAATATTTTTTTCCAACCATAACTGTATTCCAAGTAAGTATTTCTTGGAAAAAAAAATGTACTGGGCAAAAATTTTAGGCAAAAAACATTTTTAGGCAAAAAATATTTTTAGGCAAAAAAAGTTTGTTTCAACATTTGAACTAGTGCAAACATCATCTCCCTAGTAAGGAGAGTGAAGGATGTGAGTCACACCCCTTTCATCACATGTATTCTACACTGACTTCAGAGGCAAGGGTAAGAGGGCTTGGGGAAAAACTTTGAAACTATTTATTTCCATGCATTGGTGTTGGATTAATATTAAAGTTTATACGAACAGGAAAAAGTCTGGGTCAGTAATCTGAAAAATAACAACCATTTGAAGGAACTTGGTTCTAAATGTATGTGCACAGCATGCAATTTTAAAATGTGATTTTAAACTGACAACCACTTATTGCTTCTTCTCCCTTAGACTGAAAAACTAATTAATCAGATTACTGTGCCTTAGGAGGTTCCTATAGTCTCTGATTGTGCCACTCTCAACATTTTCCTTGATAAGTTAAAGAGAGTGAGCTCCTTTCAAGTCTGTCGTTATGTGTATGACAGAAGGGGAAAAGGAAAAGCTGCTCAACATGAGTATGATACATTAGAGAGTAGGAATTAGGGTTTGGAGGGAACA
Source organism: Rhadina sibilatrix (assembly GCA_013400275.1). NCBI lineage: Eukaryota > Metazoa > Chordata > Aves > Passeriformes > Phylloscopidae > Rhadina > Rhadina sibilatrix. Next base: position 8,969 of record VWYO01020503.1, on the reverse strand, counting down.
AGCATAGGAAATGTACAAATCTACATTGATGTCCACGTAAACAATTATAAATATGTGAAAGGAATACCGCAAAGAGTGTAGGAAGACTACCAGAATTTCCAGTCTTAAAAGACATCTTTGACTTTTCTTTGATGTTGAGATTTTTAGTATTATTTGGGGAAAAGAAATGAAGTGCAGACAACTCAGTACACAGTCATATCCATGTAAAACCCATATAGATATACAGCTATATATAGATAAATGTACATATAGATACAGATAACACAGAGGTAATAAAAATTCTGCTTCAATTAGAATATTTCCCATGGAAAAAATTCATTCATTCATTCATTCATTCATTCATTCATTCATCCATCCATCCATTCATTCATTTAGTCCCAGTCAAAGTTTTGGCCACAGTGATACATATACTTACTATATGTTTTACTTTAATAAACATGTCTCCTTTTTTTGTCAGAATCATGATAGCAGCACTGAGGAGAAAGTCTTTGGAGTGTCTGTTATTGAAAGGCAGGACAACAGTAAGCAGTGTGTGCCTGAAGCCCTGAATGACAACCACCTCCTGGGTTGCATGGGCAGCAGGTGGAGGGAGGGGATTCTGCCCTCATGAGATCTCACCTGGGGTACTACATCTAGCTCTGGGGTCTTCAGCACAAGAAGGACACAGACCTGCTTGAATGGGTGCAAAGAAGGGCCACAAACATGATCCGAGGGCTGGAGCACTTCTGAGATGAAGACAGGCTAAGAGCATCATGATTGTTCAGCCTGGAGAAAAGAAAGCTCCAGAGAAACAGGAGCTTGCCAGTAACTAATGGGACCTACAAGAGAGCTCCAGAGTGAATTTTTACAAAAGCATATAGTGACAGGACAAGGGCTAATGGCTTTAATATGAAAGAGAGTAGGTTTACTTTAAAAATTAGGAAGAAATACTTTACTATGAGTGTGGTTGAGGCAGTGGAATAGGACACCCAGAGAAATTGTGGATGTCCCATCCCTGGAAGTATTCAAGGAGATGTCTGATTTGGCTTTGAGACACCTGATTTTTAAGGTCCCTTCCAATGTAAACCATTCTGTGATCCTTCATAAAGCTACCGTGTGCTACATTTTTCTGCTTGAGTAATTTACTTAATATACATTATATTGTAATTCAGTTTATAAGTGACTCTATTTGTATTAGCAATCCTCACTATTTATAATTTAGGAATCAATATTTATTATGTGAAAAATTTCCAGTAGGAATTTTATTGCTGCTATTTTATTAGTGGTGGACCAAGAAGTAGTTCTATCAAGTCCTTCAAGATACACTGCTAAACAGACTTTATTCCATACAATATATCACCAAAAGGATTTTGTACTGATGAACTCATTGCACCAAAATGGAATTATTCAAAGTCAGAGATTGAATTCATCCCCCAAATTTGCAGTTGTAGTCAAAGGAGATACTAAGTTGGAGTGATTAGGGTTAGGTTTTGTAAGTGCATTTTAATTGACATTAATTATATTAACTCCTCTTAATTCTTTCTTAATCAAACCCTGTACCAGCTACTCCATTATTTTCTTCAGGATCAATAGCAGGCTGACAGGACTATAATTAACCGCATCTATTCCCAGTTTAATTTACGTTTTCTAAATATTGACATAGCATTAGCTTTCTACTAGTATTAAGAATTTTCAGAGTCTTACAAAACTTTCATAAAACTGATATAAATAAGTGTGCCAATTTAAAAATACTACGTTAATAAATGGCACGTAGTGTGCTTGAGAGTTAGCAGCAGCATTAAAGTGTTGTCATTACCATGTAGATACTGCATTGAGCTATTCCTGAAAACATACATACTAGCTGAACTCTTTTTCCTTCTTTGCTGCTAAGATGTTCTTCTATGACAGCTCAGTGTTGTGCAGACACTAAAGAATCTTCAGGACATGTCAACATGTCAGTAAAGACCAGAGACTCTTGCACTTGAATGTGCAAGTTCATCTGGCAAGAAGTGTGTAAATTTTCAATATTGAGTCCAGATGCCATGTAATATTATCAAATTATCACTTTATTTTACCTGGGTGAGTGGTGAAGTTAAAAGACAAGAACAAATTTTGATAGTATGGACTGAGCTGTGAAAGGAAATTAAACCACATTCTGAACCTAGAAGTAGGTATTTGCCTGTCTTTGCCCTTCACCACTGAAGGCAAGGCTTATTAGCTAACAAATCATAGAATCATAGATTATCCTGAGCTGAAAAGGACCCACAAGGATCACTGAGTTCAAAACCTGCAGATCTATAGTTTCTGCATTCAGGCTGACATAGGACTAAGCATACTGATCACAGCGTGTGTATTCATTATTCATTCATTGTTTTACTTATGAATTTCTACAGTTCACATTTTATCATCGCTATCAATTTCCCTTTTCTTTCTTGCTATGTTGTAGGTATTTCCTTTTGCTTTTTGGTGGATGTTTTCATTTCTGTTTAATGAACTTTAAAAAATATTATTTAATTACTTTTTCACTCATGGAATCCAGTAAAAGTTTAAATCATTATTTCAGGGATTTATTGTATTATTGTATTGTAGTATTGTATTATGTATTGTATTATTTATTGTATTATTGTACTACCTGTGCAAATTTGTTTCTAAGTCTAACCATATATTTTAGGTGTCAGTTATGTTTATTAGTAGCTGGGATTTCAAACATAGCACATCTAATCAGATGGGTTTCATTCCTGTCACATTCCCATATGTCAGAAACAATGGTCTACTAGAAAACTGAAGGCAACTTTTACGAATAGCAGTATCATTTTATAGTTACCTTATCTGGTATTTGTCATGTATTATGAAATAAAGGCATAGTTATCCAACATTGTTTACTTCAGACTTTTCAATGCCTCAGAATTAATTAGTGCAATATCAGATAGAAAATCTGTCCTTCTTCTCTTTTGCTCATCTAATCTATACTGATTTGAACAGTGCAATAATGTGAATCCCACAAGTTTCAGTACTACTAATTAAGGCAAATTTATGCTCACAAACATGCCATTCTAATTCTTCCTGCTTATCACCCACACTCTTGGTGTAGGCATACAATTACAATTTTATTTTCTTCAAACATCTTGTTGCCCTGATTTTATTCTTGACACCTTGATCTTATACTAAGTTAACTCTCGTTTACTCACCTTTTGCTATTAGCTTTATATCTCCCTGAGTAATTAATTCAAATTTTCTTCTAGCTGGTTATCACACTACTAAATATATGTCTGTGAAGCTTTTCTCATGAGCAAAAAGGAATCAGCCCACCACAAGAAAAATTGTTTTTATTTGATGGGACAGCAGGAGATTAATGTACTAAAAATGTAAATTGAAAACTGTGATTGTGAGGAATTACAAAGTGTGGTGAATGCACGAACATTACAGAAAGCAATATTTTTTTTATTTCTATGAATAATTAATTATATGTGCAAATATTTTTGTAATGGCTGCAGGCCACAGATATTGCTTTTGTAGTAAAGAAACAGAAGAAGTGCTGTTATGTAGAATATACTATTAATTCTAAACCAATAGAGAATTCTGAAGTTGCATTTTCAATGAAATCAATTCCATTAGCCTTAATCTTCAACAGGACACAGATTCACTCCAAGGTGCAATGTACAGTGCTGTGAATTAGATGGTTCAGATCTTAACTGGAAGATGCTACTATTTCAATTAAAAAAAAAACTAATAAAAAATACATCAGTTTCCTCTTAAAAAAACTACTTGTCAATGTCCAGTTTTGATATTCTGAAATGTTTTATTTGGACATGTAAGGATTTTTTTTTTCTTTTTTTTGCTGATTGATATGTATTTATCTTCACAATCATATATCAAATTTAATAAACGCACATTTTAGTGCTGATCTGTTCCAATCTTTTGCTGTAACGGCTGTTAAATTTTTTTTTTTTTTTGATACATTTCTGTAGCCACAGTTGAACTCCATGAATTTGAAAACAAATTCATTAATATTTTGACTAAGAATTATGGGATGTGTTTAAAATGTTCATTCAGCTCAAAAAAGAACATTTAAAAAATTTACAAATAAATTCTTTTACTGCCTTGTTTGTTGTTGCCTTTTAATCTATCAGACATCAACTAGCGTTTTTGTTTACTAGTAAGAATAAAACCCCAGTTTTCTTATTCTTCCTTTTGGCTTTTTTATGCTTTTCTTTCCCCCAGATAAGAATATTCCAGGAAAGCTGAGGTACTGACTTGAGCTACCACTACAGGGCCAACCTGCATCACTACTTGTACTCCCTAAATTCTTTTATTGCACTTTTGGAAACATCTTACAACATACAAATTGTCCAGGTTTGGCAGCATTCCAGTAAAATCCATGTTCTCACAAAAGCTTTTTGTGTTAGCAGACAGGATTGATTTTCCAGCTATGACAAAAGGCCAATTAGCATTCATAGCTGTATATTGTTTTCTGATGAGATCCTGTGCCAGAACATCACTGACTGCACCAGACCCTCATTCTATCAAGCCCACTATTTCTATTGCTTTCCTTTCAAAACACAAAAGTGAGCAAAAAACACAGGTTTTTTTGAGCAAAAAACACAGGTTTGTGATGAATTAATATATTCATGGAGCTTTGTAGCATGTGAAAAATTTCTTGTATAAACTGACCTTAGTGGCTACTGTAAAACAGTCCAATTAATGCACTTTTAGATTACTATAACTAATGCAATCTCCAAAGCCCAAAGATATTAATATTTCAACTTGCAGATTGAATGTAATTTTTCTACACAACCTGGTGGTTTTAATGTGCAGGCTGTACCATAATTCACAACTAATCTTTCAATACTGTATCTTTAAAGTACAGGTTCTTTAATAAATTGCAACTATAAAACTCTGGGTTTGAACTTAGCTCTTGTTAAAAAATTGGCAATTTAAAATCAGAAGCAATCTAATACAAAAAAAATAGTTAAATTAAAACAAAATAAATAAACAANCTGTCTCTAACAAGATTCCTTTTGGGGTGGCTCTGAGCCTTTCTGGGTCTGAGGCTGCAGACCCCAAAACCAGCTGGAATACAAAAGTAAATACCATCTCTAATGGTAGCAATTATAAACAAGAGCAAGTTATTATCAACCAGGCCTAGACATTTAAAAAAGCTGACTTATTAGATCCATTGTTTCGTCCAGACCTTCAAAATCTTAACTGTGTTTCAATGAAATTTGCAGAAACAGAGGACATAATGTTTCCTACTTGAGTATTATAAAAACTTTTAAGTGAGAAAATCTAATAAAATATTTCTGCTATAAGTTTACATAGCCTTTCTTGTATCTTTGCAAGTGGTGCAGGCCACTTTGTCAAAGAATATGTGTTAACCTTGAATTGCCTGATACAGTCAAGGCATAGTTGAATAAACTACAACAGAAATTAACATGCATTTGTGTTGAAAGTGATCTGTGCTGCAAATCAATCTTCTTCCTTGAGTTACATCTAGTCTGCTTAAAGACGTGGAAGAATTCTATGAAGAATTTTAATAAAAGTCTTTCCTGTAAATACATTGTTTGAGATTTTAAGGCACAGATAGAATGGCACTTGGCAAGGGATATTAAAAATAATAAGGCATTCTCTAAGCATCCAGAAAAGAAAGGCTGAGAAGAATGTGCCTCCCTGAAAAATTAGAAGGGAGAAGTAGTGGCAACAGATGTGGCAGCGGGAGGAGAGGCTATGGGAGGACAAGAAGCAGCTGGCAGCTCAGCTCTGGTCCCAGAGCCAGGACATGGCCCTGGCACAGCAGCATCACAAGTCCTAGAGTAGGACAAGCAGCTGAAGCATATGTTTCATCAAAGTGGGATTCATTCCATGGGATCCACAGGTACTGCCTCTGGAACATTAGACTAGCACAATCACAGTGTAGACCCTCACCTCTGCTAATGAGTTCTTTGGAGAAAGTCAGTCTAGCCAAGGCTGGCAAAGCCTTTCTTGCCTTGGTCACTAAATATCTTTGGGTCATTGCTGGACTTTGCTGGAGGAGCAGGAGTCAATGCTGCAGAAGTGCTTAGAGGAGTGAGGAAAGCTCAGGTGGGCTGCATTCCAGAACCAAGAATGGATGATGGGCGAGGGTCTGAAGCACAAGATGGAGCAATCACAGAAAATGGACTTCACCATGATGAGACTGGACAAGGTATCACAGCAGATCTCCTTCCTGTAGCCTCCAGCACCACATGGGAGGCTCCAAAGGTGGGTTCTTCCCACAGGGGAGGCATTCAGTGTTGTCTTCAGGTGTAAAGTCAGAGATGTCACTCAGGGTGGTGAGAATGAGGCTATTCCAGGGACAATCTCTGCCAGCATGTCTGGACATCAACATCAGTCACCTCTGTCTCTCTCCTGTGCCTGTGAGGAGTTTGGGCAGAGAGAGCAGAAGCAGTTGTCTCCATTTTAAGTCAGTCAAGAAGAAACCTCCCTATGCCATGGGGATGTGTCTGCAGTCAGGTCTGCTTCTGCCTGGGACTGCCCTGAGGTAATATGTGGTACACACAGTGCAGCAGAACTCCTTTTTTAAGGGCTACCGAGGTGAAAAATAACCATTCAGGCTGAGTTTTTCCACTACTGACAAACTGCTGAGCCTTGAGCACACCTTATTCTGTCCAACATGGAAAGGGGCTCTGTGGTGATGCAGTTAAGTTGTTAAAACAATTAAGGGTTATAAGTTCTGTACCCCCCGTTCATATTTTGAAATTGGTTTATCCCTGAAGTTGTATCCTCCCTTGAGTTGTCCATCTGCCCTCGCCCTGCCCCTCTTTCCAGATTGTTCTCTGTCTGCCTACTCCATGGGCTGACCCCTACCTAAACCCCTCCTTTGAATTTCCCTAAACCAGGATGCCCTATTAAGCCCTTCTCCGGGGACACTTCTCCCCATGTGACCCCTTCTCCTCCCCCGTCCTCCCCATTGGCTCCTAAATTGTGTCATTCCATGTTGAGATCCTCCCACTCCCTTCCCCGATTGGTTGTGTTCAGGTTTCCATGCCTTGGTTCTCCCCTGTTTATAAGTCAGTGTAACCTAGGATCTGGGCTCTCTTTTGCCTTGTCCTTTTGGGAATTTGTTTTCGAAATAAACCCTTTGGATTACTCAAGCAGGAGAGTCTCCTCTTCGTTCTTTTTTCTGGCCTGTGCCTGTTAACCTCCTCAGTGCTGCAGAGAGACAGCTCTAAGCCGCTGCTCCCATCAGCCTGCTGGGGGTAGTGTCCCTCTGGCTGGGATGGCAAAGAGCTAGCCCTAGACTCTGGCACAGTGTCAGTACTCCATCCTTCCTGGGGAAGGAGTGTAGGTGTGTCTGTACAATTACAGCTCTGCCAGCCCTGGCCCCCAAGGATGGATGAATAAGGGCACTGCTCAAGTAAGTACTTGGTGGTGTTGGGGGTATTCGAGTATTTGGGATGCCACTGCATCCCAAGTTTGTCTGCAAGAGAAGTTCAGCAAGGACAGATCTCCCTCATCTACTCGGGAAAACATGAGATGGTGCAACAGACAGGAAATGCTTTGGTTTCCCCTGTGCCCATCCTAGGAGCTGGCAGACCTGAACTTGGCATGGCTAGAAGCTGACAGCCAAAAAGAGGCAGCTGCAGAGGGACAAGGAGCAGCTGGATGAATCCTGGCAGGAGCTTCACCTGGAGAAGGAGAAGCTGGACAGGGCCAAACAGCACATCCAGCAGAGAAGAAGGAGCTTTAAAGCCTGACTGAGATAAACATAATATCTGTTAAGCAATTCACGGCTCTATAGGGTCTGGGAGCAAGTCTGGGGCTTCACACTCCTCACAAAGTTATGAATCCTTATACTGAGCTGAGAATAAGGATATTTGCAAAGGAGTATTGTCCTTGGGCAGTGATAGTCTCTGTTCCCAGCCTTCCCAGCTGCTCTGTCTTTCAGCATTCATGCCAGAGGTATGAGGGAGGGGAGCGAGCCTTGCAGGGGGCATGCTGGATAGAGCCTGAACACCAGGAGAAGCTCAGGGCCCTCCAGAGAGAGATGGAGCAGCCGAGGCAGCATCAAGAGCAGCAGACAAACACACCCACCCTGCCTTCCATTCTCACCCTGCAGCCAGTGTGTCAAGGGCCTGAACCTTTGCCAACAGCTTCTCTTTCTCCTGGGAATGGGGCAGGATCATCTAAGTATGGCTCAGCAGAGGAGCCAGCTTGAACAGCTGTGCAATGAGCTCTCACACAAGAATCAGAAGATGCTGCTGACTGAAGACAGGGCATCTGTGCCCCTGTGGATAGTGTTTCCTGCATAGTGTAATATTTCTTGTGTGCTGCTGATGAGAAGGGGTCCATGAGAGGCAGATGTATTTCTATTCTGCTTCTCAGGACAGATTTTCTTGGGGGCTATTTATACCTGTGTATGAAACTCAGCTGTCAGTTTGTCTCCTTATCTTGTTCAGGAGCTCATCCAAACTCTCTGAGCCAGGGCAGTGCTCTGACAGAGTAGGAAGGGAGAAATTGGTGGGTTAAAGCCTATTTGCACTAGAAGTTTGGGGAGGGCTCTGCTGCCCATACACATGGACAGCAAAAAAAAAAATTGATTGCTCTATTGTCTTCATCTGCAATCCCTCCAACGGCAATAGCATCACAGGCAGGATGCACCTGCAGCACAGTCTGTGGAGAAGCAGGGACAACACAGCCAGGTCCATTGCATTCTATGCTATGCTACAGACCCTGAAATACAAAGTTCAAATAGTGAGGTGGTGGAATGTGAAGGCTGGAATACACTTGGAAACAGCTGGTGAGAGCAGAGCAGGGTAAAGTGTGACTTGAGACTAATATACGTAGGGTAGGGTGTTTCCTAAAGTCCTTACTGAGCTGCTGGGATGGGCAGTCTTGCAGAAGCTGTGGACAGCTAAAGTTAAAGGAGTGATAACAGAAGCAAGGACAGATGGGTCCTCACACCTTGTGTTACATTCATGAATAACATCCTTAGCTGGTTGGGGTTGTTCCTC